>VDFB02000363.1:58069196-58473945 GCA_007258455.2 Sequoia sempervirens | reverse complement strand
AATGCCTTAATGAAGCAAAAAAGTTTGGTTTGGGTACAACAATATCCCAAAGCTAGTGAAAGTTGAGCATAACTTGTTTTTGAATAGGGCCTCCTCAGAAGATGAGATCAAAGCGGCCCTGTTTCAACTACACCTAGACAAGTCTCTAGGACCCGATGGTTTTTCTGTAGGTTTCTTTCAACACAGTTGGGATATTGTGGGGCCGGATGTGGCTGAAGCCATAGAGGACTCTAGGGCCTTGGGGCGAGCTCTAAAGGAACTCAACAATATGTTCATTGCTCTTATCCTAAAGAAAGAGAAGCCAAATAGATTGGAGGATTTCATGCCCATCTCTTTGTGTAACACAATTTATAAAATACTAGCAAAATCAATTGCAAACAGGCTAAAGGTGATTCTCCTAGGTTGATATTTGAAGAACAAATAGGTTTTGTGCCAGGTCACTCGATCTTTGATGGAGTAATAGTGGCTCAACAATCCACACACTCAATCCTGAACACCTGGAATCCTTCAATGATCCTCAAATTGGATATAAGGAAAGCCTATGACAAAGTCAACTAGATTTTTTATTCAAAATCTTGGAGGCCTTTAGATTGTCTTCTTCATGGATTGACTAGATTTTTGGCTGGATAGCATACCCAAGGTACTCAATTCTAATTAATGGCTCTCCACATGGTTTTTTGGAAGTCTCTCGGGGACTGAGACAAGGGGATCCCTTGTCCCCCTTTTCTATTCATTTTAATGGCAGAAGCTTTGGGTTGGGCTATTTCTCAAGCGAATGCTTTAGGGAAACTAAGAGAAGTGCAAATAACAAGTAGCATGCCATCAGTTACTCACCAATAGTTTGCAAATGATAATTTGCTTCTAGGGAGAGCAGGGGTGTTGGAAGAAAGAACTTTTAAAAGTATCCTCTCAAAATATTCCTCTGCCTTGGGCCAAGTGGTGAGTTCTGAAAAATCTGAAATATTTTTCTTCTTTGTTAATCTGGTTTTGGAAAAACAAATCTTGCAAGTTCTAAGGTTTAGAAAAGGGAAATTGCCTTGTAAGTATCTTGGTTTGCCACTGGCTTCAGGACTGCATTCGAGTAAATTATGGGACCCCTTGTTGTCTAAGATTGACCACAAATTGTCCTCTTGGAAAGGACGGTGGCTCTCATGGGCTGGTTGAGTAACACTCATAAAATTAGTGGTGGTGGCACTTCCAATCTACATGCTATCCTGTCTACCTTTACCAAGGAGCACGTGTGACAATATCAATCAAAAGATGAGGCTTTTCTTCTGGCAAGGTGGTTTGGAATAGAGAAAGTTTCCACTAATAAAATCAGAGAAGGTTTGCAGTTCAAGAGAGGTGGTAGGGGTGGGTATCAAAAAATTGGCACTTCAAAACAAAGCTTTGGGAGGGAAGCTAGCATGGCTTATGTATGCTTGTCAGGACTTAAAATAGGTTAAAATACTAAAAGAAAAATATTTGGAGGCTAGTCCAACAAGCTTCTTCTTGACCTGATCACTTCCAAAAGGATCTCAAGTTTGGAATTTTATCTGTACCTGCTGAAATTTGATTGTAGATTTCCTCTCGTGGGACTTGGGTGATGGAAGCCAGGATTTATTCTGGGAAGATTCTTGGGGTGGCTATAGCAAAATGGAGAATTTGAAAATTTTAAGGAATGTGAAAGAGGTCACAAAGAGGGCATGGGGCTCTCAAGCTAGAGATTTCTTGGTCATTGAAGAATCCGACGGTGCTCTGGCTTGGCACTGGAAGGATCCTTCTCATCTGGGCTTGAGTGATGGCAAAGTTCAAACTTTCAACGATATCCTTAGTTAGCAGTCCATTTTTTTGAGGGGAGGCTAGGACGTTCTTCACTAGTGTGGCTCTACAATAGGTTCTTACCGAGCTAAGGAAGGTTACAACATTTTATCTAAGCAACAGGAAATGGTGCCGGATATTCCTAGTGATTCGTGTTGGAATAAATTTTGTCTCCCCAAGGCAAGGATATTTGCATGGGTAGCTGTTTAGGGAAGAGTATTGACTTTGGAAAGGTTAAAGAAATTTGGCATCAATGGTCCTTCAAGGTGTGTGCTTTGTAAGTTGGCGGAGGAGTCAAGTGATTGAACCTTTTCCTCAATTTCCCTTTTACCAGATAGTGCTGGGAATGGTTATGTGCGAAGCTCTATCTATTTATAGTTTCTCTTAGGAATATGATGGGTTGGCTTAATGGTTGGCCAAGGTTGGGTAGTGGCTCAGTTTTTGCTAGATTTTGGAAATTGAGTCCCTCCCTATTGATGTGGGAAGTGTGGAAAGAAGGGAATCAGAGGATTTTCAAGGACAGTGCCTTGTCTTTAACTTCATTTATGAACAAACTGGAAGCTTGCGTGGTAGAGGTGATGAACTCAAGAGCGGAGAAAGGCATCAAGGTGAATTCTTCTTTCTCAAGCTAGGATGCAAGAATATTGAAGTTGTGGAATGGGTTGAAAGTTCCTACTCAATTCAAGGTGGGTGGCAAAGCGGTGAAAGAAGAGCACAAAATAGTTAAGTGGACCCCTTCGGGCCATGGTTGTTCAAGCTAAATTTTGACAGGGCTACCAAAGGCAACCTTCATCAGTCGGGAGCAGGGTGCATTATTAGAAACTGGCAAGGCAAGACTGTGGGGAGGTTGGGTTTGCTGCTTTCGCCGGGTACAAATAACTAGGCAGAGCTTCAGGCAGCTTTATATGGGATAAAATTCTGTTTGGAGCTAAATCTAAGGAACATTATCCTTGAAGGGGATTCACGTTTGGTTGTCAATGCTTTGCGATTGGGTAATTTCCGAAATTGGAAGTTAAATGCTCTTTTGGAAGTTACAATGAAATGGTTGATTATCCTCGAGAACTATGAAATCTACCACATCTTAAGAGAGGGGAACCAAGAGGCTGATTCTTATCAAATCTTGGAGCTGATGGGATTTCTTTAAAGGAGATGAGCTTGGAAAACCTTGATGTTGGGTAGCCAATGTGGGTGGTTGGGTGGGTCCCACTTCACCACAGTGGGTGAAGTGGTAGACACATTAGAGAAGGAAGGGAGAAGAGCTTTGATTGTTTCCAATTCTGATGAAGGTTGGATGGGTGGCATTTCACTTGGAGAGGTGGCGACATTTGCAAAGGAGAAAGCACATGCTAATAAGGAAGGATCTAGATGGTGTAAAAACTATCATTGATCGCTGACATGGTAGGCTTGTGATGTCCTTTTGAGGATGCTCCACCAACTACTATGGTATTATTGCAAAGCACGACTGTAGTTGCATTTATTTTGGGTGGTTTTCTTTCGTCTCAAGCAAGCATTTTAGCACAAGTCATGAGTAGGTTCATTTTGTTGGTATCCGCCAAGGAATTGGAAATGGGTGGTATGGTGACTCTAGTAGAGCTCAAGGGCTCGAAGAGACAGATTGCATTTGAAGGGAAGATTACTACTCTTTGTCCCCAGCATCTCATTCGACACCCCAATTATCTAGTCTTTGCTACCATCAAATGTATCATGGGGAAGAATTTCATGGAGGAAGCTGAAGGATATAGGTTGGACTCAGATATTTCTTCACGGGCTTTGGCCGGATTGCTGGATGTGGGGGTTTCCAAAGTCGAAGCTAGGTTATCATGAGGCATTTCTTTAGGAAGGACATGTTGGTGGGTTTAGACAGGGCCCCAGTTGTTGCATGACTAGGGAAGGGAATTCCGCGACCACGGGACCTCCATTTTCTCAATGACCTAGAGGCATTGGTTAATTACTATCCTTTTCTGCTGGACGCGACTGGGTTTGATTTGCTGGAGCATAGGAGATAGGCGAGCGTTGGTGTGGATTTCCTAAGGAAGAATTTTCGCCTGGTTCATGTAGCAGATTCGACCTGGCAACGAGAATTCCGGGTATTTGCACAACAAAATGTATGGTGATCTGGGTTCTGGTGGGGTGTTGTCTTAGTCTGTCATTTGGCATGTAGATGTTTTGGCTTATTTCTCTAAGATCTGTAGTAGGTTGTTGGTTCTGTATAGGGTGTTGCCTTTGACAAGACTTTTTTGTTGTGTTCTAAAAGGCATGAAGTCTATAGTCACCCAAGATGAGCCTGAACAATGTATCTTTTTTCATATCAATAGAAATCCTCTTACTTATATATATATATATATATATATATATATATATATATATAATACAACACAACAATAAAAATTCAGAAATTACTTCATGCCTTTTGAATGTAACTAATTCCTTATCCAACTATGGCATGAGATTAAAAGTTTCCTTAAAATTCAAACACTTAAACGTTTGATATTTTAAAGTCTCTCAAATCAACATAATACAAAAACCATTTAAACATTGGCCTGAGAAGGAAAAATATCCTTTTCTGCATCATCCTTAAATGAACTGGGTATTGGGGACTGTAAGACTTGTGCAATAACTCTAACCTTATAAGCATGAAATGCCTTTATAGCAGCACCAAATCCATGATGTTTGGGGATAATGACAATACTAGTCCTCAACTTCCAAGCTTCTTTCTTGTTTTGAATATTTTCCATTCTATACTCAAATTTTGGGACATGGACAATGCAATTCACTGTGGTGGAATTGATATTACTTAATCTTTTTATTGCTTCTACAGTGAACACTTTCTTATCAAGATATTTCTCAATCACTGTCTTAAAACTATCTTTGATACACTGTTCATCAATGATTTCAAAGTCATCCTCAGAGCATACATCTAAGTTAACAGATAGGAAGTCAATCTAAATATTTTCCTTCAACTTCCCACATTCTTTTGATAACTTGCTCTGTTCTTGGATACTTTGTCTGATGACCACTATTTTCCATTCAGTTCTTTTTCTCCACAGGACACACTTGTATTCGTCGCCATCATGAAAGATTTCTTCCGCAATGAGCTTATCATTCCCCATTTAATTAATCATCTCTTTAATATTCGTATCCACTCTTAACCAAACATTTTCTTCCTACTTTAAGGCGTTGATTATCATCAATTTCCTTCTTTTGCTGTGGATTTCACCGTACACTTTTATCGTTGTTTCAGTGAATTTGAACCCTTTCGATGCAATTTAATTCAACCAATATTCACTTACTCTACCATAACATTGTGGTTTGCATATGTTCTCAATCATTTCCTTCACACTTCCTGCACTGGGGTAGAAACATGAATAAATTTTCTCCATTGGTTGAGATGAACCGTCCACTATTGACTTAAGACAAGCAGTCAAGGTTCTTACCTGATTTTTAATCTCATCTTTATATTTCTTGTTTTTCTTTGTCTTCTTGACAAGTTTGGCAACCTGACACTTGGAAATTATGAATATCTCCATCCTGAGGAGGGCCTAACTTAATCCTTACGATATTTAAATCCTTCTTGGTCACCTCGTCCACACTTTTCTCCACGGGTGGATACATAACCTCCACAAATATATGTCATGTTGAGTATTTCGTCAACCTGGAAGTTGTCTTGAGCTTTTTGGGTTGAGGTGACTTTTGAAACAAATCAACAACATCAAATTGGGGAACTTTTAGCTCAAGTAGGGGAGAGGACTCAAACATGTTTCAATAGTTGTGATAGTAGTTGTTTGTATAATGTCCAATATTTTTATCAATATTGGATCAATAATTGTGACTTTAAAGTTGTTAGTGTTGATGATGACTACCCATAATTAAAAAAAATGTATTCCCTTGATCTAAAAAGCAACCAATCATGTGATTCTACATCAGTTCGCTCAATAAAACATGTTGTGAATTCACAAGTATTGGTCTCACTTTTTTTTTGGGCCTTTTTGGACACCTTCACAAAAAGCATGCTGATGTGACATCATATTTGATGATGTGGCCCTGAAACCTTAGTTATAAGTAGGGGACTTGCCAAGTAAGCTGTTGTAAAAAATTGGGAGTGATTTGAAATTTCTACGTAGGATAATTAGAAGCGCGAAGTTAGGGTGCAAAAATACTGGATCTTTTCCCTTACTTTCCTATTCTTTGAGAGTGTATTTTTTAGCCAAGAGTAAGATGTGTTAGATGGGTGGGTACGAAGCTCCTACTTTATTGAAGGAAGAAATATCACGTGAAGATGGGGGGATCTGAAGTGAATGTAAAGTTGATGGAGCAGGTGATGAATGAGATCAAGATGATGAAGAGTTAGTTCCTTAAGAAGGGGAGGATGGAATATTCTTCCCCTTCCTGTTTTTGGATACATACTAATTTATGTTTCTCTTGAACTCTTCTTTCTTTTTATTTGAATCATCTTTGCATGTTCTATCTTGATTCCTCCTCTTTGGGGTCTTTAGCATCACATCCTCCATCTCTTTTTACAAATTGACGCTTCATTAATGATGCAACATGCAAGGACAAAGGATTTTATTTCTCCCCTCTCTGTTCTATATTTTCTTTGGTTTTAGGAGGCTTTGTATCTGACTAGTCAACAACCTTTTTCAATACCCGTGCTCTTTTGTCCTTCTCAAAACCACTATTGTTCTTTTTTATATGGTTCTCACCTTTTTAATATCCCAACTAATTAACAATATCGGTTGTGTTTTGATATGACAAAAATATATGGGACCTACCATATCAGACTCGTCATCCTCTACATTTTGGGTATCCCTATTTAATTGAAAAGTTTTGTTTTTTTTGTAATGATAGTCTCATCCAGTCCTTTTTTTGACCTCAAATTTGCTATTACAATTAGCCCAATAACTTTCTAATGTCAAAAGGTGATAGAAGCCAGGTCCCAATTGCAAATTGTTTCTAATATAATTTTTTTCTATCAAAAGGAAATCTCCTCTCAAAGAATTGAATGGTATATTTCACTAGTATTTTTAAATATTTAGTGCATTAGACAATGAATTGCACTAATAGTGAGCTAGACCAATGGGGAAAGGAACCCCTCCCTTCTTCCTTTCTTTGCACCTTTTACACAATCTACAAACCTTAGTCAGAAAAAAATATCACTTACATACCTAGGTAATTTCCATGAGAATCCATCAAAGCATGTAATTTAGATATAAGTGAATCTCTAAAATTGAATGAAATAACTCTTGTATCTATTGATTAATTGGCTTTGCTTTTGTAGATATTCTCATGCTCATATCACCTTCTAGCTTATAAACCACATACATTTTGAATGCATCATTCACCCTCTTACAACATCTATAACTCTTCTCCAATTGCAATTGTGGGTGATGATCATGTATTTGAGTCACCTCATCAAAATTACCAATTGCAACTAACCTCGACCATGCTCTCATACCAATGATAAAATAAGATGACATGTAAAAAGACTTATTTAGTTGAAATTACATTATTTGGTGGTGAGCTTTTTCACTCATTATAGTTCCCTGATAAATGAATATCTCTCCATGAGTGATGACCATAATGAAAAGATGCATCCATTCCTCAAAATGATAAGCATCTTCATTACCAATTGGTCTATGGAGCAACATAATGATATATGAAATTTCGTTTGTGAAATGTGATATGTGTAGCCTTTTAGGCAATTAAAATTTTCCCCTTTTAGGAACTGCCAACCAACGCCTTGCAATTGTATTGTGACATGCACCTTTCTTCTCGGTAAAATATTGATAAGAAAATGTGGTGTCAAGTTTCTCTAACACCTTTATTTGGGGCAATCTCAAGAGTCTACTGAAATATTCCCCATCCAACCTAGCTATCACTTTGTTATCTGCAACTTTCACTTCTAGAGTCTCAGGGTCATAGTGATTAATGCACTCCATAACCAGGTCTATGCATTATATTGTTGAAAATCCAACTGCTTGCAACAACTCACTATCTACCAACTTTTATTTAATTGGGGGCATATTCTCAACATTCATTCTTCTCCAGAATTCATCAAGATTGATGTAGTTTCATATCCTCAATTTTAGACATTGTGCTCTCTAAATCAAACAAATCCTTGTAGCCTAGATATTTGTATCTCATTTTGGCTAAGACTAGATCACAAACAAAGTTCATACCAATTTTAACAAACACCTAAAAAAATCCAAAGGAATATTAATTCTCAACACATAATTTTGTGATGGAAAATTTTCATGAAATTAGTCTAAATAACCAAGGATTTCCCTCAACAAATTATGAGAACAAAAATAATCATGTACCTTTAGGTCTCTAAAATGCTCATTTGCACTATATAGGACCTAAGATCCTTTTTGCACTACTTGTTAGATTCACCTTGAAATTTCACCTTTGTACTTTCCTTAACTCTCGACAATTTCCCCTAATAATGCTTTATTTGCATTTCACTTTTTCTTTATACTATTTGGCATTCAATGTTCTCGACCTTCGTGAGTACGCAAATGCTTGTCTTTAATGTTGATGCATGCCAAAACCCTTGATATCAATGGTACTTGGATTCTTTTCAAATCTCCTTTTAAAACTTATTTGTCTCAAGTTTTCATAAATTTTTAAAACTTGTTTGTCTCAAGTTTTCATAAATTTTTAAAACCTAATCGACCTTTGACAATGGTTTCCAAACCACTCATTCGAGTCGCAACACATGGTATGGATTGTGGATATCACTACCTTATCGACTACCGATGGGGTTGCCACAATCTCATTGGGCCCCAAAATGGATTTCAAAACCTTTAAATGACTTGCACTAAACATCTTTCATTTTACTTTACAATCGGAGTCGGTGATCAACACATTGATGAATCCTTGTCAGGGATTGAGGGATGTGACTATGAACAAACAAGATATTTTAGAACTTGTGTTATGAGAGGCTAACACACTATAGTAAAAAGTTGCCACTTTTCACCATAGTGCATCATCGCAAACTCATTCGCTAACATTCTATCACAAACTACACTCCAAACAATTAGTGCGATCCAACACATAAACACAAGCGAGCACCACCAATGGGGTGCAAACTCACAACTAGACAACCACACACTTTATTTATCTCAGGAAAAAGCCTTTGTTAGTAACATAAAGCAACACGTCAAAACAACAACAAAACCTGACACATTAACAACACAAGAACTAATCCTACCAACTCAAGAATCCTTTTGTAGGTTAGTCAACAACAATTGTTTAGGAATTAGTCATCTTGCTATTCAATGTTCAACAAAGATTTATAGATATATCTACCAAATGTATAGAAAATATTATAGATCTCTCAATTAATACCATCGTTCTTAAGATATTTCAATTGATAACTATTTCCAAGAGTTTTGATCTGTATTTATGATATGATCCATTACTTTTCGACTTTTGATACTTTATCTTTCCAAAGAATAGTCAAAGCTTAGACAAGGTTTTAGAAACCTTGTCAGAGATTGATGGCATTGCCAAAACTTCTTGCCACACCCACAAAGGTTTTGAAAATCAACTATTTTGCTCATGACTTAAAAAATAGATGAAATTTGAACAAAAACTTACAACCAAAGATTATGAATCCCCAATATAGGAGGAACACAAGCAAACAAAGACTAAAGCCAACAATTTATATATTAATATGTATCAAATTTAAATATATTTCTATTTACATTTTAATGACTAATAAATATTTAATATTACATAGAGAAATATTATTCAATATGAATACCAAACAAGAACAACATATATATTATGCGTTAACTACATGTTATACGTAATTTTATTATTATTATAATTATCACTATATAAATTTTTATATAATCATTACTAATATATAATCTATCAATATTATCATTGTAGTATAAATAAACTTTATCTAAATATATATTTTAATCTTTATTAATTCAATATATACGTTAATTTTAATATTAATATTTTGAATATTTATTACAACATAATAAAGGTGGGTACTCAGCCACTACTAGTCATTGTAAATTTGTTTTAATTATCTTTTCATGGGTTACTTTTAGGAGTGTGCAGGTTGGATTTTTTCTGGTTGCTAAGTGGATTATATCAGATTTGCAAAAAAAATTTGGTCGATGTGGACCCTATTGATGTGGACTCCTCGCACAACACAGCCCTCAACACCATGGGTCCCTCTCCTTTAATGCATTATCTTTAGTTTGAAAAAAAAACAAAAAGGAGAAATTGGGTTGTAACTCAAATTAAGTGAATCATTTTTATAAAGAATAAAATTGAAGTGTTTTTTTTGTGTGTTAATTAGCGAACAACCTTGTCCCAATCACCATTTTTTATTTTGGGAGGATGCCTCTGGGATGTCCCCCATTTTTTTTGTTTCTTTATACTTTGCTCATCATTTTTCTGCTAAAGATGTCTGCTCGGACATCCGTGCAATCTACCAAAACTCGGACACAGGGCTTAGTCAATGGGATAGTTGAGTACCTGGTAACTAAAATCTACAGCAGGCCAACGATACACTACAAATTCAAGGTGGATATGTGGTAAGTGGTTCAAGGTCCATGGAACAATATTTGTTTCTAAATATGAAGGAAAACTTTACTTCAATGGCACAGTTAATATTGGTTTTAGTGTGTATAGTTATAAATCCGAAACATCATAAAAAGTAAGAACGTTTTTGCTCATATTTGGATTGCCGCCAAAATTAGATCTGTCTGGCTGGGAAGCAGCTTGAATACTTTTAGCAAAATTTCCAGCTTTATTGTAAGATACTTGAGAAGATTGTTTTAGCAAAATTTTCCGTATCAGGTTCTGCCAATCAATCTGTGTCAGATGAATGACCACGAAACAGCGTGATAGAAGAATTCTGAATGTTTTCCACAAGGGTTTTCCAATCTGTAAGAGTATAACAGCATCCAGATGATCTAATCCACATTTTCTTATTTTAGGTTCATTAAACATTGTTCGGAGTTTTCAACAGAACTCTAGATAGCCATCAATTTGCTAGCAATTGACATATAATCTGCTCTTACTACATCGGATAGTTATTGGATATCTTCTTTTCCCTTACTACTAACCATCCCCCACCGTCCCGGAAATCCCATCCCCAGGTCCCCTGTGCCCTGTTCGCTGTCGCCTGTCCCAAAAACTCAGTTTCAAACACTCTTATTTTACAAAATAAACTATTTTAAAATGAATAGAGAAGAAAGCGGAAGGTGCAAGCAGAATCAATACCCAAGGTGTATGTAGTATCCGGGCTTCTGCTGAAGCAAGTTTGTTGCTAACTTTAAGTCCAAATTCTTTTGCAAATGGATCTTAAAGATAACCATTACAAATTACAGTCTGCATGTGAAGAAACAACAAATTAGTCTGACAAAGTACTCTACTGAATCCCTTCTTACTTTATCCTGTCAAAATTGTGCTTAACTTAATTAAAAAATGATAGATAAACCAATATATTATGGAACTGGATGCCTTTACAGAACAGGCAATAAAACACAATAGAATCAATACAATACTTATTTTGAATACACAAAGGCTTTGTTGTGTCTATCGAACAAAAATAACCCATTTCTTGAGAAAAAACAGGAAAAAAACTAGCATTTAAGAATGCAGAAAGGAAATACCTTTAAAATTTCCATCTCTCATTTCCGAGGGTGCTGACATGAACTTTCAGAAGGGCGGTAATTGGCCTCTCATTCGAACATTTTGAATAACAGTTGCCTCAACTATTTTTCAGACTTAGAAATTACATCAACCAATACTCTGCATGATAGGCAGAAATACAGTTAAATGCTACAAAAAAACTTCAGTTCAAACATATATTTGAATTAGAGTTGCCTACCTCCATTGGCAAATAGCTTAGCCTCTGCTGATTTCCAACTTCTAGGCATGGTAAATGCATGCCGTTTTTTCGTCTCTTGGAACATTTTACCACAGCTTTTATTGTTCCTTTTTCATAAACTGAAAACCTATAGAATAAGGCTGATGTGCGGCTTGGGTTGGATCGGGAAATAGCCAGGTGCTGAATGAAGGGTTGCTCAGTGCTTTGGTGATTTATAGCCTGACAGTGGTGATTGTATAAAGACTATGGCTGCTGTCGAAAGACAAATGGAGTCTAGTCTTAAGCAAAAAAATTCTTAATCATGCACCGTGAATAATAAGCAAGAAAATTTCTGTTACTGGAGATTACCTGCTTGTATGGAAGATGGACAAGTGCGTATGTTGTTGTAGACATACATAACACCTGTCTCGGAGTAGTCTTCTTGCAGTAACTGAAATGCTGGCTTGATCTTTTTTACCTTCTTCCAAAATAATTCATAAATTTACCCAGGAAAATTATCTCCCACCCAATTAAAAGTTTTTTGAAAACTCAATTCCAATGACCATACAATAAAATGAAATTACTAGAGTAGAAAACTTGAAATATTTTTTGTTTGAACGGATTTCACTGCAGATTAATAGGAAATAGTGATTAGTATAATCTATTGTCAAAAGCAGAAACTGAAAATATACAGAGCTGGTAACATTTACCCCTTTTAATATTTTCTTTTCTTAATTTTATGTAAAAATAGAGTTTGCCATTGGTCATTGTAATAGTGGTGGTATGAAGTGGACTTTAATCTTCCATACTCCAAAACTTAAGCAACACATCCTCTGCAAAGTCATTTATCATCATTTGCAATTGTTTCTAATTCAAAAAGGTACAAGTACATATATTAACTTTCATAACTTCAACGTTATAGGTAAACCTGAGAGGACAAGTAATGTGACCTTCAAATGAATTTAATTAAATCATTTTTTTTTCCATTTAATTTGAGATGAAACATCAATTTATGATGGATCATGGAGTCTAATCCGAAACATTGATACACAAACAAATTCTTACACAGTTGAATTCAGAAAATACATGCACAAATTATTATGGACTGTGAAAATTTAATATCTTTAACATCAATTGATGTTCTTCAGTTTTCTTTCCCAAATTGAAATCAATTGAAAGACATGCAATCTCACAGATTAATTGATATTATTCAATTTTCTTCTCCAAATTTGAAATCAAATAAAAAACATGTAAACTCACAAACTTTTCATTTGCTTCTCCTTAAGAAGAGGCCTGTTGATCAATATTTGAATTATCATGGATTTCTCCCAATCAAGCACAAGATCCTCCCAACCAGATATACTCAGGCATACATCAATTTGCTTTGATGACTCGTAGGACACCTTTACACTAAGGAAGGCATTGAGATGGGCACTCTCGAGCCTCAGACATTTAAACCATTTGAAGGTTACCCATTTTGTAATGAAGTACTATTATAGAATTGCTCACAAAGTCTATAAATATGCACACTAAAATAACAGCGGTTGGTTCTTATACAACAGAAACGATAAAAATGCAACATAAAAAGGAAGTTGCAACTTTAATATTCGAAAAAGAACAATGAGAAACGTAATTGGTTTGTTGAATAAAAAAGGCAGCAACTCCCTATTAAGTTCTACTGGACAAGATTACAATCTAAAAGTTGAGGTACAACTACAAATAATCACCACTGTGAGTCAAACAACATTTGAAGTCTAAGGATGCTCAAGGCTGTACTAAAACATTTGTAAGAATCATATTACTATAGAAATTAACATGTGTAAGAATCCAAGATATTCTAAATAGTAAAATTTGCAGAGAATGCATCATTTTGCATTTCTTTGCAAATATAGCAAAATGTAAATTACATTCCATTAAATCACTTTCAGCATTCAATTTTATGCACTGAAAATTTAACATTTGCCTACCATATAAAATGATCAAGATTATCTCAATTTCTGCCCTGGCAAAACTAGAAGCTCCATCAGAGTCTTTAATGCTATAGCTGAGGTAGTCTCTATTGAAAAATGAGCCATGTCCGAATCATAGATGGACTGATAGTCAAATAGGCTAGTAGCTCAGTGGTAAAGGACGCCGGCAACAAATAGACGGTCCTAAATTTTACTCTAACTTATCCATGGAAACTTTTCAGTTCCAATCCCAAAGTTTTGGGTGGTTTACAATGGTGCCATGAACGTTCTGGCAACCCAAAAGTTCCCCACCTTTTTTTTCAACTGTGAGAAGTTGCTGGTGGTTTCCAAAAGGCTTAGCAAGCTGGTGTGCCCTTCCAAATCCAAGTATTATTGCAGCTGTGACAGGTTACCAATGGTGTCAAAGAGCTTATTTAAGTTTATATCACATATTCAATCTCAAATGAATGAATAACTTCTAACGTCCACGGGGCTAAAAAATAGCCTATAGGATAGTCAGCCTTGTCAGTTTGGTCTTTTGCATTTCAATCCTTTTCCTATTCAAGGAGATGATGAGTATCCACATCTTCTCAATAGCCTCCTCGCTGAATAAACTATACAAAGAACTAATTGTCAAGATATTGGCATGTTTTTCCTTGATGTCCTTGAAGTCATCACACTCCATAATAAAGTGTTTTCCTGATTCCACTATCCCAGTAGTACAAAAGATACACACTCTTTCTTCCCATGCTTCTTTAGATCTTTTCCACTGCCATGTTTCACATTGGAGTTGATGAGAGTTGGTTCTTGATTAAGCAATAAGAATCTTGGTTCTCCATTGAATACTAGCTGCTATGTACACGTTTTGTTAATGAGCACATGTGGATTTGAACTCCTCTAGATAATATTTCTTCTTTCTCCTTAGCACTTCACCCCATATACACTTGTGAAACTTATCCAAAACAAAAGCCTTTATCCCTTTGTTATTCGTGGGGCAAGCATTTAAATATGTATTCCTTTTGCTCATCCATTTGTTGTTTTGCTTCATCCATTTCTTCTTTCTTTTTCTCATGGTGTCATTGAAACAAACTTAGGCCATCTACTTACTTCCATTTGTTCAATTTTTTTTTTAAATATCTTAAGAGACACATCATAGCAATTGCTTTAAGTTTAATAGGAGTTGCCCCTATTTCACTCATCATAATCTCATAAGGAACTAAACCTTTTATTTTGAACTGCTTGTGATCAAGCACTTTTGAACTTTCTCAATTTCTTTCCACTTTGAGTTTGAGGTGCTGCTAGCCCACAATACACACCCATAGAGCACCACCAAAAACATTAAAAGCCCAAAAAGAATTTGAGTATTTTTTTAATCCCATAACTTTGCCTCTCTACATCTATTCTGAAGAGTATATGAATCCTTCAAGGGCATATAAGTGTTTTTGCAACCCATGAGTCAATTTAGCAATCAAAATAAGGTCATTTGCATATAAAAGAAGCATTATTACAAACTCTCTGAAATAGACACCATCCCCCCCTTGCCAATTTAGCCATTCTTCAAGTTTGTCAATATATAAACCAAAGAGTGTAGGGGATAGGGGGCATCCTTGCTTGAACCTAATGTCACTCCTAAAACTTTTTGAAGTTCTGATTTTGACTTTAACTTCTTCATAAAGCCTATGGACAATTGCTCTTAAATGCATAGGAATCTCAAGTTCTTCCATTCTACACCATAGCTTATCCTTGGGCACTGTGTCAAAAGCCTTTTTGAAGTCAACAAAACAACAAAAAACATCTTCCCTTTCTCCCCAAACTTTTTCAATGATGTGCCTCAGAGTGATCCTATTGTTAGTGTATTTGTAGCTGCGTGAGGCATTTTCCTTAAGAATGAAGCTTCAAGGCAAGTTGGCCTTTCTATTATAAATCAAATACTATATTTTCTAGGTCGGCTCATGAGGAGAGCTCGCCTAGTTTGGTATATAATGGAGATAGAGTCTCCACATTAAGCAATCAATTCATTCCATTTTTAAATTCGATTTCCTTCAGCAATAGATTTACATTCAAGAGGAGCAGATTTGCTTCAAGGAGAAGAGTTGATATTTTGTGTATCTAAGGAATTCACACTATTTTCAAGTGCTGATCTATTGTATGAGATTCGGCCGTCCTAGGGCCTGATTCTAAGTGCTATTTCTGCACTTCTATTATCTGATTTATAAGAGAATAATTTGCTGCTGGGTTTTTTTCCCTTGTGAAGGGTTTTCCTAGGATAAATTGCTGTGTTGTCTTCTTTGTGTTGCATTTTCTGTTTAATTACATTTCTGATCTGAAAATTAACATGGTATCAGAACAAGGTTCAGGAATATCCGACTCAGATATATATCGGATGGCCAATGAGCATAATTGGATGATCACAGGAGCTCAATTCTGTATCAGTATTTTGCAATAAGCAAGCCGTGAAGTCACTCAGACAAGGCAACACTTTATTTTCGAATGGCCTGAGTTTCTTAAGGATTAACGGGATATCAAGGTCGTGGTTTTTAAGGAGACAAGTATTATAGAAGGAAGTATCGGGAGCTTTCCTCCGCCAATATCATCGTTTCTGGGTTGAATCACTGTCATGTTGCCGTTTCTATTTGAAGAGTCGCCGTTAAAATCAAGAGAAGCCGTTTGATTTATGTCAGAAGGAATCCACAGGATAGAAGTCGGGAGCAGCTTAATGTGTTAAAGCCAGTCATTAAATCGTAATTGCAGTGATCATTAAAGGAAAGGATTCGTGGCAATTTTTCAAGGAAAAAATAAAAACGCATATCTCTGTCAAAAGAATCGATGACTTATTTCTGCAGCATATCGGAAGCAGCTTAGGAGTTAAGGAGTAATTGTGATTTGGTAAAGACAGATTCAAAGATCAAAAGTGACGCTTGATATGTAATATTCTGGAGCTGTCATCGTTGCAATTGGTAAATGTGATTGCCGTTTCATGACAAGGGGGATAGAGCGATATAAGTATCAGGCAAATTCTTAAGGGACGTGGATATTAAAGAAAGGAGTTCGCCTAGTATAATGCCAATGAGCTACTCTTACAAGGTAAGGTAGCATATAAATTGGTCTACTCAACTGTCACATAAGAAGCCGTGGAATTTCTTTTAAGTAACCGTCTGCTTATATTCAGTATATCGTGGCCTAGGCTTGAAGGTAGTCTGCCCTTTTGAGGTGACGTGGAGGATGGTTGGGGAGACCGATTTTCATAAAGAAGTCGATGCTCAAAGAAATTCGTTACTGCTGCTATTATTGATGGCGTGGTTGAGTGAAGAGTATCTATAGTGTGATGTGGAGAAAGTAAGGAGGCGTGAAACATTCGAGCTTTCAAAATATTAAAGTTACCGGGATTCATTAATATTACAGGCATCTTTAGTTCCAAAGTCTTAGTTGTTTGGC
Source organism: Sequoia sempervirens (assembly GCA_007258455.2). Taxonomy (NCBI): domain Eukaryota; kingdom Viridiplantae; phylum Streptophyta; class Pinopsida; order Cupressales; family Cupressaceae; genus Sequoia; species Sequoia sempervirens. The sequence continues at coordinate 58,456,923 of VDFB02000363.1, read as the reverse complement.
CTTGACCATCGGGAGCTGCTTATTGAAGGGGAACACATTATTCTAACATTTCGTGAAAAATTCTCTTCTATGTAAAGAGACGGACGACTATGCTTGGAATCTGAGTTTAGTTTAAATTGCATATTATTGGGCTGCGGTGTTATTCGGGATTCAAGGAGTCAAGAGTTTAGAGAAGCCGTTTCAACTTTAAAGTCACTTAATGTACCAGTATTTAAATGATATCGCGGCAAATGGGAGCAGTATAACAAAAATAAATGAATCGCATTCCTCAATATTAACCGCCACTTGTGATAAGCTGTGGTTATTTTTAAAGATTAATTGGGCATAGATGGGAGTATTCAGAAGGAATGCAAGCAAACAGGTTTCGAAGAAATTTGGCTAATGGATATAGTGGCAACTCAATTAGAAATTGTGGTTCTTTCCAAAGTATCTATATCTTAACTCACAGGCCGAATTAGTAAACTAGAACAAGGGGCCGCTTCTTTCCAGCTAAACTCGGGTATCCCTCTTCAATTGAGTGATGTATTGTTCGTATTTGGGATCAAAAGGAACCTTGTCTCCATTTCAGCCTTGGAGGACAAAGGGTACAAGGTTGCCTTCTTTGAAGGAAAGGTTCTTGCATGGCCGAAGAACTCTAATATAAATTCAGTTTGTGTGATTGGCATTCGTCAAGAGAACCTATATAGATTGTCATTACGACTAGTTACTTCAAAGAGGAGAAAACCTTCAGGAGATCTAAAGGATACCTCTTGGAGGAGGAAATGACATTCAGAGGGAGTTAAATTCTGAGAATTCTAGGCACGAGTTGAGATCATGTCTAGGAAGTGGATTAAGGCTCTGGTGTTGAGGAAAGCAATCTAGCTCTAGAGGGAGTCACAACTTCATTAAGATTTATTGTAATGTATATTTTTCTGAGACAGAGAAATATGAGGTGAAAGCCCTTGTAGCGTATATTTCTCTGAGATGGAGAAATATGAGGTGAAAGCCCTTGTAGCATATATTTTTCTGAGACTAAGAAATATGAGGTGAAAGCCCTTGTACAGTTCACATCTTTGAGACTGAGCTATGTTTTCCACAATTGGGTGTAGCCATTGTGGACGTCATGTTGAGAGAATCCATGACCAGATATTTGAAAATACCTCCCTAGCTAAGAGGGAGTGTTAGTGTTTTTGTAGCTGTGTGAGGTATTTTCCTTAAGAATGAAGCTTCAAGGCAAGTCGGCCTTTCTATTATAAATCAAATACCATATTTTCTAGGTCAGCTCATGAGGAGAGCTCAACTAGTTTGGTATATAATGGAGATAGAGTCTCCACATTAAGCAATCAATTCATTCCATTTCTAAATTTGATTTCTTTCAGCAGCAGATTCGCATTCAAGAGGAGCAGATTTGCTTCAAGGAGAAGAGTTGATATTTTGTGTATCTAAGGAATTCGCACTATCTTCAAGTGCTGATCTATTGTATGAGATTCGGCCTTTCTAGGGCCTGATTCTGAGTGCTATAATTTCTGCATTTCTATCATCTGATTTATAAGAGAATAATTTGCTGCTGGGTTTTTTTTTCCTTTGTGAAGAGTTTTCCCAGGATAAATTGTTGTGTTGTCTTCTCTATGTTGTATTTTCTGCTTAATTGAATTTCTGATCTGAAAATTAACTGCCATGATCAACCATATAGTGCTTAGGCCTAAAACTTGCTTGACCTTTTGCTCACTTTCTTTTTTCTTCCACCCATTTGCTGATTCTGTTTTCAACCATGCTGCCAAATAATTTTGCAAAGGGTTGATCATATGGTCCCATAATTGGAAAGGTTATTAATGTCACCACTCTTAAAAAGATGTATCACTAAGCTAGTTGTCCAATCTCTTGGGAACCCTTGCAGAATGATGTTGTTGAATGTTCTCATAATGTGTGGTGTAAGAGTTCTCATCCCCCATTTTAGATATTCCACTTGAAGTTCGACCAAGTCCTTTGATTTCAACCTACTGCGAGGTGAAAAGTTTTGTTGTGGTGTTGACCAAGGGGGGGTCAACCTTTGATTCCTGCTCATAAAGTTGTCTTGCATAGTCAAACCATTGACTAGCTGAAATGCTATTTTCAATTTGTTTCTTTCTTGGTTGAAGCTCCTTCCAAAAAAGCTTTGGGTTATTCTTTCCAAGGTAGATTAGCTCTTCCCGCCTTGTGTTCATGAATTCATTTTTTTTCTTCTTAAAATCTGCTTGTACAACTTAATATTTATCTTTTTCTTGCCAGTTTCACAATTAATTATATTTTGTCACCTATGCACCATTGATTTATTTTAGTAGCATGACATGGTCTGAACCTAGTTATTCTCTCATCTTTCAAGCTTTTCAAGAAAATTGCATAATCAACAACGCTTGCCCTATTGTAGGTATTGCATCTAAAATTTCTAGACTTCTTCCATCTATCCAAACAATTGCAAATAATTAAGTCAAAAGCGCCACACAAAGAAAACAATTCCTCCCCAAAATGGTTGCTAACCTTGTTCTCTTGTGATCATCTTAACCATTGGTGATTTCTCTCTTTTGTAAGCCAAATAGGATTGCGATCCTCTTTGCAACAAAGAATGTTGGCTTGTTCACTGAAGTTCTAGCATTGAAATGACCCAATAAGAGAACTTTTCCCTGCTGAGACTACATTGCAATATCCTTTCTTAGGGATGTATATGGGTCTTTACTGTCTAGTCCATTATTTTTGTAAGTTTTTGAGACTTGAGCAAAATAACACACTGCAATTCTTATGTGATTTTCCTTTTTTAAAATTTTGAACCAAATGTATTGTTTATTTGTGTCTTCTCTGTCCAGCTAAATCGTCTGCCCATTTTCTTTCACTAAGACCATTATACCACCATACCCTTTACCATTCCCTGCTGCCTTGTTCCAAACCACCAACTTCATGTAACTTCTTGTAGCCTTCATGTTCATGAGTTTCTGTTAGACAAATTATGTCTCTACCGTCTACAATGGTTCCTAGCCGAGGCCCCCTTCTCCAAGGAAATCCTCTACAATTCCAACATACTAAACTTAGGTAAACCTGTGTAGGTCTTGATTGCTATTTATTTTGAGTTTTGACACACGAGATTCAAAGCTGAGTCTTCACCCTTATTTTCCCAAAGTGACCTTGATGCTTTCCTTCCTACTATCGAATCAAATATTTTTTCTTTGCCACCAGTTTGCTGTCATACCTTGTTGTGGAGCCCAAAATTTGGCAATAATAGCTTTTCCATTGTACAATCTGTTTGCCTTCATCTCTTGCTGCTCTTAATTTTGCCACTTCTCTTCTCTTGCTGTCTATTGGTTAAATCCTCGTCTAGGAAGAAGCGTGAGCCCCTCAAGAGCTTATTTTTGCTTAAATAATGTTGCTTGTCATGCACTCTTGCCATGACCACTTTGATAGGCCTTACCCTCTCTTCACAAATCTTTTCCACTCTCCTTGCTTTGCAGATTTTCCCTTGCCAATGCGACTTGTCTTTTAAGAATTCACTTACAAGATTGAAAGTGCTTTCATTTTTCCTAGAATCTCTTATCCCTTCAATAATAACATTTGTTTCTCTAACTTGCCTTACTTTGAACTCTCTTGCTTGCATTTTTTCAACACGTGTGTTTGCTTCTTCTTCCATGCTAAAGGGACTGTTACTAACTTGAGCCCATGGTCTACCTTCTTTTGATAAGTCTTTCTCTGCCCTTTTTTCTATTTTCACTCCCTGACAGTTTCTTTGCTGAATTGCTTGCACCTCACCCTGAGTTGTTTTATAGTTTGCCCCACTGTTACTTGCTAACCATCTTTCATGGTTTGCCAAGCTAATTTCATGTTTTTCCGCTCAAGCTTCCTTGCCGAGAGAGCCTCTTGCAGCATTGTCACCTGTTCCTTTAAAGCTTTATTATCTTCCACTAAAGACCGATTTGCTACAAAGATCTCGTGAATTTTGCGGTCTCTTTCCTGCTCTTTGACTTGCAAAGCCTCTAACCTTGCCTTGGCATCTAACAACTCTTGCACATAGAGACCTGAAGACCAGGTAAGAGGTTGATTCTTCTTTTGTTGCCCTTAGTCCTTTTACCGCTTGTTAGAGATTTAAACCTATGACAAAGAACCACATTCTTCTCCTTTTGAGACTGTTTTCTTCTTGCCTGCAAATGGGCAAGCCTACGATTTAGGATACCCCGGAATTGTTTTGCATTTACCCAAATCCAATTCCCTTTTTTTCTAATGATGCAGTTTTTACTTGACCTAAGTGATTTGTTTCAACAAAACCTCCGGTTTCCTTTCCATTTTTCACGTTTGCTGGTGGTTCGTTTTCAATTGCAAATGCAGCCATGATCACTGCCAACGGTATCAGGGATGTTATTTAAGTTTTCATATTCATACAACCTCAAAGACTGTAGGTGTGACAGATTGCCAACATTTAAGGGAAGGTTACTTAACTTCTTACAACCAGACAAGTCCAAGTTCTGCAGCTGTGACAGATATACAAGGAAGAGACAGGCACAGTCTGTGTCACAGGAGCTGCTGGTTTCATTGGTTCATGTCTTACAATACATTTACTTGAGCTGGGTTATGTTGCGAGAGCAACTGTCAGACACCCAGGTTTTGTTTTACAGGTGCAATATTAAAAAACCTGTGATATAGGGGAACTGCTTTGGGTCAAGATGGTTTCTACTTCTAGTACTTCGTTTTTTAATAGGTGTCCAATTTTAAAATAAAGTTTCCAAACTTTGTTTAGTTGTTTTATCAACTACCTTCTGTCCATTAAATGGTTTTAGATGGTTTTACTGTGTAATTTGTATAACTTGAGCTACTATAATTTTACATAATTTTACTATGTAGTCCGCACCTTAAACTTCTGCTGTCTAAAAGCTAATTCCTGTAGGTTGTTTAAAAAGGATGATTACAATCTGACCTGCAGATTAAGATTGACATCTGAATGAGCTTCACTACGTGAAAGGTTTCACCTTTGTGTTGATTTACTACTAATATATTTCAGCGTTATCCTGTATATAGCAAGAAAATTTCTTTGTTACTGGAGATTACCTGATTGTCTGGAAGATGGACAAGTGCATATGTTGTTGTAGATATACATGACACCTGTCTCGGAGTAGTCTTCTTGCAGTAGCTGCAAGGCTGGCCTGATCTTTCTACTTTAAAAATAAAAATCATAAATGTACCCAGGAAAAGTATCTCCCCCTCAATTAAATAAGAAATTGAAAACTCAATTGCAACGACCATAAAATAAAATGAAATTACTAAACTAAAAAAATTAAAATATTTTTTGTTTGCATGGATTTCAATACAGATTAATAGAAAGCCGTGATTACTATAATCTATTGTCTAAGGCAGAAATAAAAAATATACAGAGCTGGTAACTTTTACCCTTTCTAATATTTTATTTTCTTCATTTTATGCATATAAGTTTATTCAAAAGTAGAATCTACCATTGATCATTGTAATAGTGGTGGTATAAGGTGGACTTTAATCTCTCATCCTCCAAAATTTTAGCACCTCTGTAAAAAGGAATCCTCTGTAAAGTCATTTATTATCGTTTACAATTTATTTCAAATTTAAAAAGATAGAAAAGGTATATATTAATATTCATAATTTTAATTTTATGAACAAATTTGAGAGGACAAGTAAATGTGACCTTCCAATAAACCTCTCATTTTAAAATAAAAGATTATATATATCTAAATAAAAAACAATGATTAAACTATTCTGTTGTCAAAGACAGGACTAAAAACATAGAAAGCTGGTAACATTTACTCCTCCCTATATATTCTTTTCTTAATTTTATGCATATAAGTTTATGCGAAGTAGAGTTTACCATTGATCATTGTAATAGTGGTATGGGTTGACTTTAGTCTCCCATCCTCCAAAACTTTAGCAATCCAATGAAAAGGCATCCTCTGCAAAGCCATTTATCATCATTTGCAATTATCTCAAATTAAAAAAGATTCAAGGTGCATATATAAATATGCACACCAAAATAACAGCGGTTGGTTCGTATACAACAGAAACGATAAAAAATGTAACATAAAAAGGAAGTTGCAACTTTAATAGTGGAAAAAAACAATGAGAAAGGTGATTGGTTTGTTGAAAAAAAAGGCAGCAACTCCCTATTAAGTTCTAGGGGACAAGGTTACAATTTAAAAGTTGAGGTACCAAATAATAACCACTGTGAGTCAAAGAACATTTGAAGTCTAAGAATGCTCGAGGCTGTACTAAAACATTTGTAAGAATCATATTACTATAGAGATTAACATATGTAAGAATTCAAGATATTCTAAATCGTAAAATTTGCAGAGAATGCACCATTTTGCATTTCTTTGCAAATGTAGCAAAATGTAAATTACATACCATTAAATCACTTTCACCATTCAATTTTATGCACTGAAAATTTAACATTTACCTACCATATTAAAGGATCCAGATTGTCTCGACTTCTGCCCTTGCAAAACCTGAAGCTCCATCAGAGCTTTAATGCTACAGCTGCGGAGGTAATTCCTGTTGGAAAATGAGTCACGCCGGAATCATAGATGAACTAGTTACCGAGTAAACTGGTAGCTCAGTAGTAGAGTATGCCGGCAACAAATAGATGGTCCTAAATTTTATTCTGACTGATCCATGAAAATGTTTCATTCCCAATCCCAAAGTTTTGGGTGGTTTACAATGGTGCCATGAATGCTTTGGCAACCCAAAAGTTTCCCTTTTTTTAAACTGTGAAAAGTTGCTAGTGGTTTCCAAAAGGCTTTGCAAGCTGGTGTACCCTTTCAAATCCAAGTATGAGATTATTTAAGTTTATACACATTCAATCTCGTAGAATGCAGCCGTGACTGTTGCCAATGGTATCGGGGATGTTATTTAAGTTTTCACATTCATACAACCTCAAGGACTGCAGGTATGACAGGCTTCGAGCATTTATGGGAAGGTTATTTAACTTTTTACAACCAGACAAGTCCAAGTTCTGCAGCTGTGACAGGTTGCCAATGGTATCGGGGAGGTTATTTAAATTTATACACTTTCCCAAATCCAAGTGCTGCAGTTGTGACAAGTTACCAATGGTATTAGGGAGGTTATTTAACTCTTGACAAACAGACAAGTCCAAGTGCTGCAGCTGTGACAGGTTGCCAATGGTATCAGGGAGGTTATTTAAAATATAACAAAAGCTCAAGTCCAAGAGTTGCAGCTTTGACAGGTTGCCAATACTATCAGGGAGGTTATTTAAATTTGTACACTTTCCCAAATTCAAATGCTGTAGCTGTGACAGTTTGCCAATGGTAGCAGGGAGATTATTTAAGCTTTCACACCCTCCCAAATCCAAGTGCTGCAACTGCAAAAGGTTGACAATAGTATCAGGGAGTTTATTTAAGCTTTCACAGTCTCTCAAACCCAAATGCCTCAGCTGTGACAGTTTGCCAATGCTATCAGGGAGATTATTTAACTTTTGACAACCAAACAAGTCCAATCGCTGCAGCCGCGACAGACTGCCAATGGTATCTGGAAGGTTATTTAAATTGAAGCAAAAATTCAAATTCAAGTGCTGTAATTGTGATTGGTTGCCAATGGTATTAGGGATTCTATTTAACTTTCGACAACCAGACAAATCCAAATACTGCAGCTGCGACAGGTTGCCAATGCTGTCTGGTAGATTATTTAGGTTTGTACATCCTCCCACATTCAAGTACTGCAGCTGTGACAGGTTGCCAATGTTATCAGGGAGATTATTTAAGCTTTCACACTTTCTCAAGCTCAAGTGCTGTAGCTGTGACAGGTTGCCAATTGTATGAGGGAGGTTATTTAACATGTAACAAAAATTCAAGTTCAAGAAGCGTAGCTGTGAAAGGTTGCCAATGGTATGGGGGAGGTTATTTAACTTTTGACAATCAGACAAGTTCAAGTGCTGCAGCTGTGACAGGCTGCCAATAGTATCAGGGAGCTTATTTAACTTTTTACAGACAGACAAGTCCATGTGCTCCACCTGTGACAGGTTGCCAATGGCATCAGGGAGATTATTTAACATGTGACAACCAGAGAAGTCCAAGTGCTGCAGCTCCGACAAGTTACCAAGTAGCGAGAAGGTAGAAAGGTCATCAAAGCAACACCCATTTTCTAGTAGCATAATCTTCAATTGCCCAATGCTACCAACAAGTCTGGCGCCATGTGGCTTCTTTTTTGTTCTCTTCATCGCAGTTGCAAAGAAGCAGCATTCCAATCTTAACCATATCAAACCTGGAGGAAGCATCGCTATCATCTCTTCTATTGTGTTTTCAATGTGTAGCTTTTTCAAGTGAAGATAGCGAAGACCAGGTCTGTACAACATTTCAAGTCTCTGTGGAGTACCTCCATTGAGTCGAAGGCGAGAGAAATTGATGTTGGAAATGCTGTTTAAATGGGCACCCTCCCATAGGCGGTTACCCTCTTTTTCTTTTTCAGCAATGTTTCGCCCCATATCTCGCAAATGGTCATGCATGTCAAATACACCTTTGTCATCAATCTTTATCAGTAACTTCATAGAAAGATTAGATATAGCAGTATCTACCATCTTGTACAGAGATTTCCAGAAAATAATGGGACATGCTTTGTGTTCTCTAACGAAGAAGCAAGCAATGTCTAGAAATATTTCTTTTTCCTCATCAGCAAGAGCACTATAACTGATGTAGAGTGTTTTATGAATGCCTGGGTTGAGAGTAATATTGTGAAGAGCTTCTATCCAGCAACCTGTGTCATTCTGCTTATCATACAACAATGATCCAATCACTTCAAGTGAAAGAGGATGCCCCTTACAAGCTTCCACTATTCTTTTGGCTAGATCTTCGTAACCGGGACTTGGGGATGCTCTCAGAAAAGTGTGCCAACTAAATAACTGGAGACCTTCATTTATCTCCAATCCGACCATCTCGTGGATGCCTTCGGACGAAACCCGAGCAACATTTAGAATGTGCTTGTCTCTGGAAGTAATAATAACTCTGCTTCCAGGGGCCAGCCAATCCCCAGCCAAAGCATTCAATTGCACGACATCATCCACATCATCTAGAATGAGAAGCAGGGGTTTTCCTCCCAAACGATCTCTCAACAAAGATTTGCCTTCATGAACACTGTCCACTTCTCCACCATATTTGGTTACATCTTTAAGTATTTTTCTTTGCAATTTTGTAAGGCCGGTGGCATCAGCAGCAGTGGTGCGGACATTAAATACAAAAGAGGCAGAATCAAAATCAGCTGACACTTGATTATAAACAGCCTTGGCAGCTGTGGTCTTCCCAGTTCCACCAATACCCCATATTCCAACTTTAAACACACCTTCCACTGAATTGAGATTCAATTTCTGAATGAGATCCTTGATCACACTTTCCAGTCCCACAGGGTGCTTGGCAACTTCTAAAAGCACTCTGTCCAATGTCTTAATCACGTCATTTACCACCCTCTTTACCAGCCGAGCTTCAAAGCTGCACATTGCTGATTTAGTTAGCACCAACTAAAAAGAAATGCAGATTAATGTTCACAACTAACCAGAGTAGTTCAATGGAATTACAAAAGTACTACTCATTGTACTCAATTTACTTCTCTGCAAACATTTTTAAAAAAGTAGAACAAACATTTTTAAAAAAGTAGAAAATAAAAACTAATAAAAGAGCATCTAAGAAAACTAGTTAATGCTAAGAGATAATCTACATTCAAGAATTATTTGGATCAAGAATTATTTGGATCAGTAAAGCAGTCCAGGTCTTAGGATCGACTCACAATTAATTTATTAAATTTCATTATAATGCTAAAGGATGAGTGTTGCTAATTTAATAGCATAGAATTTTGCTTTAAAATGTTGGGTTGATTAGTCTATGTAAAAATTTAACAGTTGAAGGAGTAGGGGTCCTATGAAACAAAAAAAAAAATGGCAGTAGGATTAATTAGAATCTCTTCCTTAATAATAGAAGCCTCTACTTTTTAGTTAAAAATTTGAGGAGGTGCAAATGGGATGGCGCTTGAGCTACTTGTCAATCATATGGAATTTTTAAATTCCCTTTAATTAATTTTTATTTTATTTTATAATTATTTACTTTGTTCAATTGAATATGTAAAATAATAAAATTCATGAGATTGCAAATGGAGTGGGGCTAGAAATTGCCCCATTACCTTAGACTTTTTTTCAACCAATTATCATTCATATGGAGTTTTTAAATTTCCACCAATTATTTTTTATTTTATTTTATATTTACTTACTTTGTTGAATTGAACATGTAAAATAATAAAATTCATCAGACCACTACCTTCCATAAATTTAGGAGCTTAAATTTTTAAGCTTAAACTGCACTAAAAAATAAATTCATGAAACCATCTACTTTAAAATAATCCTAAAAAATCTCGACAACATACACTGAAGTTTTTAGAAAACCCCCTCCATAAAACCACACCCTCAATGCAAGATAAAATCTAAAATTAATTAATTATATTAAAAAAAAATTGAAATAGTGGAATTGAGTGGAGGCATAGATGTCACCAATTGTCTAGCCATTACAAAATTCACCATATACATAAAAATTAAAACAACATAATTTTTTTAATAATAGGCTATGGTCCCATATTCTTGGACCTATGTTCTAAGAAATAATAGACTTTTATTTCAATTAAATAGACTTTGATATTTTTTCTTTTTCTATTGAGAAATTCTAAATGAAGGTGTAAAACACTAGTTGAATGTAAATAAATAGTAGATATTTTTCTTCAAATTATAAATTTTAAGAAAATATGTTATTCAAAGAGTCACATAAATATGAAATCTCTAAATTACTGGGATAAACTTCTAGTCCCTCTTTTACAAAATAATTTCATTTTATTCTTTGAATTATTCTTTTTCTTAATATCATCTTAACTTTTCAGTCTTTTCCTTTTTCTGTTTTTCTTTTTATTTATTTTTGCTTTTTATAATCTTTTCTTAAATTGTTTTTTTGTTTTTAAATTTAAATTTTAAGGATATCACATTTCCACAATCCATATTGATTATTGCTAGAGACTTCTGGATTTGATTGTGTAGGAGTTTTTTCATCAACGTTTCAGATCACACTCCGCGATCCATCATCAAAAACGTTGATGAAAAAACTCCTACACAATCAAATCTAGAAGTCTAGCAATAATTTAAATTTTATTATTTATAAATTTTTGTCAAATTTTTAATAGCTTGAACAAATTATTTTAATTTTCCTTCAATTTAACTATTATAATAAATTAATACAAATTCATAATATTTATGTTTTAACTTTTTTTTGTTTGATAAGTAGGAGGCATTTTCCACAGTGTGTCAAATTATGATATTGTTATTAGGATTCAACTGTGTAGTTTCAAGTCAAACTCATTGATCCATATTTCATGAGTTTGACTCCAAACTACACGTTGAATCCTGATAGCAATATCATAATTTTTTTGTTTGTCAAACTTATAGTTTAATATCTTATTTAATTTTTATTTTTTTGTTAGTCAAATTTATATTTTTATATCTTATTTAATTGATCTTTTTTTACTTCTTTCTTTTATAAATTCTTGTTACAACATTATAATTCTTCTATAAATTTTTACACATATTCTAATGGCAACTTCATTTTTTATAGAATATTTTTCAGTGATATTTTCATTACTTAAAATAATCATAATTTTCACAATAGATTCAAATGTTTTGAGTAACCATAATATCTCTTTTTTCTTATTTTACTTTTATTCTTAATATCTATAATAATTTCTACTAATCATTTTTAATTTTTACATGTATTTTTGTTTTTACTCTATTTAGGTTTCCATGTTTTTAGTTATTTACTTCTTAATTTATATATTTATATAAAAACAATCCATAGCATTTTCTAATTTGAACTTTATTTTTCATAATTCATATTATAATATTTTTCTTTGTTTCTTTTTTTACAACAGGGGTGTCCCCCAACCTAGCCCAATGGCCCAACAACCCATAGCCCATACCTTGGGTACTTGGGACAAGTTAGGACAAGACTACTATTACTATTGCTATTACAATCTTTATGATCATATAATTTTACCTTTTTAACATAATATTTTGATTAATCTAAAACAAATTTACCCACGTCTTTCCTTCTCTTTTTAGATTGAATAATTCTTTTAGTATTTTTACCTTCCTTTAAGCTCTCCTATGCAGCTCCTTTTCATCTCTTTCTTTTTAGAGTTCATTTTGTTTCCTCATATTCAAAATATTAAATATTGATAAAAATAATTATACAGTCATCTACTTACATTTTCTAACTATTATATTTGAAAAATGGCTGTAAAATTTTGATATAGATGTCACCTATTAGCCAGCCATTAAATATAATCAATATATATATACAAAAACTTGCAGAAGTGAGGTTGATTACTTACCTTTCAGTTATACTCATGGACCAGCCTGAGCAAGAACATATCTGTTGAAGGGCAAGCTTCCACCCCTCAACCTCTTCTCCTGGGTATCGATCTGGATGGCCATAATGTTTTACAAATGATTTCTTATACGGACTGGAGTCGTTTTCAGGGTATCTTATATGAGTTGGTTCCACATCATAAAAGAGAGGAATGATCAAGCCCGGGGTGTTCACCATGGCGGCAGCCTCTTTGAGACACCATGCTGAATCTGCATAGCCTTTGGAAAATATAGGAATGCGTATGGCGCTGCTCTTGATTGCTGCTTCCAAGCTCGGCCAAATCTCTTCTCCCTTTTCCAAAATTTCGTCGTCTTTATAGATGTTCAGTCCTGCTGCGGAGAGAGCTTCAAAGAGATGGTCAACCAGAGTTTTTCTCACATCTTCTCCCCTGAAACTCAGAAACACATGATATCTCTTATCGCCTTGGAAGAGAATTTTAGTTGTTGGAGGGTTGAATTCTTCCATTTTAAGAGTTGCAACAGAAAAGAATGGCAGAAAGAATTGAAACCAACTACACAAAAGTTAAACTACTATTATAAATTCCAGTGCTACTTTGTAGAAACTCAGTTGTCTTTTTAAATTGTGTGTTTCCGTTGGCTCTCCACGCTTGTCCGTTTTCTTTCGTTGCAACTTCCACAACACTTCCAATAACTTACGACACTACCAATTCAATTGGAATTCTAGTCTCCAAATTTTATGTATATCTAAGATCAACCAAGGCCCACTATAACGACTGCCTAGATTGAGAAGTACAAGTCACGGCACGCGTGCTCACTTCTCTCTTTTTTCTTTGGCTGTCAATTTTCAATGACTCACAATATTTAGGTTGGTAGCTGGTTGTTTTTTCCTATGTTTCTTAGTGTTTAGATTGGTAGTAAAGTCATGTTAGGGAAGGAATTTTTTTGGTCAATGTTCAATGATTCACGATATTTAGGTTGGTAGTATATGTTGGAGTAGCGATAAAATAAATGTAATATCCAAGAATTTTCACATGCAACAAAATAAGACAAATACTAATAAAGTGTATAAAACGTACAAAATAATTCTTTATATGTGTAGGACATGGAGGAAATAGGAAGTTGAGAGTGTAACATTGACTAATCCTTCAAGAGGCGTGAAACATATAAACACTTGGGACAAGTGTTAGAACGTGTGTCATGTGCGTATAAGGTGAGACAATTAAAGTATTACATAAACTTAAGCTAGTGTGAATAAGTCTACTAAATTTAAGAACTAGATAAATATAAAGTAGATGTATAAAACTTATTTTCACACTCACTCCTCTTAAGTGATACTTAGGGAGAAAATCACTAAAAGATAAGACCAACAACATGGTTTAATGTGGCACTCATGTATAAAATAAAACTCTCCCACAAACACAATAAAGGAGAAAACCTTATATGAAAAAAAACATCTAAAAAAAAAAGAACTAAATACAAAGGAAGGAGGACTCAAGACTCCCCAAGGACAACTTCCTTCACCCCAAACATATGTCACAACTTAAGATAGTGAGGTGACACTAAAAGTTTAACTTGCTCATGAGTAGATAAATACTCTAAGGATGAATTTTCAAAGGGGGGCCTGCAACCTGATCTGGCAGCATACGGGAGATCGTGCATCCTCCGTGGGGGAGTCTGTACGCTCCCCCATCCCAGGTTTGTTGTGTGTTGTAAGTACCCTCTGTCCCTTACATTTGTTATTGTTTCTTGCCTTTAGGTAACTTTTTGCCTGCTTTTATAGTGGTTTCTGTCCCTTTTTTTTCGTCTCTCTGGGGTTGAGGTTGTGGGTGCCATCGGCCCCTTCCTCCATTTATGGAGGGGGGTCCTGAGGGTTCCGCCCCAAATCTAACACAGAGAATGTTAATACTCCCGTCGGGTCCCCAAGTTTTTTGCAAAAATATTTCAAAGATTCCCTAGCGGATTGTAGGGTTGCAGTTTCAGTGGCGGCAAGGTTTCTCGTCAACAACTATGGAGACTATGAAGGCCCGGAAGGTAAGATTTTAACCCCCATTGGCTCTGTCATTCGAGTCAAGGATTCTAAACTCACCTTACCGCATTTGGACGCTCGGGCACTTGTGGCTCTGAATCCTGATGTTGAAATACCAGGGAATATTGTGATTAATGAAGATGAACATCAGTGGATCTGTCCATTGGAAATTCTAGGCGGCATAAACTCGTGTTACCTCTGTCGCCAAGAAGGGAATATTCGAAAGAATTGCCTGACCATTAAAAACAAAGGAAGTCGACCCAGTGTTCATGGCTATCCTGAGAATAAACCTCCTCTAAACCCTAACATTGGAAAAAATAATAACCTAATGAAGAATGGTTCTCTGGGCGCCCAGTCCGCTCCGATTTCAACAACTAAAGATGAAATTGTGGCTAATAACATGGATGGTGGCCCTGACTCTGTTAACCCTCTCCCGACCTCTAAAGGCGATTCTGCCATGCTAGGGGTTGGTGAGGGATTGCAAGACGTTGTTGTCCAGCCCTCTGAAATTTCAACTGTAAATGGCCTAAAAGTTTCTCACCTTGACAACGCTGTTGTTAGCCCCGGTCATGAGATTAATAAAAATGAGGTATCTGTTAATGCGGGGGGTGAAACCTCATCGTTGACAAATTGCATTACTAATAACTCTGTGTTGCTTGAGAAATTAAACGCTCATCAACTGGCTATGAAAGACATAAGGAAAAGAATTGAAAAGAATTTGTCAAATAGATATAACCATGACAATCAGCCGATGGTCTCCCAATTCCAGTTAATCAAACACCCTGACCATTTCAGCCTAGACATTGTCAAGCAGGCTAATGTGACAGCAAGGCTAGTAATTTGTCTGGGAGTAGCGAAGCTCCCCCTATTGGTGTGGCTGTGGCCTCTGATGAAGTCAGAGAGAAGGTAACTTTGCCTCGTTTGCTATGGGCACTGAAGGAGAGTTGGTTGGCAATCCCAGGGAAAATAAGGCAGGAAAGGCCTTATCTAGTCTATACTCTAATGACCAAGCTGCCCCATTAGAGGTAACCTTGCAGGATCATCGGGGGAAAGTTGCTAACTCTATTGTGATCCCCGCTGCTTACAATGTCAATGCTGAACAAGGAACTGAAACTTCTCATGACTTGACCAATAATAAACCCTAGGAAGGTAATCAAACTCCTAATGAGGATACTAATGAGATTAAATCCTCTGAGAAAGGATTGGCTATAACTAAAGGATGCAAATCTGAGGAGGGTAGCACTGAGGGTCAGGAGATCTAGGTGGTGAAACTTAGGAACGGTCCAGGAAGACCAAGGAAATCCAACATCCTTGTGGGGAGAGTTAAGAAAAACGAAGTATCCAAAAATAAAAGGAAAAAAGTCAGTACTGTAATTCAATCCCCAATCACCAAAAAATTGGAAACAGAAGACAAATTCCCTAAATGCTTTGAAGCATTTAGAGGGGAACAAGAGGACACTCCCATGACTTCAGAATATGAATCTTAACTGCATTTCATGGAATGTCCGGGGCCTTGAATCCCTAGACAGGAAGTACATTGTTAGAAGATTTCTCAATCTGGAAAAGAAAAAAGATTTTATAATGCTATAGGAAACTAAAGCCATCAATTTTACCTTGGAAACAAACTTGAAATTTGTCTGGAAAGACTCCAAGTTCTTCACAACCTCTCATGAGAAGGGCAGGGGAGGGACTGCTATCCTGGTGTCTAGGGACTAGGCTCAATTTGTTACCGGTAATGGCTCGTCCCCATGTAATAGAGGGGTGTGGGTCACCCTAGATAGGGATGGCCTGCGGTTTGGTGTATGTTCTATCTACACCCCCAATGATCATAGGGAAAGATGCAGTTTATGGTAGTGGTTGGCTGGTCTTCAGGATATTCCATGGATAATGGGTGGAGACTTTAACATGATTGAGCAGAGAGAAGATAAATGGGGAGGTGTGGACAGGATGTGGAAAGGTAATGAGAAGCATTTTTGGTTGAGACTTAAGAAAAAAATCAAACTTTCTGATCCAATGGAAGGTAATAAAAGATAATGCAAAGGTGTCTGGTTCACATGGTGTAATGCCCAGAAAGGGGCTGCTTGGATCTATTGTAGGTTAGACAGGTTCTATGCAAACAAGGATTTCTTTAGCTTCTGTCTGAATGAGGATGGGGTGCAGGTGCAGGTGTATCCTTAAACCCTCTTTGATCACCACCCTATTAAGGCCATCCTTGTTCCCCTCCAGGACAATGCAACCCAGGCAAGGAAAAAAGGGGGTTTCTTGTTGAATACTCACCTTCTGCATGATGTTGAGTGTCAAGAAGCCATTGCTTTGCTAAGGGAAATAAATCAATGGATGTTGAAATATGCTTCTGCCATCAAGAGATGGAATGTTAATGTGGAGGGTTGGAGAACCCTCTTCCAAGTTATTGGGAAAAAATGGGCCCTAGATAGTAGAAAGCTAGAAAGATGTCTTTAGGACTACCTTCTAGAGGCTGAAACCAAGCTGCAAGGTTGCCCTAAGGATGAAAAGCTCTGTGAGGTGCTTGTCTTGGCCAAAGACAGCTTGCGGAAGATACAAGCCCATAAGATAAAAGGACAAAAGGTTAGAGCTAATTTGAACTGGCTTGAATGTGGCGACAAGGGCTCCAATTTTTTCTTCAATTATTTGAAGGAAAAGAAGGTTAAAAAATAGGTGGGACAAATCTGGAATGGCTCCCAACTATGTTCTAATCAAGAGGACATTCTAAACCAGTTTCACTCGTTCTTCAGGGATCTATTTATCTCTGAGGAAGGGATTGAGGGAGGTCAAGAAGCTAGGTCTCTCTTAAAAAATCTAATCCCCAATAAAATAAATGATCAAGACTCCTGTTGCCTAGATGCAGATATTTCCAAGTTTGAGATTCTAAATGCTATTAAGTCCATGAATAATGATAAGTCCCCTGGGTGGGATGGGCTGCCAGTTAAGTTCTACAAAACTTTCTCAAATTGGGTGAGTGAGGATCTCCTGCAAGTGTATAGGGAAGCCCTTGATAAAGGGTCCTTGGGGGAAAGTATAAATAGAGGAATAATTAAGCTCCTCCCAAAAGGGGGAGACAAAACTATGGTGAAGAATTGGAGACCAATAACCTTGCTCAATGTCTCCTACAAGATCTTAGCCAAAGTAATTGCTACTAGACTGAACAACATATTGCCTAAATTCATCAATAACATAGAAACTGGCTTCATAAAAGGGCAGTATATCTTGGAGAACTTAATCACAAGCTGGGAAGCTTTAGAATGGGCTAAAAACTCCAATCAGAATTATGCTATGCTGCTGCTAGACTTCGAAAAAGCCTATGACAGGGTAGAATGGGTGTTTCTAAGGACTATTCTTCAGGCTTTTGGCTTCTCTAGTAAGTTTTGTGGCATGGTTGACACTACTAAAAGATGCTACAACCCATGTTGATGTTAATGGCACTCTAACTGAGAAAATTCTCTTACAAAGGTCTATTTGTCAAGGTTGCCCCTTGGCCCCTGTGCTGTTTGTCATTGCGTTAGATGCTCTTTTCTATTTGCTAAGAGACCATTCATCCTCTCCCAGAATAAAGGGGATTCAACTTCCTAACCAAGAAGAATAAGTAAATGTCCAATTTGCTAATGACACCTCCATCTTTGTGGAACTTGAGCAAAGTAATGTGGATTCTTTAATGAAAAAATTGGAATTATTCTGTCAAGCTTTTGGGGCCAGACTTTCCAAAGCCAAATCGACTTTCCTAGGATGGAAAGATACGCCTCCTAACTGGCTTTCTAGGTATGGGTTCCAATGGGGGGGTCCCAACAAGATTGTAAGGTATTTGGGAATCCCCTTTGCAGTTAGCCCAGACCTTAAGGAAATGTGGACTTGGTTAAAAGAGAAGCTGGAGAAAAAGTTAAGTGGTTGGAATAGACAATATCTCTCTCTTGCAAGCAGAATTCAAGTTTGCCAAAAAATATTGTCTTCCTATAGTATTTACTTTACTTCAGTCTGGCTTATTAACAACTACCAAGTTAATGACATCCAAAAGCACATCAGATGTTTTCTCTGGTCAGATGGGAAAGGCAGGAGAAAGAGACACTCAGTCAAATGGGATTGGTGTTGTTTAAGCAAGGCACAGGGGGAATTGGGCTAAAGGACCTCAGGCTACAAGGGATTGCCCTGACGGTCAAGTGGATCCTAAAATCCTTCGAGGGCAATGAGCCCTGGAAAGTGTTGGTGAGAAACAACATACATATGGTTGTCCCTAGGCAAGCTAAAGCCTGGAAACAACTACCCCTTTGCGATATCCTCCTCATTAACCATCCTATGGTTCCAACTGGTTCGGTCATTTTCAAGAGTCTTTGGAAGGCCTGGGAGTTAGTAAAACATAATGCTCATCTTAAATCAAGTAATGTTATCCTTAAAAATAATATAAATTGCCATCTCCATAGTTCCATTTGGTGGAACTTGGAGCACAAGGGGAAACCTCTTGCTTTACTTCAAGGTTTCTCTGCCAAAATCTGGAACAAAAAAGGCCTATCAACCTTTGAGGATTTTTTAGAAAATGGGAGACCTAAATGTTGGGATTGGCTTCGGGTGAACTTTGACCTGCCCAATTCTAATCGCAGAACTTATTCAATTTTGCTAGAAGCATGTAGGGACACATGCTTCCCCAACAATATGGAAGGTAAAACTAACACTCTCTGTGCTATTAGCTAGAAAGATGGCTTTGATATTACCAATGTAAAAACCAAAACTATTTACAATGATCTTACTGATAATGAATCTGTTATGCAGCATGTTAATATGTGTTGGGGCTTGACTTTGGATGTTAAAATGTGGGGAAAAATTCTTTCTTTTGTTTGGCATCACTCTATGGAGCCTAAAAAGGCATGCTTCAGGTGGTTAGTTCTTTTACAAAAACTCTCTTTTAAATCTAATCATGCGGATGTTGATATTTGTAATTTGTGCAGGACTCCTGAATCTGTTAAGCACATCATCTTTGATTGTATTTATGCTCAGGAAATTTGGTATTTATTCTGACATAATTTAAAAATATGGAACATCAATGGAGATATAAATTGGCATGATGTTCTATTTCCCAATCTTAAACTTAATTCTGAATGCATTTCCTTTTGGTATATTGTCTCTCTAACGAAATTATGTGGCATTTATGGAATGTGAGAAATGATGATAAGTTTAAGGGCAATAAGAGGGTACTTAGTGAGTCTTTCAAGAGATTCACGATGTATAATGTTGCTATGCATGTGTCAATTTAGGTGGAGCTGTCTATGGAGAAGTTCATGAAGAGAATTAGTGAGAGATTTTCCCCCATCATGAGAGATGTAAATAGGGGTTCTCATGCATCTCGGTGGAACCTAGAGGAGGCTGAACTATTTCAAAGGGTGTTTGATGTTCTTCAGATGGCAGTTGATGAAGTTTCTGGCCCAGGAAGACAAAGAGCCCCATTGCTGCTTGGTTCCCAAAGTGAAGATTTGACTGTCTATGGTGCTGAAGAAGCTGCTCCAAGTGAATCAAGGTTTATGGATAGTTTTTTCCAAGAGGATGATGAAGAAATCAGTGGAGGAGGAAACAACAGTCTAGTAGATACTTAATCAAGCCCCTCACTCCTTTAACTACCAATCTGTATTGGATTATTAGTGGCGTAGTTTTTCTGATGATTTTTGTAATCCTTCAGCAATGTAAAAGCTGTAAATGACTGGGATAGTCCTTTGAGAAGGTAGTGGAAACATGATGGTAAGGCTCTCAGGCCTCTGAAAACTCGGACTGGTTTCAAGCTGTAAGCTTTGTATAAATTGTTCAAACTCTTTCTAATACCAAAAAAATACTCTAAGGAGATAACACTATAGTGTTAAGGTTTTGAATGAAATGGATGTGCGAATCTCAGTGTGCTTTGTCCTCTGATCCTTCATTAGGTTGCATGAAATGTAAATGGAACTTTGATTATCACACTAAATAATAGTAGATGATCAAATGGTAAACCAAAATTAGCTATAAGCTATCAAAGCCATATAACCTTGTGTATCCCAAGAGCTACACTTCAATACTCAACCTCAATCAATGATAATGTGATAGTAGTTTACTACTTGCAAGACCATACAATTGGACTAGAACTTTAAGGAAACAAAAACCTCAATTGGACTAGAACTAAGGGAAAAAAAGCCTAAAAATGGGCTTTCATGAGTCAACATCACCTGCCCAATCTGATTTGGTGAAACCTGCTATTTATGAAGCTCTTGGTGTGTATTAAATATCAAAATATGTGGTGTCTCAAATATACCTCAAAATTTGTTTGGCTACCTACTGAAAACAAGGTGAAACTAAGCTGCAATGATAACTTATGTATGTGTATTCAAATTTGAAAATAGGATTACCAAATCTAATTTAATGTATGTGATTGCACATTCATCGTACTAGAAAAATCAACAAACAAATTTATGATAGTAGATTTATGTGGAGAAACCCTTTTGGGAAAAAAATTCACATGAGAAAAGAGGGAAAGTAAACTATTTATCTTCAAAAGAGAGATACACTACAATAAAACTCCTTGATGTTCACCTACAACTTGAATGCTTCCATATACCTACAAATAACACAAGATGCAACGACCATCTCAAGGCTCCAATTTAGAGAACTTATGGGAGGAAAACCCATAGTGGTAAATTGAAACAAGAGGTGCTGAAACCACTTGCAAAAATCCACACCCCTTCCTTGGAAAATCAAGTCATGATAATAAATTAGTTGAATGTGCAAAAAGCTTCAACATGGGCTCCTAACCCATAGCCCCTTCAACTTTTGGCATTTAGGATGCTCTAGTGATTGTTCAGCTTCCAGGTGACACACCAATGAACACCTATTTAACTCCAAACTTGGTTCCCCACTCAAGACTTTTTATATTCCCAATGTGCATGCCTAGGAGAGAGTATTTTGTCCTCTAGTGATGTGTAACCTCCACCAATATTCATTTCCCTCTTGAAAATGAAATTACAATATGCCAAAATTAAATACATTTCTCAAATGTCCCCTAGGACACTTCCCAAGAAACATGAAGCTAAATAAATTACATAGGTTTGCAAGGTAAATGCCACCTAACCTAACATTCTCCCACTTGACATTATGTTGTAATTACATCCAAGAGATATAAATAATAAATTAAGTATAGTGATCAAAGCCAATGGCCTTCCTGCACCAAAATAACTTATCCATGGTCACTGGTTCGGTGAGAGAATCTGCAACATTCTCCAAAGTATCAACCTTATCAATCAAGACCTTACCATTCTCAACCATCTCTTGCACAAAGTGATGCTGAACATCAACATGCTTAATATATGAACATGATACATAGGATTTTTGGCCAAACAAATAGCACTTTGACTGTCACATCCAATCCTCACTATCTTGCAATCAAAACCAACACCAACACCAAGTCTTTGTAACCATACCGTCTCCTTAGAGGCATTTGTAGTAGCCATATACTTTGCTTCAATGGTGGAAAATGCAACTATAGGATACCTCTTACTCATCCAACTCATTGCACCTCCAAACAAAGTAGACACATAGCCACTAGTGGACCTTCGACTATCCAATTCACCTGCCCAATCTGCATCAACAAACCCTTGTATATCCAATGACCTGACCACATCATCAGTACCATGATAAACCAAACAATAATCTGAAGTACCACATAAATATCTAAACTCCCTCTTAAAAAAAGTCTAGTGCTCTTTACTAGGGTTAGACATAAACCTTCTTAGTACTCCCACTACTTGGGCTATGTCCAGTCTAGTGCAAACAATTGCATACATTAAATTTCCAATGACACTAGCATAAGAAACCTTAGATAGATCCTAAAAATCACCATCAAAATTAGAAAACATATCCAAGCTCAACTTAGTACCTATAGTGTAAAAAATTGTCACCCTTAACAATTTCACATTATGTTTTGGCCGCCCTAAATCATTAGACCTAATTAAGCTTCTAATTTCCTAAATTATGCATTCTAAAGCTGATTTTTACTATTTTCTAAAGGATTGCAAGCATTGAATAAATACAAAAAATTAACGTTTTGATCCTGACACTTAATGTCTTGGAAAATAGGGTCAAGACCCATACGTCCATGGGCGTATGGATCCCCCTCTCTTGTCGGGGACTAATTTTTAATATGTTGTTGGTGATATTTTAACATTTATAATTCAAATTCCAAATGTCAGCTTTTGGAATCTGATTTTTTGGAAATTAGAACAATTGCATATAAATACATAGATATTTTATCATTTGAAATCTAGTAGGAATTATCAAGCACTGAGGCGAACTTATGATCAAGCATTATTGTTAAGAGCAACATTTACAATGATTTATAGCAGCAATTCAAGATCCCACATCATGTCAAATTCTATGTGTGTTAATGTTATCATTGTTTTGTGAAGGTTAACACTTATGTAGGTCTCCAAAGCATTCAAGAATTCAAGCAAATAAGATCCAAATCCTTGAGGAGATTTGTTTGACTTCAATCCTTCAAGGGAGCCATTGAAGGGTGGTGAGTTGCAACACTTTGTGATTTCATCATTCCTTCCTCTCAATTATCATTCCTATCGTTGACATTGCCATTGTGGAAGTGGAAACACTTACATGGGGTTTGACTGAGGCAAGCCCGTAAAATGGCCCAACATTTCTTCCCTTTGTGAATGTCCAGGTTATAGGCTTGAAGAGGATTAAAGAAAGATTGAAGGAAAATTGTCCGTTGTTGCATTTAAAGCCCTAGAAGTTGTCAAATCACAAAAACTTGTTTACAAAATTATCTGATGATATTTCTAGAAGTTGTCAAATCACAAAAACTTGATTACAAAATTATCTGACGATATTTTGACAACTCTGTAACCAAGAAATAGAAGATTACATCCAACATCAAAGGATTGCAAAATCTTTCAAGACACCCTATCAAGGACCCATATGCCCCTAGGCATTTGATTCCTCCTCTGCATGCCAGATCTCACTTTTGATGATAAGTACACATCATTCGACACTTCCCAAATCCACCTACAACTTACAGTTTTTGTCTATGTATTTCTAGAATATTGCATTTCTCATATTAGGTCATATAGTTCAATTAGGTTAATAATTCTAATAATTTCTACTCCATTCCTAAGGCTCAAAAGAAGGAGATCTAGGTCTGATTGGCTCACCTTCAAGGTTGATAGTCAATATATTCACCTTGTTGATCTCATTCTTTAATGAAATTTGGGAAAATAGGAATACCATCAACACAACAAAGCATTATATCCTAGGTTCTACACATTAGGACCTAGGGTTCCATTTTCCTGTGTTTCATTTTGGTGAACTTGACATTTGACATCATAGATTTCTAAAATTGGAGGTCTTTCAAACCCTAGATATAGGTTTTGCAACATATTGTATTGCATTTTTTACATAGGGTTTCATATTTACATCATAAAAACTCATAAAAATTCAAAAATATTACATCCATATTGCATTAGAGATTGCATTAGGGCATCTTTTAGTCATTTAGATCAGATTTTCATTCAAAATTGCATTCATAATTATCATCTTTGTTTACACATTGTCATACATTTGCATCTCATTTACATTAGAAAATTTTGGAAAAATAGTCATTGTCAAACCTGTTTGTAGATAGGAACAATAACCTTAAGCACCAACTTAAACATTCAATTTTTCAATTTTCAAAACCCTGTTCAAGGATCCAAACACCCTTGGGAGACCTTGTCCTTGTACAGGTGCATTAACAAACATTTTCACAATTGTCTGTCTCTATCTGCTCATTTTTTAGGTACTTGTAGATCTATGTTTTGGAATCAATAATTACATGTTTTTAGGCATTTGGCATCTAGTTCATAAAGGTGAAAGAAAGTGCATTATGGGAATCAAGACCGTTAGTTGGAATGTTAGGGGTCTTGAACCCAATTATAGAAAATACATCTTAAGGTCCTTTTGTAATAGCAAAACTAATAAGGACTTTCTTTATTTGCAAGAAGTGAAAGAAATGGACTTCCAACTTGATTATATTTTGAAAATTGTGTGGAAAAACTCTAAGGCCTCCTACATCAATCTTGAAAAATGTAAAGGGGGCTTAACTCTTTTAATTAATAATAATTGGTCTCAATTTGTTGTTGATAAAGGTTGTTCTCATTATAATAGATTGGTTTGGGTGTCCCTTGAAAATAAATGGTTGCAAGTTTGGAATATGTTCAATTTATGCTCCCAATGATTATAGGGAAAGATACTCTTTGTGGAATTAGATGACCCATTCTTTTCCTAAGCTCCCCTAGATCTTTGGGGGAGGCTAAAATATGGTGGAATATAAAGAGGATAAAATTGGGGGTAAGTGGCCTATTTGGAAAGGAATTCAACTTTACTTTTGGTTAAGGATGAAGAGGATGCATAATTTAAAGGATCCCCTTGAATAAGGTAAAGATAATAATATGCAGATTTGGTTTACATGGTACAACAACCAAAACCAAGGTAGAACGTGGCCTATTCTAGACAAGTGACATAATTTATGTGAACAAAATTTCTTTCAATTATGTTTACAATAATTAAAATAAACTTGTCATAGTTTTCCTTCCACAATGTCCAATCATTCTCCAATTGAACCTTCCATTTTGGTTGGGTAGAATAATTTTAAAAAAGACTTGATTCTAGTAAACCCTTGTTCAAACTTAATGTTTCTTTGTTGAGGGACCAAGATTGCTTGAATAGAATTAGAATAGTTACCGTGCTATTAAAAAGGTGCTATAAAGGTTCTTCAATTATTAGAAGATGCAATCACTTGACCTTGGTGTGAAGCAATGTCTTTAAGACTAGGTAAAAAGAAGACTTTGGACATGAAAAGATGAAGGAAATCTTTAAGAAAAGTTGTTAACTCTCGAAGGGGATTTACAAAATAGTAAAGATGATCAATATCTGTTGAGAAATATGACTAGGACTAAGAACCTTCTTAGGAGGCTCCAAAATTATAGGAGTCAAGGTGCTAAAACTAGAGCAAGGTTGAACTGGATAAAAGGAGATAGGGGGTCAAAATACTTCTCTAACCTTTTAAAATAAAAGCGAATTAGATAAATAATTGGTCCTTTATAGTTTGAAGGAAATGTTTCTAATGAAAACTTCTTTATAAAACAAGATTTTTATTCCTTTTACCAAAATATTTTGTCCACTGAAGAGGATAACCAAAGCAAAGAGGCTATAATTTTTTGTTAAAAAGTCATTCCTAGAATGATTGAAGATGAGATGTTGAAAAACTTAGCAAATAGATTATAAATACTATCCTATCTTTTAGCGATGATAAGTCTCTAGGTGTGATGGGCTGCCAACTAAGTTTTCTAAAGCTAATGCATATTGTATTGGGGATGAGCTTCTTGAATTTTTTCATGAAGCTTTTGATAAAGAGTCCTTGGGTATAGACATTAATAGAGGAATTATTAAGTCGATTCCTAAGGACTTAGGGAATACAAATATTATTAAGAACTAGAGACCTATAACTTTACTTAATGTCTCTAGTAAAATCTTGACAAATACTCTTCCTCATAGATTGACAAAGATACTAAGAAAATTTGTTTCAGATGTTCAAACTAGTTTCATCAAAGGAAGCTAAATTCTTGAAAATTTGACTTCCAACTATGAGGGCATGAACTAGGAAAAGTATAATATTCAAGATGTAAGTATGCTTCTTCTAGAATTTGAAAAAAATTATGATAGAATTGAGTGGTATTTTTTTTTGGAGATGCTTAAAGCTTTTGGTTTTCCTCCTTATTTTGTAAATGGATTAAAAATTTAAGGAATCCACTCAAATTGATGTTAATGGGGAGTTGATTGATCCCTTCAATCTTCAAAGGTTAATCAGTCAAGGTTGTCCATTTGATCCTACCCTATTTGTGCTTGCTACAAATGCTTTACGTGCTATATGTTGAGATCCAGTCTCATAAATCCTCTAATCAAAGGAATTGTGCTCACCAACAATGAGAATTTTTGATGCCCAATTTGTAGATGATATTTCTATTTTCATATAAATAAAGGAATAAATTTTGTTAATGCTATTGATAGATTGAATATCATTTGCATAGCTTTTGTTTCCAAGGTTTCTGATAGTAAGTCTATCTTTTTAAGTTGGCATAATACCCCTTTTGAGTGGACTCAAAGAGAGAACTGGCAATGAGGGGGGGGGTGCTGGGCGGCGGGGTCCTAGCACTATTGTCAAGTGTTTGGGCATTCTTTTTTCTATTGAACCTTCTCTTAAGGAGATGTGGGAATGGATGTTTCACAAAATAGAGAAAAAGAATCAAAAGTGGTAGACTCATATGGTGTCCATAGCTAGGGGGATTCAAGTCACTCAAAAATTTCTTGCTTCTCATAGTATAATTTAGGGTATGTGTAGGATCATGGGGGTCCAAACTAGGCCTCTAAGTGGCGATGAAAATTCAGAAAATTAGAGTTAGGCAACTTGACATAAAAATTTGAATGGGTTATTAACATAATTTGAAAAATATGTAAGAACAAAAGTTGTAGAAAATTGAATGTAGTTTCTAGGCTACTAGTCCTTTTTTGGGAAAAAAAAATTGTTTTGAGAAAATTTGAAATTTCAATGCAGTGGTACTAAATTTTTAGGAAAAAAATAAGAAGCAGGTGTGTGTCTGACCACCCTAAGTACAAGAAAAACATAATAATTTTTTCTAATTTTTTAAATATAAGTAGACAACATATGTCCGGATGTGCTGGGTTTTTTTTGTAATTTTTTTCCACATAAATAATTAGTTATGATTTTTTACTAGAAATTTTCAGAATTATTAAAACGTTTGTGTTTGACCACCATAACTTGGTCAAAAAATTATGAAATTCAATTTTTTTTTAATCCTATAGTATGTGAAGCATAGAATGTGGTGCATCTTGTAGATTCAAAAAATGTTTAAGTAGTTTGAAAGTTATAGAAGCTTTTCAATCAACCTATCAATAAGGACTTTAGACATAATGTAGGTAGAAAATCAATAATAATTATTTATTTAATTCAAAATAAGGAAAAAGTTATATTGGTGGAAAGCTGACAATTTTTTCTATAAACCCTTTTCGTTTGATGAAATTCGAGTAAAAAAAAGTCGTCAACCACAAGGGGAACTTTGGAAAACTAAACAAATTTTCAAAAACACATTTTTTGGGTTGACTTTTCCCCAAACCAAATCCCGAACGGATATCTGTTAATTATATATTTTTATATTATTTATAATACATAATATTATATAATATGTATATATATATTTATAATACATAAATATATAATATTATGTATTATATATAATATATTATATATATATTATATTATGTATTATTATATATATATATATATAGTATTATTATATAATATATTAATATATATAATATTATAATATATATTATATAATAATATAATATACATATATTATTATATATATATTATATTATATTATATTATATTATTATAATATATAATATTAGCTATATATATTAATATATATATATATATATATATTATATTATATATATTATTATATTATACTATAGTATATATATTTTCTATATAGTATATATATTATATAATATATATGATACATAGTATATTTTATATATTTATTGATGTGCAGCCAATTCACAAGAAAGAGAGAGAGGGAGAGAGAAAGACCTTAGAAGTGGGAGGAAAGACCTGGAGAGGGAGAGAGGGAGGTATAGAGGGAAGGAGAGAGAGATATATAGTTTGGGAGGAGAGAGAGAGAGTCTTGAGATGAGAGAGAGAGGAGAGAGGGAGAGAGAGAGGAGATGAGAGAGAGAGAGAGAGAGAGAGAGAGAGAGAGAGAGAGGAGAGAGAGAGAGAGACTTGATCTAGGGAGAGATAGAGACTTGAGAGGGAGAAAGGGAGGGAGAGAGGAAGCTCTGAGAGACTTGAGAGAGAGAGAGAGGGGTGGGAGGAACCTAAGAGTGTGAGGGAGAGATAGATGAAGAGTTGAGACAGAGAGAGGGATGAAGAGACATAGAGAGGGAGAGAGAGGGAGAGAGGGGGAGAGAGGGAGAGGGAGAGACATGAGAGAGATGGAGAGAGAGAGAGTTGAGAGGAAGAGTGTTTTCCTATGTTGGGATGGGCTCTAGAATAAGAAGTGATACAACCATAAAACAAAACCATTACAACTCAATTCAACATTCATGCCATTAAAACCTTCAAGTTTAATAACATGTCATTAGATCATTCATGTAAAAGACCATAAATCATCATGAATAAGAATCACTATCTTCCAATCATGGTACATAAACAAGAACATTATGCAACTTTAAAACAAAATCCTTAGATGACATCAAGACACATGTTAATTAGATTGTTCATGTGAAATCTATACAATGATTATGATCAACAAATAAGTCATTAGTCAACCATGATGCATGCATAAACACTATATATACACACTATAGACATTAACAAACACTAAATTAATAGATTATTTAATATTTATTACTATTAAATATTCATAAACTAAAAATATCCATCCAACCAAATTCTTTATAAAATATCCATCCAACAAAATTATTTATAAAATATCCATCCAAGATCATTTTTTTATAAATATAAGATCATTGTCTTAATAAAGTTTTGTAGCTCTCAGTTGCATCTATTCATTTATTTGTGTTTTCCTCTTTAGATTGGGACTATCTCCTTTCCTCTAGCCATCATTGATGCTTGTCTAAGTCCACTTCCATGGACCTACACACATCAACAACAATTTGCATTTTTGATGCAAAACACCTCAATAATGGGTGAACACATTCTTCGTTTTGAATAGTGTTAACTTGATCCTGATTGGTTCTAACATTCACATCAACTTATTCTTGAAAGTGAGCACCATCAGGTGCAGGTGGTGGAGGTGGGGGGATTCGAGGTGGAGTGGGTGGAGGTGGAGTGATTGGAGTTGGAGGGTGTGGATCCATGATTTAGATATAAGTGAACCTGCATTAAATTTGTAATTGAAAAATGTAAGATACATGTTTAAAATCTCATTAAACCATTCAATATAAATGACTTAATTGAATACAAATGAAAAAATGTGTAAAGCTCATTTATGTCTAAGGCATGTAAATGGAAAACAAATAATTGTTAAAGTGATGTGTAATCTCATTTAAAAATACATTTAATTTTTACTTCGCTGCAATGTGGAAGTGTTAAGCTCCAAATTGATTCAACAAAGGTGGAAGTGTTACACTCCAAATTACCAATAGTAAGTGAATCTGTATACATAGTTAGTAATGGTTAAACAAAACTTGTCCCTGTAGCCATAGGGAAATGGGCAAAGTTAATGGGTAATAATCGATGGGATGTGCAGGAGGCTATCATTTGTATATGATTCAATATAATAGCCTCCTGCATAGCACATCGATTATTACCCATTCACTTCGCCCATTTCCCTATGGTTGTAGGGACAAGTTTTGTCTGGTCAATACTAACAATGGATCTAGATTCACCAAGAATTGGAAATTTAGATTACTTCCAACAAGGATCCTTTCTATTTTGAGAGCTAAAGAGAGTCAAAACAATTAAAAAATTAAAAAACAAATTGTTTACCAAAGAAATACTAATTTAAAAATAAGAAACAAAACAAGAATTTAAGAAACATGAAAATAAGTGATAAAGAATAATGAAAAATAGACAAAATGTAAAACAATTTAAAAAATGGAGAAAGGAGGCAATGAAAGTTATATTTTATGTTTGCTTAGTATGCTAGGTTCAATTTTATGTTTTTTTTCTAGTAATAAAGGTTCCATTTTTTTGTTTTCCACTAACTAGGGTTTCAAATTTTGTTGTAACTTTAAATAGAAATAAAACAAATCAAAAAATCTACAAAAAATGCAAAAAAAAGCTTACATTTATCACTAATTAGCAAAAAAAATTGAAAAAATGCAAAAACAACATACCTGGAGGTCGCTGCTCGACTGTTGCGTTGCCAAAATGAGGACTGGTTTGTGAAAATGAGGAAGAATTCATGTTATAAAGTCCTCAAAGAAACAAATATCTGTTACAAATGGATATCCGTTATTAATGGATATCCGTTTATTATATCATAAATTTATTGTATATATATAATATATATTATATAATCTATAATATATAAAAAATATATTATAGTATATATTATATAAAATATATTATAGTATATATTATATATAATATATACTATAGTATATATTATTTATATTCTAGATATATTATATAATCTATAAATATATAAAATATATTATAGTATTTATTATATAAAATATATTATAGTATATATTATATATAATATATAGTAATTATATATTATTATATTCTAGTATTTGGGAGAATTATGGGAGAGTGAGGGAGAGAGTGGGAGAGAGTGGGAGAGAGAGGGAGAGAGTGGGGAAAGAGGGTGGGAGAGAGTGGGAGAGAGGGTGTGAGAGTCAAAGGAGATTACAAGAGGGTGGGAGAGGATTCACTGAGGAGAATTGAGAGTAGAGAGCATGGGAGAGGAGTGGGAGAGAGAGGGTGGGAAGAGAGGGTGGTGAGAGGGTGTGAGTAGAAATTGAAAAAAAAGTGGGAGAGTGGGAGAGAGAGGGGTGGGAGAGGGTTAAGAGAGAGTGAGAGGGTGGGAGAACATGGGAGAGAGAATTGAGAGAGAGGGGGTGGGAGAGAAAGGGGGAGAGTGTGGGAGAGAGAGGGGGAGAGTGTGGGAGGGAGAGCATGGGAGAGAGTAGGAGAGAGTGGGGAGAAAGTGTAAAGAGAGAGAGGAGAGAGAATTAGAGGAGAAAGTGTAGGAGAGAATTAGGAGAAATTAAAACAGGAGAATTGAGAGGGGTGAGAGGGAGAGTGGGAGGGAGTGGGAGAGCATGGGAGAGGGTGGGAGAGGGTGGGATAAAGGGTGGGAGAGGGTGGGAGAGGGGGAGAGAGAGTGGGAGAGAGTGGGAGAGAGGGAGAGAGAGAGAAATAAAGAGTGGGTGTAGGGTTTATAGAATGGGATACTATATATTATTTATTTATTATATTAAATATATTAATATAACATTAATATATATAATATATATTAATATATAATATATATATTAATATAATATTAATAATAATTTAATATTAATATTTATATATATATATATTTGATAGGTAAGGTTAGATTTGTATTGATTTTAATAAGATATACATGCGTCTGCTAAGCAGGAGATAACAGTCCTTCCTAGACTCTGAGCCTATCAGCTACCCTTTCCAACCGAGGGCAACTTTC
This sequence comes from Sequoia sempervirens, assembly GCA_007258455.2. Taxonomy (NCBI): domain Eukaryota; kingdom Viridiplantae; phylum Streptophyta; class Pinopsida; order Cupressales; family Cupressaceae; genus Sequoia; species Sequoia sempervirens. Next base: position 58,425,242 of record VDFB02000363.1, on the reverse strand, counting down.
TACCGTTACAAAATTTGCAAACCCATTGCAGAGCTTCAAAAAGCTGTCTACTATAATTTTGGATGTAGAAAATTAAGATTAGAGGCTGAGCCTCGTCTGACTGAAACCAATTTACATTTCCATTGCGCTGATAATAAAAAAACATCCAAAATTTTGATAAGCCACAAAATTTTAAACATTCAAACACTTAAAACACAGAGGCCAAGCCTCACATATAGCCATTTAGTCCTACAAATTGAGTGAAGTATTCCACCCATTCCGTCCCCTCTGCCATCACAAGCCTCATCTTCCTTTTCAGGAATTCAACAGCCACAGCCACTACCATTCAATGCCTCATCAGTTCTAGCCCCTTGATGTCTAAGATGAAGGGGAAGACTTTGAATGCATCGTCCGACTCCCAGAGGAGATCTAGGTTTACGGGCCATGGTATCCCTTTTCCTTTGAAGGCCACCTTTAGTGTTTTCTCTAAGCCCCCTAGCAAGTTGCCTCAGAAAAGATGCTCCACCATTACCTTTGCCTTCGCCTTCGAGAAATCCAGGTCCAGAATCACTGCTAGAAACCGAGAGGAGATGTGAGCATTGTCTCTCACATATTCCTTTCTTTCTAGATGTCCTTTGCCTAAAACCATTTTGACTGGTACCATTGTCAAGGGGTCGTCGTCGAGCAGAATCCGCTTTAGCCTTTGATTTGTAATCTCCCGAAAGGCTATATGTCTCTCCATTGCTACCAAGGAGACTGGTGTATCAACACCGAAACATTCCATTCCCCCCACCAAAATGGAGATAATGAATTTCAACTTGCTCGACCTCACCATTTGCAGCTCTTTTGGTGACTGTTCCCTGCATAGCAACAAAAAATAAAACAAATTTCAAAAACCAGATAGTGAGAATAACTTCATCAGAACATTTGAAAGCCCGTGAATTGTAAGGCCGAGCCTCCGTGCACGAATCTGAATTATGGCGAAGCGAGCGTTCGTCCTTTCCATGATGTTCTCCTACGACCTTCAACCTTCAACCTTAATACATCTATCTCCTCATGTGAAGTGAATTGCCACTTGTCCCGGAAGCCTAAGCTTTCATAATTTCCGTGCCCTACATGTCGAGCTAATTTCGCTTGGATTCCTGTGTCATTCATTCCCCCTGTCGACGTTGAGGACACCCCTGATTTAATGGGCATCAATCTTTAATTTATTCCCTTTCTCCTCTCGCCGTCAATTTGGAGAGGGCTTGGAATGATGTGGCATTGCCACTAAGCGGTCACCTTGCACTCCCCAACTACCTCCTCAGGTCCTCCCTCTTTGATAGCTTGTCAGGTGGCTATTTGAGGGGCGGAGGGGGCCCACCTTGCCACCCACAAGAAATTACTCTGAAAAACATTCTTTGAAACCAGGTCCAATTAATCCTTATTAGACAAAAGGTCAACTATATATATATTAATACATAATAAATACTAATATATACTCAATATATATCATATGTCAAAAGAAATCATAATTCTTAAAGTTCAAATAACGGATATCCATTTTTTGTATTAGTGGTTTACGCATTTGGACGAGCAGCAAAATATATTAATATTAATATATAATAATTAATATTAATATATAATAATTAATATTAATATATAATAATTAATATTAATATATAATAATTAATATTAATTATATATTGATATATAATATATATTAACATATAATATATATTATATATTGATATATAATATATGACATTGTAATAACATAGATGACGAATATCCGTTGTTGAGGGATATCCATTTTGTGTAATAGTGGGTTATACACTTGGAGGAGAAATAATATATATTAAAATATAATATATAATATATATTAACATATAATATATAATATAATATATATTAACATATAATATATAATATAATATATATTAACATATAATATATAATATAATATATATTATGTATTAAAATATAATATATAATATATAATATAAATTATATATTGATATATGATATATATTATATAACATATGACATTGTAATAACACTAAGGTGACGATTATCTATATATAACAGATATCCGTTATAGACGAATATTCGTTTTGTAGGTAAAAATTGTTAAGACTTGGGGCCATGTCGGTTAGCTCACATAACATATATCCATTTAATAACGAATATTTGTTTTGTAAGTTATATAAAAAATAGAAAAGGGACCATTTTGAGTATTTCAACGGTTCCTACATTCTTTTTATTGCGAAAATCTTGTGTTTTCTATCTGCATCAGATGAAATTCAACTTTTCAAAGATTCTCTTACACTTTTTGTATAATTCCAATCATTTGTGTGTGTTTTTTGTTTGTGCAATGGAGAGCAGCAGTCGACATAAGAGAAAAGGTAAAAGGAAACTTACAGTAGATCAAATTGAAGCATATAGAGCAAAAGATAGAGAAAGTCATAGGAAAAGAAGATAAGGTATGCAAAATATTCAAATGGAAGCTTCTTCTGAACCATTGAATGTCAATTCAAGTGAAGATGAAATAGGAATTGAAAATATTGAACATCATATTCAAATTGAAAATGAAAACATTGAAATTGAAAATGAAAATGTGAACAACATTGAGAATGAAATTGTTGTTGAAAATGTTATTCAAATGAAAATGTTGTTGAAAATGTTATTCAAAATGAAATTGTTATTGAAAATGTTGAAAATGAAAATGTGGTTGAAAATTAAATTGTTTTTGACAATGAAAATGTTGTTCAAAATGAAATTGTAATTGATAATGTTGAAAATTAAAATGTGGTTGAAAATGAAAATGTTGAAAATGAACCTTATGCAACACCTAATTACAAAAGAACCCCTAAATAGTTGGTTGAAATAGATGAGAACATAATTGATAATCTTCAAGGAAAAAGGTCACAATGAACAATTCATTTGTGGGCTACGAAATTATTCAATGAATTCTTTGCTAATAAGAAATTAACTAAACAATTCCAACTTTTTGTGCAATTACTTAAGATTTACAAAAGGAGACCATTATTAAAAAAATTGAAGATTCGTCTCACAAAATAAAAAATAAAAAATAGTCTTATTGTAAAAAATCTTTTTAATGCTCTAACCTCTATTGGAAAGACTAGTAAGGAAAAATATAAAAGGGTTGCTCAAAGAGTGATCACAACCTCACTAGTAAGCCATCATTTGAAAAATGCTCGTTTAATGAGACAAACTTGTATTGATTTTAACTTAAATCATAAAACATTAAATATAGCACTATCAAGAAGAGGAAGACTTGACAGTGCTCTTCAAAATGATACATGGGATTTTAGTGGGAGGCTTCCACGTGTTGATAAAAAGCTAACCGATAATGTAAAGATGCAAATTGAACAATATTGGAATTCTCACTCTAGAGTATCATCGAACGTAAAGGATGTTTTAAAGTTACGAATTGGCAATAGAGATCATACACCCCCATCATAAACATTTTTTGGAATGTAGCCAAATAATTTTGTCAAGAACATCCACATTTGCAAATCTTGCAAAGGGATTGAGTCTTGCAAACCATTTTATTGTGTTCCTATTAAGGTTTGTAATACATGTTGTAAATACCATGTTGATTTTTCAATGTATTATGATTTTTTATGCCATATTCGTTCTACTATGTTTACTGAATGATAATATCATGCATATTGTGTACACTTTATGTGTATTCAAGTGTATACTTTACAACTTATGTGTATACTTTGTCACTTATGAGTATTGCAATGTATACTTTACGACTTAGATGTTTTAAAGCGTATACTTTCTATTCATGTTTTTAGTTCATGAATTAAGTTTATTTGAGTAAATGAATCACTTTTTCACTTACTAACAAGGAACAAAACAAACCCTAAACCCCTTTGCACCTTTACATTGCATCCATTTGACACTTTTTCCATCAACTGAAAACTCATCACCACAGGAAAACGCATTTGAGATAACAAAAATGGATAGAGGTTATTGTAGAGGATCCCAACATGATCCCATAGCCTCAGATAAAGAGTCTGTAGGTGTCATGGTTTCCAAGAAATAGAGATTCAAAGATTACTATCTTTTAGCACTTTAGATTTTTAAGGGAAATTATCGGTCAATGTAGCTCAGAGTGATTCAGAGTATTTGAGTGCAAAAGAGGACCATCCCTAGTGTAAACGTACCCATCCGAATGTGTTGGAATAGTCCGTTTGGTCCTATGAGTTGTAGAAAAAAAGTTGCACCACTCTGCAACTTTACACTACTTGCATCTAACGAATTTTTCCTCAACTAAAAAACTTGTCATCGTGGGAAAATGCCTCTCAGATAGAAAACTTTGAGAGAGGTTATTGTAGAGGGTCCCAAAACGATCTCATATGCTCTGACGGAAAGTTTGTAGGCATCATAGTTTCTAAGAAATAACCCTTCAAAGATTGCTACCTTTTAGCACTTTGGACTCTTAAGGGAAATCGTCGGTCTAATGTAGCTCAGAGTGATTCAGCATATTTGGGTGCAAAAGAGGACCATCCTTAGCTTAAACGTACCCATATGGATGTGTTGGAACAATCCATTTGGTCCTATAAGTTGCAAAACAAAAGTTGCAGCACTTTGCAACATTACACTGCTTGCATTTGACCACTTTTTCCTTAATTGAAAACTTGTCACCATGGGAAAATGCATCCGAGATAGCAAAAACTGAGAGATATTATTGTAGAGGGTCTCAACACAATCCCATAGCCTCAGATGGAGAGTTTGTAGGCATCACGGTTTCTGAGAAATAGAGATTCAAAGATTATTTCCTTTTAGCACTTTGGACTCTTAAGGAAAATTGTCAGTCCAATGTAGCTCAGAGTGATTCAGCATATTTGGGTGCAAAAGAGGACCATCCCTAGTGTAAATGTACCCATTAGGATGTGTTAGAATAGTCCATTTGGTCTTGTGAGTTGCAAAATGAAAGTTGCACCACTTTGCAACTTTACACTGCTTGCATCTGACAACTTTTTACTCAACTAAAAATTCATCACTGCGAGAAAATTCCTTCAAGATAGAAAAAACCAAGAGAGGTTATTGTAGAGAGTCTCAACACAATCCCATAGCCTAAGACGGAGAGTCTGTAGGTGTCACAGTTTTTGAGAAATAGCCCTTCAAAGATTGTTGCCTTTTAGCACTTTGGACTCTTAAGGGAAATCGCCAGTCCAATGTAGCTCAGAGTGATTTAGAGTATTTGGGTGCAAAAGAGGACCATCCCTAGTGTAAACGTACCCATCCAGATGTGTTGGAATAGTCCATTTGGTCCTACGAGTTTCAGAAAGTTGCACCACTTTGCAACTTTACACTGCTTGTATTTGACAACTTTTTCCTCAACTAAAAACTTGTTACCGCAGGAAAAAGCCTCCAAGATAGAAAAATATAAGAGAGGTTATTGTAGAGGGTCCCAACATGATCCCATAGCTTTTGACAAAATTTTTGTAGGCATCACAGTTTCTGAGAAATAGCCCTTCAAAGATTGCTACCTTTTAGCACTTTGGACTCTTAAGGGAAATCATTGGTCCATTGTAGCTCAGAGTGATTTGGAATATTTGGGTGCAAAAGATGACCATCCCTAGTGTAAACGTACCCATCTAGAAATGTTGGAACAATCCGTTTGGTCCTATGAGTTGCTAAACAAAAGTTGCACCACTTTGCAACTTTACACTAGTCAAAATTGCAACTTATTGTCAAATGATGGAAGTTCAAGAGTCATCTTGTTGTAGTTCATTGGAAAATAGTTGGAAGTTGTTTGGTCATGGCCCAATTAGGTAGGAATTAGATGTTAGAAGGGTTTGGGAGAGCATGGGAGGTCAATCGAGGTTTGGGTATGATGCCCTAGATGCGAAAAGTGTGGTTTTTGAGTGAAATTGGGAGGTTTAAGGGTGTTAGTGATTGAAATCTATTGGAGAAACAATTTATAAATGTGTATTAAGCATATGTAGACTTCTATAAATGTGTTTGAGGTGTTCTTTGAGTGAGATAAGTGTGGAAAAGCATACTTTCAATTAACCCCCTTATAATCTAGGCAAAATGAAGGTTACATGATTGAGTGACTTAGATGGCATTTACAAGGATGATAGTTATGGAATTTGGATGTTTATAGCTTGGTGAGATACTGTCCAAAGGAATCTTGGAGGGGCAGTGATTGGAGCATCCAGTGGTGTAAAGGCAATCTTGCATCACCCAAAAATAGTTAAATTTCAAGTTTATTGTTTTTTAGATGTTTTTACATTTTTGGATACCCTTTTCATCATAATGAAATTCTCAATTTATGGTTTTTATTTTCTATTCCTGGGTGGAAATATATTGCAGTTTTAGTTTCCTAGATTTGCACCTAAAAATCTTCCGAGTTAGATTTGAGGCACTTAGAGTTCTCGGATCGGCCCCAAAACTTTCCAAAATTGGCGTAGAAAATTTCAAGTGCATTGTTGACTTCGAGACCTTTTCAACGGTTCAAATGGTTCGCGAATTGGAGTCCCGGATCAAAAGTTATGGCCCGGGAAGTTGGCGCACTTTCTAGAAGATGCAATTGCAAATGTTCTTTTGAAATTTGAACTTCAAGTTGTAATTTTTCGGCGCCAAACTGCCTAAACTCAAATTTGAATGTTGTTTTGGCTCCAAACTAAAAAGGAGCTCTATTTATGGGCGGGTTTCTAATTTTTGGGTAACTTTTTGGGGACAAGCTCGCATATTGCGAAAGGGTGATTCTGTAGCTTTCTGTAACTTGCATGTGCTGTAGAACTTGGAGATTTGAGGTCCTCTGCATGTAAGAAGCTCTATTTTCTGAATAATAAAATTATTCTCTTATTTGTGGGTTATTTTTTGAGACACGGGCTACACCTTCATCAAGTGGTATCAGAGCGAGTTTTCTTGAGCGTGTGGACAGATCGCCGATCGTGAGGTAGTTTGCACCAGGATCGTGGTTGTGGGTTGAGGTCAAGAAAGATGCCTCCAAGAGTGATGCCTGGTAGGCGTGGTGGTGCCAGAGGTGGTTGAGGCGACATAAATGCTGGTGGAAGAGATGCACTAGCAACCCTCCAAAGACAGATTGATGCGTTACAAGAGCAGTTGAGAAGAGGATTAAACCCGAGGGAGGAAAGTAAGGATGAAAGAGAGGAAGAAGGTTCAAACATAGAAGAAGAAGAAGAAGAAGCAATTGATCAAGACCAAATGCGGCTAATAAGGGCCATTTCAAAGATCAAGAAAAGACCCAGAGCAAAAGTCCCCAGTTATTCCGGAAGTCTAAACGGAAGAGTTGATCAATTAGATCAATGAGCTAGAAAGAATATTTTGAGTATGAGGAAATGAAGGACCAGATTAGGTTAAGTTTACCGAAAATGAAGTGAAGGCCATGCCAGTATTTGGTGGAAAGAGGTCATTGCAAAGAAATCAAAAGAGGAAAGAAAATATCACCAGATGGGATTGCATGGTAGAGAACCTGAAGAAGCAGTTCATACCAGTGGACTATGAGTTAGATCTGTTGAAGAAATTGCAAGGGTTGAAGCAAGGAAGCAAATCTGTGAAAGAATATATTTGAGAAAATTTGGACGCCAAAAATTGTGAGTACTTTTGCCTTATGGGAACTCAGTTCAAGGGGGACCCTTTGCGCCGAACTGAGTAACTTCTGGGTTTTAAAGAAGCTGGCTTTTTCTATAATGGGTTTTTGGAAAGGGAAAAAAAAGTAGATATAATAAAGCAAATTTAAATCTAAGGCGATGCGCCAAAACTTTCTGATAGGCACGATAAATCATAGACTTGAGGGCCTGAATGTTATTGCTATGTTCCAAAATATCAGAAACTTAAAGCTATAGCATAAACAATCCATTTAATTGACATAAAAGTATCGCATACATTCTTACTGCTAAGAAGAGTCATTAAGACATGGTTTAGGTAAGCAAGTTTGTATTCAATGCATAGAAGTCCCTTCAAATGAAATGCTTAAGACCATAAGAAGCACAATTTACAGTTTAAACAAAACATGAAAACAGAAAGGCCGAACAATAGGCACAGTCTGAAAGTTTCTTGTGAATAAACATGCAAAAGAGGCCTGGTGTCTCTTGCTAAAAAAATAGTATTCTTTCTAAAAATCTCGGACCCTCTCTCCTTGACAGAGAGAGTATATATAGCTAGAGAGAAAAATTCCCACCGCTTTGGAAGCTGTAACAGAAAAGATTCCCAATCTCCTGCAATGATGTCCAAATCAGAACATTCCCAAAGCCGTTATAATAGCAACCAGCTAGAACCTAGCATCCAGTTGATTGGTTGTAGGCGTGCCCTTTGTAATGATGGTAGCGGTTCGAACCAAGCCTCGAGGCGACAAGTGCCATCTACCGCCTCTGAAAACTATGACGACTAGCGCCTGATAACACAAACCCAATTTTCCAGCCCACAGCCTGCTTCGATGATCAGTGAAAAGCATACGACAACATGTCGCAGCCCGAATGAGAACTCCTCCTTTAGCCGCCAAAAGTTTGCGAAGAAGCAACACGTGTTTGAAGGGTCAAATGCTATGTTGAGGTGGGGAGAAAGCTGTGTGAGCTAGATCCGAAAGATGCTTGGTAGCGTTTCAGAGCTACTTGCGTTTTATCTCCTTGCTATATTGAAAAGGCTGCGAAATGCTGCCATGTGGTTGAAGGTAGGGCCCGCCATGAAATAGAGAAGGCCAGCAGAAATGTTTCGCGGCCGGCAGCTGCATATTTTATCCCCGCAAGGAAAGCTTGCGATACGCCGCCACGTATCGAGATGTGGGCCCCTCTGACAAACTTAGGAGTGCTGGACCGTTGTGGAAGGCATAGCAACTCGAAGAGAAAATAAAGCAACAAAATAAAAAATTCCCATGGGCGAGACACGTGGACGCTCAGCGCACCATTTCAGGACCCGAAAGGGGAGCCGCTAGCCCAATCTGCGAAGTGAGAAATGTGCAAAGGGTAAGATCAAAATCTGCCGGGAGGCCAAACAACTTGGAAACGCACAGGTCGGAACATGAATATCAACAAAAGGAACCCGAAGGGAGCTGTTGAATCTTATTTTAACAGCTTTTGGCAACTATCAGGGGCGTTTCAGATAAGGAACGAAAAACCCAAAAACTCTCTGGTTCAACAGACCAGAGCCTCCATCCATAGGGCAAACGAAATCATTGGAGTTTGGAAAGTGGAGCCTGCAAAGGTGACCATTCAGTTTCGGACGGCTTTGCCATGCTGCGCAAATTCTCTTGTGCTCCACAGAGATCAATAGCTTCTTTGTGAGGCAGCACCTCTGGCAGGCCAGCGCCTACTTGGATATGGAAAAGCAGCTGAGAGAGTGGATGAATGACCGCCTCGATATCTGCTACCGTTGGGGGGCTGCCAAATTCCTTGAATGCCTCCGGATTGTCCTCTTTCTGTTGAATAACCTCTGTAATCTGTGCAGCCGTGGAAATAGTGCCATCCTCGAGGAATGGAGACGGCAATCCCAATTTGCCTAAGTCAGAGAAACTTCCCCGAATACCGTCTAACGCCTTGTTTAGAAAAGCCGCCGCTGCCTTAGTACGCTGGAAAGCGGAGTGGCAATGAATGAATTTATTTGCCGTTTGAGCAGTAGTGTCCCGATCCTCGATACCCGCCCCGACAAGGATCTCGTCTGATACAGAGTATAGCTTATTTAGTAAGTCCCTTGCCTTAGGAACCTTTTCCAGGATGAAATGAGGGAACTGGTCCATTACATCGTGGGCTTCCTGATTGAGTCTTAATGCTTTGTCGATGAACCGGAGGACAGGCTGCAGATTTAGGCAGAAGGTTTTGATTTTCTCCCAGTGAGAAATGTACAATTGCCTGATCAGTGGAATGATATCGGGCTGGGCAGGGGTAGGTAACATAGAGGTTTTAAGCGAATAAATTTCCGCTTCCCTTGAAATCAGGGCTTCAGCCAATTCAACCTTCTTCTTTTTCTCGGCCGCCAACTGCTCTGCATAGCTGTTCATTTCTTTATTCCAAGTTTGTTCAGCTCGGGAGTGGTTAGCCGATTGCTCTTCTAACGAAGCTTTTGTCTCTCGGAGCTCACCTTCTAGCTTGGTCTTCGTCTCCCGGAGCTCCTCTTCCAGTTTAGTCTTCAGACCTTTGAATTTGGCCTCTTTCTCTTGCGTCTTTTGCTGATACTGTTCTTGTAGGTGCTCCACCTCCTCACCTTTCTCTGCCATCTTTTGACTGTACTCAAGGTGGAAACATTCAAGCTCCCCTTCCATCGACCGTAGGCTCTGTTGTGATGCTTGGTTTTGGTTTTGCAATTCTTTTAATAAGACCAGGTCGGCTGCTTGGGTCTTCGCAATTTCGCCCTGAAGCCTATTTCTCTCATTTTCTGCTGTTAGTGCCCTTTCTGTCATCCGGGCGATATCCGCCTCTAAGGATTTTTCCTTTGCCTCTAGAAAGCTCACCCTATCCTTGGCTGCCTTGAGCTGTTCATCCTTCTTCTTTAACTGGCGACCAGTCTTTAGGAAGTCAGAAGTGACCACCCGTTGTGTCTCCTCCATGAATTCGACTTTATCTTGTGGCCGGGCCACCTTCATGTCAAGTCCGACGGCATAAATCTCATAGTCCTTGGGTTGCATTTCTCCTTGGGGCTTGTTTATCCTCGGGTACATAGTTGCAAATTTCAACTCTTGGCGGGCCTCGTCATACGAAGCTTGTACTCTCGGCTCGGCGGGGGCATTGTCATCCTTCGCTTTACGTCGCCTCATTCTATTTGCACGTGCCTCCTTTCCACAATCTATCTGTGCTATGAACTCAACTGGTGATGAAACTAGCCCACCTACGAAAGGGACACCAGAAGGCAGGGCATAGGGATAGGTGACTTTCATAGGTGCACACATTTGCTTTTTCTGGAGGGTAACCATTTGCGGGGAAAAGTGTGGCACATTCCACAGCCTGGCCTGAGGATTCTGAGCAGGGCTAAACATTTGCAGCGGCTGAATTGGAGGTTCAGTTGTAAGGCCCATTGGCCGAGGGAACGGAGTTGCTACCTGTGTATCAGCCTGTTGCGATGGGAAGGGATCTGTAAGCATCTCGGAAAAAGAGTGGGGGCCAATAGGGGGAATATTTTTTGAAAGCGAGGTGAGGAAAGTCTGGGTGGCAGCAGTAGGCGTTAGCATGCTCGGAGGAGTAATTATAAACGGTTGGGTTTGTGAATACTGGGCAAATCCAACGGAATAGGCTGGACCAGAAGCAGAGGGTGGAGGGCTCAGACTAATGGCAGGAGTTGCGGACAGAGCAGGGGCGGATGCGAAAGAATGAGATGCAAGAGAGGAAGGAACGAAATGTACCTGCTGACTGGTCGGCGGTGGCTCCGGGATCGTTCGGGACTCGCCAGTAAATTCTGGCATTTGACTAGTATCGGGTGCTTCTCCTCCGATGGGTTCATGTGAAACCGACCCGATAACATTTTTAGTACGTTGCCTTTTCGCGGGCGGACGCTCACTAGCTTCGGCAGTCGGACCCTTTTGCTGAGGTGTTAGTCTGACTGGTTTAGCGGCCCATGTGCATGTAAGCGAGCCCTTTGATATGTTAAAGTGCACATTAGTGCCCACATAGGTGGCATGCTCGGAGGCATCGCCTCCCTGCGTTGATACTGCCGTTTCTTCCTCCTGCCCCTCAGATCCCTCCGCTTCGCTTCTGTTAGCACTAGAGATCGGGCTGGGGTGGCCCTCATCCCACCATCTTTCAAATTCCTGATCCTCCTTCACTTGATTATAAGGAGCCTTCAACTATGCTGTTTCCTGGCGGTACCTCTAGAAAGCTCTTATTTTTTCATCGCCCCATTCCTCGTCTACCTTCAATTTGTTATACATGGTGCGCTCCATCAGAAGGTTGTCCCTGGCCATGGCCACTGGAAATTAGAACTTGTGCCATGGGCCCCTGGTATCTGGCGTAGGGACTTGTGCTAACTCAACAAAATTTTCATCTTTATCAGTCTGGCAATTACGCCGCTTCTCCTAGTATGGTTGGGGAACATGTGTAACATTCATGTGTGGCTTGGGTAGATCATTGAAAGGGTTATAATCCTATTTATCGTTTACTAGTACCAACCCTAGCTATGCCAGTTTGTGCTCTAGCAACTCGTGCGATTACTTTTTAACAAGCGTTATTGATTTGAAACTCTTCGGGCAAGTGAAGAATCCTTTCTTCTTGACACTATCGCAGCTACAGAACATGAAATCAACGATGCACACCTGCCGGAAAACCTCCAGCGCGAGCACTGTATCGGTGACGCAGGATGGGAGCAGGAAATGCTTACCAATAAAGCCCCACATTCGAAGGATTGTGAAATCCTTGCCCAAGAACCAGTCACAAGCGGGGTTGTAGCTTTGCAGAAATCTAGTCTGCTCAGTGTTAAGTCAGACAATATCACCCTCTCCGATCAAATTGTTCAGGACCGGGGCTATGAAATAATCCGCGAAGGCATAATAGTCATATGTTGCGGAAAGGTAGGGTGTCCATGTAGACACCGGCTTTCTTTTGCTCTGCTCATCAAAAATTGATAGAGGGATGAATCGGGCGAAGAAATTTCCGCTTTCTGGTGCAGGAACATGTGGACCAGGTAGGAAAGAAATTAAAATTTCTTCTCCGCCTGATAATTCTCTATCTGCTGTATCATTTCTTCAACCATGAACTGAGCAAAATCATACCAGAAATGTTCACGCTGTTTGCGAAACTGCATCGCAGGGCCTAGCTGAAAAGCCTCAATCTTTTCATCGGAATCTCGGCCGCAAACAAATGCCAGCATGGAGATGGGGTCCTGGAGGTCATCGCGGAATGAACCACGCGATAATGGGATACTCGGTGCCTTAGCGGAGGCAACACCATTTTTATTAGTTTCTTCTAGCAAGAACTCGGAGCTAGTTTTCATCTTTTTCCATATTTTTTCCCCTTTGCTTGGGCGGAAATGCTCGATATTCTCCTTTCTCCTTTTGGGATCAGGGATACATAACATATGTTAGATGGCCTCTGGACTGATCTGAACCCTTAAATTGCGACCTTCAATGCAGTGGGTATCTGGGTTGTAGCGTTGAACAGCCGCGTCGACCACCTCCGGGCAATAGTGCACCAGTGGGACCATGTATTATGGAAGACCGCTAAGCCAGACTCTGTTTGTCATGGCTTGGTCTGCCTTTGACACTGATAACCTTGCACAAGCTGCCTCTCTGAGAGATTTAGGGTTCTTGGCAAGCTTTGGGTCGTAGATATTAGCCCACTTTTCCATAACCCTTTTCGGGTTATTCCACTCTTTCGGTCTCTCTAGCTCCTCCGTGTTTGCTCTTCTTGTCTTCGTGGGTATACCTGGAGTTGCATATGCTACATCATCAAACACGTATACCTCGTCCGAGGAACGAATAGCCATAAACAAGTCCTGGCTGATCTCTTCTTGTATCGGCTGAGCTGAAGATTCCGACATCTTTCTTTCGTTGCAGAACTTGTAAGCTTCTTGGCTTGTGAATACACTGCGCTGGATATACAGACAGAAAACACTTTGCACCCTCCTTAGCTTTTGTGAAAAGACTTTGAAATACCAAGCGTTTTCATGCGATAATAGCAACTTTCTAAAGGTGGTAGGCGAAAGTAGGCCTTTTGCATTTAATTCGGCATGTACCGTTAACCTGGCAACTTCGTGCAAGACGAACTGATTGCTACTCCGAGGCGGCCAGATTTCATCATTGCTTTCAAAAGCTCGTGTGATACGCCCTGATCTCCTTGGAAAATGAGCCTGCAACTGGCTTTCTCACCTTGCGTTAGGATGTACTGGCATTAAATATCTGGCCAGAATGATTACGCCAAGCAAATGATCATGGCCTGAAAAGATACGAGGATCGCCTTGGGTTCTGGGATGTGTTTGAGATATGACACAATTGCATACGGCCATACATCCCTTCACCAACAAGTGCCACCTTTTTAATACCTACTTAATTAACCTCATTTAATTAAGCACGCGTAGAGCCATGCTATCGTGCATGTATCAGCCCAAAACGTGAGCAAACGCAGACTCGGCCTTTGAGATTGCAGCCAGTATACATCACGTTTCTTATAGGCGGATTGGCATATGTCTTGTCAATTTTTCTATAAATAGCCCGGTGGAAAGCAAGTAAACATACTTAGCTTTTTGGAGTGATAGGTCAGTAGAAGATTGCTTTGCAAGTCTTTTCATAGGTTAGGTGGTGAGCCGACTCGGCGTTATTTCAGCAATCTTAGGGATAGTGTCAGGGGAAATGGATACCCCAATTCGTCTTACCTCATTTAAATCGCAGACGGCGTTTGTAGGCAAGATCTCCACCAGAAGGCTCAAGAGAATGACGAAGAACAAGCACTCTCTTGCTCTGGTAGCCATGAAGTGGGTCCTAGGCAAGGATTGCGTTGAATATGAAGACAAGCATAGGGTGAACACCGACGTGTGTTCGCACTTTGTAGCGTCCATGCTGGACATCTGCGTCCCCCGGCCTCTTATCTTGAAGCTGGTCAAGGAGATCTTCCCGAAGAAGTACCTGAACGGGCTTGGCGAGGTCATCACACATGCCGCGTATGGGATAGGTCTGCCATCAGCTAGCGACCTACGTCGCTATATTGAAGAAGAAGCTGTCGTGGCTTAGCTACCATTTCTTAGCGGATTCCGCCTGCAGACCCATGGCCAGCATCAGCAAAGGGTTACCCAAGCCCTACACTTCCTGTTCAGGAGCTACAACGTGATACCATTCTACGACATAGAATGGTATACCGACTTCAGGGACCTGGTGTATCCACCACCGACTACGGCCCTGTTGAATGATGCTGCCAGTGCTGCCGAGGAGCCTGTGGATGAGGAAGAGGCGAACGCTGCGGTGAATGCGTCGGTTGCTGCCAGCCATTCATGTGGATAGATAAACCCCTTGCCTTCCTGCCTACTGATATAACATTCTTGCTCTAGATAAGCCTGATAAAAGGCTGTTGTATATATAGTATGTTCTAATACTTGTACATTTTGAAAAATAGGCATTCATGCCATTTTGTAACCCAGGAACATATATATATAAATATATACGTCTCTCCTTTTTAAAGAAAACTATGCTCCCTTTGCTTCTGTGTTTAATTTTTCTGGGTTTGCAAATCTTCCGTGCTTTTTCTCCGTTTATGAGTATTTTGTGTACTTAAGAAATTTCAGTGTTTTACCTGCTAATGACAATGAGCAAATGCGTAACAAGGCAACTGACTAGCAAAAGAATAGGCCAAAAACAGGAAAGGAAATAAAAGCGTTATTTACAACTGTACATGGTAGAGCATTTTGCCTAATGGAATAACTTCAGATGAATCCCATTGACAGGGATTCCTAACGGCTCCTGTTCCATGTTTTCTAGCTCAAAAGCGTTGTGTTGCATGCACCGAATGATTTTGAAGGGTCCCTCCCATAGGCTATCAAACTTACCGTGCTGACCTAGCTTTGCGGCCTTGCTGTCATATTTCAGCACTAAGTCTCCACTTTTTAGGCCTTGGTTGGAAGCCTTTTTGTCAAACCACCATTTGACCACCTGTTGACGACCTATCATTGCTTTTAGGGAATTCTCCCCTTTTTCTTGTACTTCCAGTAGTTCGGCAAGCCGAACCTCCATGGCATCATTTTGTTCTATCTCAAGAGATTTCAATAACTGTATCGCCGGGATCTCCATAGAGATAGGTAACATCGCTTCTTTCCCATATACTAGCTCATAGGGCGAAGTCTTGAGGACTTGTTTAGGAGTTATGCGGTTAGCCCAAAGTGCTTTTAGGATATTTTTATGCCATTCCCTTTGGTGTTCTGAGCCAACCTTTTTGAGGAGTCGGACTAAACTTTTGTTTGTCGACTCGGCTAGGCCATTTCCCTGTGGATAATAGTTTGATGATGTTTTAAGGAATATGCCATTTTTTAATGCAAAGTGACATACCTTTGTGCCTACAAATGCTCTAGCATTGTCCGAAATGATTGTCTTTGGAGGGCCGAACCTTGTCACCAGAGCCTCGAGAAAGTCCACAATCTCTGCCTCCGTCGCCTCTTTAAGGGGAACAGCCTCCGCCCACCTTGTGAAGTAGTCTGTAGCTGTTAAAATCCATTTATGTCTCGAACTAGAAACCGGGTTGATCATTCCGATAAAGTCTAGGCCCCATTGCACAAATGGTTCATCCGCCACAATAGGTTTGAGGGGCATTGCTGAATTCTTCCTTCTGTCAGAGAAGAACTGACATTTTTTACAAGTTTTTACCAGAGAGTAGGAATCATTGAAAAGTGTAGGCTAGTAATATCCAGCCCGTAGGACCTTGATGGCGGTAGTTTTAGCGGAGAAATGTCCACCTTCATCGCTATTGTGAAATGCGTCGAGGATCCTCTGCGCCTCCCCTGAAGTAACGCATCGTAGGAGCACACCATTAAAATTCCTTTTGAAAAGAACTCCTTCTATTAGCATGTATCCGCAATTCTGAAGGCGGTAATACCTTCTTTTTTGGGATGAGAGGCCTGGCGGATACTTTTCGGTTCGCATGAAGTTTGTTCTATCTTTCATCCAATCATCCTCCAATCCCGATCCATTTATCAGGACAAGCTCTGGCTGTTCCTCTTTAGAAGGCATCTCCTCGTCCTATGCCATATACTCGCACAGTCCTCTGCCTTTGACAGTCTTGGTAGGCCCGACCTCGATGTCATACTCTAGGATCTTGGTGATCCAATTAGCCCTTTTTTCTGTGATCTCTCCCTCCATGATGTATTCCCGCACACTAGAATGTGCGACATATACCAGAACTTTGTTGCAGGAAATTAGATGGTAGAACTTTTTAAGTCCCTTTACTATTGCGAAAGCCCGTCTTTCAACAAAGTTATAATTCGCCTCATATTACTTTAAGGTTCGGGAATAGAATGTAACTGGATGCTCTCCCTTTCCTTCTCTATCCTTTTGAGTCAGAACAGTAGCGATACTGGACCTACTACTGAAGGCATACATTATAAAATCTTTGTGTTGATCTGGATTGATTAACACTGGGGCTGAGGAGATCGCTTCCTTGACATTTTCAAATGCTTCCTGAGCCTCTGTTGTCCATTTGAAAGCTTGATCCTTTTTCAGCATTAGAGTGATCGGCCTAATTATTCCCGTAAAATCAGAAATAAATTTACTGATGAAATTTACTTTGCTCAGAAAGGACTTGACACTTTTCTTATTTACCGGAAGGGGAAGCTCCCTTATAGCCCTTACTCATTCGGGGTCAATAGAAATACCTTCCTTAGACACAACATGCCCTAAGAGTTTACCCTGAGGTACTCCGAATACACATTTCTTTGGATTTAGGGAAATACCGAACTCTTGGCACTTTTGAAAAACCAACTCCAGATGATCGAAATGATCATCTTTAGATTTAGAAAACATAGTAAGGTCATCCAAATAGATTAGGATAAACTTATTGATCAGTTCGCTAAATGCGACGTCCATAGCTCTTTGGAAAGTTGCCTCTGCATTAGATAAACCAAAAGGCATTTTAGCATATGCAAATGTTCCCCACTTGGTGGTGAATGTAGTTTTGTGCTGATCTTCTTCTTTTACTCGGATCTGGTTATAGCCAGAGAAGCCATCCAGCAGAGAGAACATTTCCGATCCTGCGACAGTTTGGAGGATTGATTCCATAGAAGGCAACGGATAGTGGTCTTTTAGAGATGCTCTGTTTAGGTCTCGAAAATCCACACATAAGCGGATATCACCATTCTTCTTTTGAACTGGCACCAGGTTTGATACCCAAGTACTATGTTTGATTGGGAAGACAATACGTGACTCAATGAGCTTGGTTAGCTCTTGCGCCATCAAGGCTTCAACTTTAGGGTTGACTAGCTGCTGCTTTTGTCAGACTGGTTTCACACCTTCTGCTAGCTCAATAGTATGTTGGATGATGCCAGGATCATAACCTTCCAGATCATCGTAAGACCAGGCCACAACTCCATATTTTCCGCAGAAACCGATAAGTCTCTCTCTTTCTTGTTGTGAGACATCTTTTCCGACTCTGAGATTTTTGCCGTCGGAAACCCGAAGATTCTCATAATCGCTTTTGTCTACCACGAATTTCCGTTTATCATTTCGGGCGTCACTACAATCGAAATTTTTTTCGAGAGTAACCAATCCTTTCGGAAGCTTATTTGACTTTAGCTGCATAATTTGTCCTTCGTAGGCCTCAGCGATCTTTGGTTGGAGTTGATCAGCAAATTCCCCTGAGTGTTGAATAAACGAGGCGATGTGTTTATCGCTCTCAAAGACTTGCCAACTTTGGTCATTGTCGGGTATTGCTGGTCGAACAAGCACTCGCACTGAATATTTGTTCCGAAGCAAGTCGGAGACAGGATCAAACTGAGCACCGATTACTGCCATGTGATCTGCATCGCCATTTTGTGCTCGGGGAATGGTCAGGATGTTGAAGGCTTCAAAACTTTCTACAAGGTCCCAGATTCGATGCCGATAGGATCTCATGCGGATATTCTTTGCTGCAGAAATTCCTCGGACCTGATTAACTACTAGTTCGGAATCTCTGAACACAATCAATTGCTTGATACCCATTCGTTCTGCTAGGCTTAGGCCTTGGACTAGCCCTTCATATTTAGCCTCGTTATTTGAACAGGCGAATTGGAATCGGAAAGACCTCAACAACTTTTCATTCTGTGGGGATATTAGACATACCCTTGCTCTAGCTCCAACCTTGCTCCTTGCTCCGTCAAAATACAATGTCCACAGCTCACTTGCTTGGTCATTGTCGGGTTCTTTGACAACCTTTGGGAGAAATTGGTCTTCATCATAGATCACATATGTGCCCAGTCCAGTAGCATGATAATTCCCGAAAGGATCATTGTTTATATGTTCACTCAACAGAGCATCTTCCTTATCACTTCGGTCTCCGCTCACCTCCTCCTCTTCTAGCAGTTCGACATTGTACTTTTCCTACTTGGTGACGGATGTATGTGCGGCTTCAAAATTGATCAGGGCCTCATTCGCCACATGTTCAGAATGCAGAGCCTCCGATTCTATCTTCATCTTTGCGCCATGTTTGGTCCTAAGTATTAGATGTGACCAATCTAAAGACAAATATCCGCCCACCTTCGATGTAAACTCTCGAGAAAGACAAAGACCAAACATTGGTGGAACATCTATGATCACTGTATCTTGCGGGACCGTGATACTTGGACAGACAAATAGAGTTAGCGGAAGTGCTTTGATAACACCCACAGTATCTACCTTATTTCCATCTAGCTGCATCACCCTTTTCTTCATAGGTTCGTAGCTGAGTCCCAAGGCTTCGGCTATCAGTTTCGGCATAACTGTTGTACTAGCGCTAGAATCAATCATAGCGTTGTGTAATAGCTTTTCCCCTACAATGAGGGTCAAGAAGAAGGGTTGAGGTTTTGGCCTACCTCCGCCTTCCGTATGGAATTCCTTTGCTTTGTCTGTAACAACCTTAGCCCGTGGCATTTGATAAACCGCCTCGGTACTGGCCAAAGGCTCGGTTAGTGCTGGGTCCATCTGTTGCTGAAGCGCCTTTTGGAGTATAGTTTTTTGTTCTGGGATAGCTAGAATGTCCCATAAAGACACATTAGCGGGTGATTTCTTCAACTGCTCCACCACATTAAAAGGTGAGGAGCTCAGAGATTTCTGCTCCTTTGCTTTTGTTATAATGATTTCCTTCCATGGTTGAGAAGACAAAGAGACGGTCGGTGCGCTAGGAATTTGATCCGAAACATCTTTGCATTGCGGGTTGTCCGAAAGCGAGACAACGGGCTCATCGGTGTATCTCCTCTTGGAGCGTGTGTTATAGTTGGACTATACCCGCGGCGTTTCGGCTATGGGCGAGTCATTTGCAAACACCATTTCCTCATCTTCCATCCATGAGAAGAGCGCATGATCAGGAACAATATCGGACTCTTTCTCTAAGGACATTCCCTATATTTGCGCGGTAAGGACCACGTTCTCTATTGCCGAGGCGTATATGTATTCTCCATTCTCTGTCGCAACACCTTGACTACGTTGCTCTGCTATCCTTTGTTGTAAGTTGCCATGCGGACAATTTTGGGGCATATGTGCATCATTGCAAGGGAAGCACCATGGATTGATGTCATCAATAAGATTGTTCTGTCTCGCGGTCAATTCTCTACCAGAACTTGGCGATGCACCTGCCAGCGGTGTAGGCACCAGAACGATTTGGTTTATAGCCGCCGCTGGTGAATTAGTGCGAGGCGCATTCTGATATTGATTTTGATGATAGGTAGGCCGCCCTCCTTGATAGTTCTGATATGCAGGTCGTGGAGGAATCGCTTGGTTCCGCTTGAGAGTTGTTATATCGTTCGCCATAGTCCGCAACATCTCCTTGAGGTCACCCATCTCATCTTTTGGAGGACCTGATGTAGAGGCCAAATTTTCAGGAGCGGCTGTATATGAATACGCTGACTAGGGAGTCGCTGGCGCACTGGTTGATGCAACCTCTTGTGCTACGTCCGATATCTCAGGAAATATCGGCATAACAGGTCGAGGAGGCAATTTCCCGCAGTCTATCAAGTGATTCTCTGCTTTGATAGCGGTGGCATATGCATCTGGTAAAGTGGCTCCTCCCAAAGACTTGATCATCATAGAAATGTCAGGATTGATGGACTTCAGGTAAAACATGAACGCCAATTCCGGAGTCAGGTGGATAGTTACAGGAATCCTCTGCCAACTTGAGTGAAATCGGGCATTGAAGTCCGTCAGAGCCTCCTGGGGTGCTTGTTTGATGACGGATAACTGATAATATAGCGAAGAACGATCTCCGTCATTTGAAAACCTTTCATAGAATGGATCTCCGAGGTCATCCCAAGTGTGAATGCTGTTAGGAGTCAATGTTCGGTACCAATCCAGAGCTTTGCCTTTGAAGGATGCAGCAAGGAGCCTTAGGGCTACATTCTGCACTGTGATACCGTGTACCAGACATACATCCGCTACATCCTGCAAATGCTCTGCTGGAGTTTTTGTGTTATCTCTGGTGAATTTAGGAAGAGCTTTCAGGGCCGAAACCGGGATAGCGCCCTAGACGGTAGGCGCTACCGGAGCTACCAGGGGACTTCCAGCATCCCACGCCACATAATTTCTATTCGCGGCCGGCAACATAGTGAGAGGAAAGGGTGGTGGGAATGGAACTGTTGCTAACTGATTTGCGGCTTGGACTGTCCCTAATGGAGGCACTAGTAAACCTGGGTTATTTTCAGTCTGGGATCTAGTTACAGGCCGATGGCTCATACACCCCTCTTTAAGACAATTTCATTAGTTCGGGTCCTACTGGGTGTGCCAGAAAAAAGGTAAAACTGTTGACGCCAAAAATTGACGAGGTAACAGTGCCTTATGGGAAACTCAGTTCAAGGGGGAGCCTTTGCGCCAAACTGAGTAACCTCCGGGTTTTAAAGAAGCCGGCTTCTTCTATAATGGGTTTTTGGAAAGGGAAAAGGAAGCAGATATAATAAAGAAAATTTAAATCTAAGGCGATGCGCCAAAGCTTTCTGATAGGCACGATAAATCATAGACTTGAGGTCCTAAATGTTATTGCTATGTTCCAAAATATCAGAAACTTAAAGCTATAGCATAAACAATCCATTTAATTGACATAAAAGTATCGCATACATTCTTACTGCTAAGAAGAGTCATTAAGACATGGTTTAGGTAAGCAAGTTTGTATTCAATGCATAAAAGTCCCTTCAAATGAAATGCTTAAGACCATAAGAAGCATAGTTTACAGTTTAAACAAAATATGAAAACAGAAAGGCCGAACAATAGGCACAGTCTGAAAGTTTCTTGTGAATAAACATGCAAAAGAGGCCTGGTGTCTCTTGCTAAAAAAATAGTATTCTTTCTAAAAATCTCGGACCCTCTCCTTGACAGAGAGAGTATATATAGCTGGAGAGAAAAATTCCCACCGCTTTGGAAGCTGTAACAGAAAAGATTCCCAATCTCCTGCAATGATGCCCGAATCAGAACATTCCCAAAGCCGTTATAACAGCAACCAGCTAGAACCTAGCATCCAGTTGATTGGTTGTAGGCGTGCCCTTTGTAATGATGGTAGCGGTTCGAACCAAGCCTCGAGGCGACAAGTGCCATCTACCGCCTCAGAAAACTATGACGACCAACGCCTGATAACACAAACCTGATTTGCCAGCCCACAGCCTGCTTCGATGATCAGTGAAAAGCACGCGACAGCATGTCGAGGCCCGAATGAGAACTCCTCCTTTAGTCGTCAAAAGTTTGCGAAGAAGCGACACGTGTTCGAAGGGTCAAATGCTATGCTGAGGTGGGGAGAAAGCTGTGTGAGCTAGATCCAAAAGACGCTTGGTAGCGTTTTGGAGCTACTTGCGTTTTATCTCCTTGCTGTATTGAAAAGGCTGCGAAATGCTGCCATGTGGTTGAAGGTAGGGCCCGCCGTGAAATAGAGAAGGCCAGCAGAAATGTTTCGCAGCTGGCAGCTGCATATTTTATCCCCGTAAGGAAAGCTTGCGATATGCCGCCACGTATCGAGATGTGGACCCCTCTGACAAACTTAGGAGTGCTGGACCATTGTGGAAGGCGTAGCGACCCGAAGAGAAAATAAAGCAACAAAATAAAAAATCCCCATGGGCGAGACACGTGGACGCTCAGCGCAACATTTCAGGACCCGAAAGGGGAGCCGCTAGCTCAATCTGCGAAGTGAGAAATGCGCAAAGGGGAAGATCAAAATCAGCCGGGAGGCCGAACAACTTGGAGACGCACAGGTCGGCACACGAATATCAACAAAAGGAACCTGAAGGGAGCTGTTGAATCTTATTTTAATAGAATTTCACAAAATAATCATCAGAATGGGCCACACAGAGGCCAATAAGGAGAAGGTAGCCCGATACCTTAATGGGTTACGACCGAGTATTCAGGAGGAGTTAAGCCTAGTCCGAATGACCACAATTGAGGATGTGTATCAATTTGCTCTGAAGGTGGAAGACAAGTTGAACAAAAGATTTGATGGCAAGCAAAAAAGACGAGGAGGTCAAAGTGGAAGGGGTAGTGGAAGACCTTCAGGAAGCCGAAATGATGATGAAAAGTAAAGTGAAGATGTGGGTACTAGCCGAAGCCAAAGGAATGACTTCTACCACCCTCGTGATCAAAACAGTGGTGATCAAAGAGGTAGAGGACAAGGGAGATATGGAAAAGGATCTGGAAGAGGTGGTTTCAAAGGAATGTGTTTCCAGTGTGGTGAAGAAGGGCATCGAGCCTATGAATGTCCACAACACCAAGGAAGGGTAGACAAAAGGCCAGAAGGTTGTGGAAGGGTTGCACATGCAGATGAGGAGGCCCAATCTGAACATTCAAATGATGCTGAGAGGGGAGAATCCCTAGTGATTAGGAGAGCCCTGGTGACTGAGGAAAAAGAACCAAAACAGAGGAAGAATCTGTTTCACACAAGGTGCAAGTGTGAAGGAAAATGTTGTGATGTCATTATTGACGGTGGGAGCACCGATAATCGGGTGTCAGAAGAGATGGTCACAAAGTTGAAGCTGAAGAGGGAAAGGCACTCACATCGATATTAGATTGCCTGGTTGTAGAAAGACCATAAAGTTTTGGTCATTGAGCAGTGCCTAGTAAAGTTCAAGATCGGGAGCTACCATGATGAGGTACTTTGTGATATCATCCCCATGGATGCATGTCACATGTTGTTGGGGGAGGCCGTGGCAGTTCGATAGGCGAGCTATACATGATGGCCATGAAAACACTTATTCCTTGACAAAGGATGGGGTTCATCACAAGTTGAAACCCTTGAAGGAGACCGAAGAAAAGGTATGCAATAGTGCTAGAATTTGTTATGTAGATGGAAGAAAATTTTTAGAAGGTATGAAGCATGAGCGTGTGTGTTATGCATTGATTCCTAGAGTGAGTAAGGAGGATAGTGAGAAGGTTCTATAAGAAGTTTCTAGGATGTTAGATGAGTTTCAGGATATTGTTTCTCTCGATAATGTACCGAGGGTTTACTCTCATCAATAAGGAAGATCAATCATCGATTGACTTGATTCCTAGAGCTAGTTTGCCAAATAAGGCGTACTCTAGAATGACTCCCAAAGCAGAATGAGGAGTTGAACAAACAAGTTCAAGAGTTGTTGAGAAAGGGTTTGATACGAGAGAGTTTGAGTCCATGTGCGCACTCACGCACTAGCACCAAGAAGGATGTGGGAGGGAGGATGTGTATAGATTCTCGAGCCATAAACAAGATAACAATCAAGTACAGATTTCCCCTGCCAAGGATGGATGACCTGATGGACTGTTTGAGTGGAGCTCAGTACTTCACAAAGATTGATCTGAAGAGTGGATATCACCAGATCCTGATTCGAGAGGGAGATGAATGGAAGACTGCCTTCAAGACCAAAGAGGGCCTGTACGAGTGGTTAGTCATGCCTTTTGGGCTAACCAATGCACCGAGCACATTCATGCGACTCATGAATGAGGTACTAAAAGAATTTCTGGGAAGTTTTGTTATTGTGTATTTAGATGATATTTTGATTTTCACTAAGACATTAGATGAGCATCTGATGCATATTCAGAGAGCCTTTGAAAATTTGAGAGAAGAGAAACTATTGATTAATCTAAAGAAAGTGCAGTTTTGTGAAGAGGGAGTTAGTGTACTTGGGGTTTGTTATTTCAGCAGAAGGTCTCAAGATGGACCCAGAGAAGGTGATGACTATTCTGGAATGGCCTACCCCAAGAACTGCTACTGAGTTGAGATCTTTCCATGGTTTGGCTAGTTTTTATAGAAAGTTCATTAGAAACTTCAGTAGTATTTGTGGACCCCTGACTGAAACAATGAGAGGGGATAGAAAAGAATTCAAGTGGAGCAACAAAAAGTTTTGAATTTTTGAAGTAGAAGGTGACAGAGCAACCTATTCTATCCCTCCCAGATTTCAACAAGGTGTTTCAGGTGGATTGTGATGCTAGTGGTTGTGCCATTGGAGCAGTGTTGAGCCAAGAAGGTAAGCCCATTGCCTATTTCAGTGAAAAGTTAAATGATGCCAAGAGAAAGTATTCTCAGAGGCGATCAGAAATTTTATGTGATAGTTCAAGACAAAGAAATGGAGACATTATTTTGTTGTCAAGGAATTTGTTCTATATAATCGATCATCAGCCTTTGGTAGTACCTAAATAGTCGTGAAAATTAAATCGTGGTGGCATGAAATGGGTAGAGTTTTTGCAAAGTTATACATTTGTTTTTGGAAACATAGGGAGGGGAAGTCAAATAGGGTTGCGATGCCTTTAAGTAGGAGGCATACATTGATGAAAAGATGCATTGAAGTGGTTGGGTTCAATGAACTCAAGACACTTTATGCAAGATCCCGATGGTGAGGCCGGAAAGCTTGCAAGGAACCCGCTATGCTGATAGACAAGGTGGCTGGATTTCATAATCCAGGATGGCATGTTATTTAAGGGAAGTCAATTGTGTATCCCGAGGAGTTCCATGAGGGAGAACCTAATAAAGGAGAAGCATAGTGGAGGAATGGCAGGACATTTTGGTCAGGATAAGATCATTGCTATTATCAGTGAGCATTATTATTGGCCTCAGTTGTCACAGGATGTGAAGAAGTTTGTACAAAGCTACAGGGTATGTTAGATGGCTAAAGGAGTGATCCAGAATACAGGCTTATATCATCCCTTACCTGTACCAGAGAGGCCATGGGAGGATATAAGTATGGACTTTGTTATTGGTTTTCCAAGGACACAACGTGGGAATGATTCAGTCTTTGTGGTGGTTGATAGGTTTTCAAAGATGGCACATTTCATTCCATGTCAGAAGACCCATGATGCAGTCCAAATTGCTGACTTGTTCTTCAAAGAGGTGGTGAGGCTACATGATATGCCAAAGAGTATTGTTTCAGATTGTGACACCAAATTTGTAGGGTACTTTTGAAGGACCTCATGGAAGAAGCTAAAGATAGAGTTGAAGTTCAGTTCCACACACCATCCACAAATAGATGGGCATACAGAGGTTGTTAATAGGAGTCTGGGTAACCTACTAAGATGTTTGGTAGGAGATAAACCCAAGGGATGGGACTTGATCTTACCCCAGGTAAAATTTTCTTACAACAATTCTGTCAACAGAAGCACTGGTAGATCACCGTTCCAGATTGTGTATGGAGGTAGCCCCAGAACAATTACAGAATTGAGGAAGATGGACCAAGTGAAGAAAATAAGTGCTGAAGCCAAATATTTTTCAGAACACATCAAGGATATACATGAGAAGGTAAGAGAACATATTAACAAGATGAATATGCAGTATAAGGCTAAGACATATCAGAAGAGGAGGTATAAGGAGTTTCAGATTGGTGATGACATGATGGTCCACTTGAGGAAAGAAAGGTTTCCAATGGGCACATATAACAAATTGAAGATGAAGAAGTTCGGTCCCTGTAAAATTTTGAAGAGGCATGATTAAGGGAATGCATATGAGGTAGAGTTACCGGATGGATTCAACATTTCCCCTGTGTTCAACATTTTAGATTTGACAGAGTATCATGAAGGTGGTGCAGAGGAAGTACCAACGATGGAACAGTGTGGGATTCCAGCACCTACTTCAGAAAAGAAGGAGATTGAAGAAATCCTAGATAGTCATGTGGGAAGGAGTACCAGGAATAGGCAGTATGAAGAATATCTGGTGAAATGGAAAGGAAGGCCTGTTGAAGATTCATACTAGTTGCTTAAGGAAAAGGTCAACCATTTGGGTTTTCCTCCACCATTTGAGATGTGATGGGGTCACTTCTCAATTTACCCTGGGTGTCTGATGCAGGAGCATCGAGTGGTGTAAGGGCAATCTTGCATCACCCAAAAATAGTTAAATTTCAAGTTTCTCAGTTTTTAGATGTTTTTACATTTTTGGATACCCTTTTTGTCATAATGAAATTCCCAATTTACGGTTTTTATTTTTTGTTCCTGGGTGGAAAGATATTGCAGTTTTAGTTTCCTAGATTTGCACCTGAAAATCTTCCGAGTTAGATTTGAGGCACTTAGAGTTCCCGGATCAGCCCCGAAACTTGCCGAAATTGGTGTAGCAGATTTCGAGCATGTTGTTGACTTTGAGACCTTTTCAACGGTTTAAATGGTTCACGAATCGAAGTCCCGGATCAAAAGTTATCGCCCCGAGAAGTTGGCGCACTTTCTAGAAGATGCAATTGCAAATGTTCTTTTGAAATTTGAACTTCAAGTTGTAATTTTTTGACGCCAAACTGCCTAAACTCAATTTTGAATGTTTTTTTGGCTCCAAACTAAAAATGAGCTCTATTTATCGGTGGGTTTCTAATTTTTTGGGTAACTTTTTGGGGACAAGCTCGCATATTGCGAAAGGGTGATTCTGTAGCTTTCTGTAACTTGCATGTGCTGTAGAACTTGGGGATTTGAGGTCCTCTGCATGTAAGAAGCTTGATTTTCTGAGTAATAAAATTATTCTCTTGTTTGTGGGTTATTTTCTGAGACTCGGGCAGCGCCCTCATCAGGCAGTAGTTTTAAAGAGGAGTTATTTTGTAAATTTGGGCTAATTGGAGCCCTGTTTAGCGTAACAATTCAATGTCAAAGGGGTTGTTCCAAAAAAAACACATTAGGTTTTGAGATATGTTAAAGAGAAGAGTAATGGGTGTCTTTCACAACCTTTTGTTTTGTGGGTTTGAGTTGATTTTGTGAAGATATTGATTCTTACTCAAGATGATTTTATACCTTTTACATGTTATTCTGCTTTAATGAACATTGACATTGATTTTTTATCTAGATGATTATATTACTTTTGAACGAACACTATAACATGAAATGAATTTCATTAAGTTGTATCCACTTTTCATTAATTTTAACTTCTTTTGAAATAAAAATCAGTTGCACACTTCATTACACGAGTTTAAAAAACAAAATAATGTCAAATGCAAATTCATTCAATAGAGCTTGAAATCATGGGTATTCTCAAAATGAGTGTTTGATAAAAATGTATTGGTAGACATGTATGAAAAATGTAGTACAATAGAAAAGGAAATTCATTGTTTAAAAAATATCCTCAAAGAAATAGATGGATTACCAATTGTAATTCATAAGTTCTATTAAAATGTTATTTCGTTAATCTATAACATACATTATCAATCATAACTTTAAACAATTCTAAGATAATTATACATTCCATTTTGAAAATTCAAAGTAGAAGGACATGCACATGAGGAACAAATTAGATTGAATATCAATTCTTATATATCAAACTATAGAATAGTTGTGTTTGTGCATATACAAATTTGGCATATGCCTACTCAGAACAAGTTTTACAAATTGTGGCATATATGCCATCTCAAGATCTATCAAACCCTAAGTACATGTCAATCTATATCATATCCTAATCCTATGCTGGACCATCAAAATCAAGCCTCCTCAAAGACGTTAGATGTTCTACAGTTTCCTCACAATAACATTTCAAACCACAAATTAGATTATGTGAATGATTGACAAGATAGACTAGTAAGTAGAAACTTATATACCATCTTTTATAAATTACAAATTTAACATCAAAACCAATATACATGTACTATATTATATCAATAATGCAATTCTTGCTTACCTCAAATATTGCTCTCATTTTTGCAAGACGTTCTGCATACGATTGTCCCTTAGGACGATCATGAGTCCTCGTATAAAGTAATGGTCTCTCACTCGTCACAATGCTGGGTTGAACAAAGGATTATAGCAGATAAAATAAAAATGATACAAATTAAAATATAATTGTTGACAAATAATCATATCTACTAATAACATATCTACTCCTATCTAAATGTAAATGATCTGCAATATAAAATAAACACATACCTGGTGTGACGCTATGACACTAGATGGGCTCATAGTGGATGGATCAACTAAGATGGTTTCCTGTATAAAAAATGACAAGAATGTAAATGCACATGCACATATAATTATAATGTCAACAATAAAAAAGATATATACCCGTTGTGCAACTTCATCCAATGGGTCAGACTTGGTCAACAAGGCTGTATAAGAACCAGGTTGCTGCATAAAAAGACAAGATTACATTAGACTATAAATATATGTAGTACATGTATTTAAACCTATTATATTTCAAAGGTTAACATCTAAAATAACAATTTAAATTATTTACTGTGTATTGATTTTCTAAGGAAAATGAAATGGCAATATGCATAGCCTGTTGCACTTCCGACAATTGCTCCTCTGTCAACAACTGTTAAAGATTCTAGCACATAAACATATATTAGTTCAAATATACTTCATAAAATATGAAAGAGTTTACATAAAACACACTATGAAATTTCTTTAAGACTTTCTGGTGCTCCCATATCATCCCTGATAGTCGATGTCTCTCTTGCAAATGCTCCACTCCATCCTCTATCAACTCCTACATCCAACATATCATGAACCTCAAAGTTGGATGTGTCTATGGGAGCCTCAGTGGACCACCAGAGAGGACCAAAGCATAAATTGTTGCACATCATGCAACGATGAGGCACACAAATATGCCCAAAGAGGACGGTGTACTAGTGGGAGTTGATGGCTATGTACCAGTGGGAGCTGCTACAGTAGGTGCACCACCATCATGCTAGGATGTATTAGGTGCAACACCACCATGATGGGATGCACCGTCAAATGGCTACGCAACATGATGGCTCTGCCTCACCAAATGATCACTTAATGAATGTAATGCCTAAATGCTCACAATCCCCGCATCTACAACAATCTTAGGGTAAGGTAGTGGAGTCGAAGCAACACTAGGTGGAGGAGGATGAACTAGGGTGACTCAGCGTGCCCTAGGTCTATCATGTGGTATCTCTCTACCAACACCCTGAAAATATCACATGTCAAAGTAATTAACATGTTTCCCTAGCACAAACTCAACATATAATTTTTAGAGAAAATACTGAGGGACATCAAGATTGTTGTTGGGTGGTTTATCGAAAACCATCCACCAATGTCTCCAAAAATGATCTAATATTCCTCTATGGATGCACCATTTAATTGAAAATTTTAATTTTTGCACATTAATAGGCTGTCTAGTTCTCTGATCTATGAATAACTGGGCTAATTGGGATTTTTTAATATCAAGAGCCTTCACCTCATCATACAATAACCCATCAACATAAAATTGTCTTTGTTGCTCTTGCCACTTCGCAAATCTATTATGCTGAGTTGCCAAAGTTTGAACATTTACAATGATTGTTTCCAAAGTGTTTTTCATATCTGATAGTTCATTGAGTGTCTCATAGATTTGACATACTTTTCTTAATTGATCTAAATTTCTATGAATAGACTTGTGTATTGTTGGCACATTTTCATTCGGAAACAATGGTTGTGGTGAAGGATTTGGAGGGTATTCATTTTTTGAAGGATTAAGGTTTTCATTTTGTGCGGGGTTAGGATTTTAATTTTCATCCATTTTTAACCTGTTAATTGATAAAAAAATTTAAAATTAACAATGGTTTTAATCTAATAAAAAATCTATCAAATATACCCTATTTTTACTAAAATTTTTAAAAAAAAGCAAAATGAATAAAATTGAATAAAAATTGAAAAATCAAACATACTTTACAAATTTGGTGAACTTTTTGGTAATTTGACCTCTCCCAAATGGATATTCGAGTCGCTCTTTAAAAACCCACATGCACGACGCAGGAAACGAATATCCATTTATAATGGATATCCGTTCCCTAATTTAGAACGTTTTTAAATAAATGGTTAGGTCTAGGACTCGACCATGGTGGTTTTTTTGAAATAATATATATTATTATACATAATATAATATGTATTATATTATAATATAATATATATTATATTAATTTTAATATAATACATATTATTATATATAATATTTAGCATATTATTTATAATATAATATATATAATATATATAATATATTAGAATAATACCAATATAATATAATATTATAATATAATATAATATTATAATATATATAATATTATATAATATAATATAATATAATATTATATTATATAATATGATCTCTTAGATTTTTTTAATTATAACACAAAGAATGGATATTTGTTTAATAACAGATATTCGTTCATAATGGATATCCATTCTATGATTTACAGACTCGCCAATATTTAACTGCACGTGATTTTTTTGAAATATTTCATATTTAATATAATATATATTACATTATTTTTTTTTTATAGATGAGTACTACCGAAGGGGGTAGCTCCCGATTACATTCAAAAAGAGGCAAATATATGCCTAGAGAGTAGTAATTAACGTCCAAGAATCAACTCATGGGTTGAAT
The DNA here is from genome assembly GCA_007258455.2 of Sequoia sempervirens. Lineage (NCBI taxonomy): Eukaryota > Viridiplantae > Streptophyta > Pinopsida > Cupressales > Cupressaceae > Sequoia > Sequoia sempervirens. Next base: position 58,393,938 of record VDFB02000363.1, on the reverse strand, counting down.
TTTCCAGTGACTGGTAAATGACAGCCAAAAGGCCTCCTAGTCGAATGAGTTTTTGCAGACTTCCTTCACCAAGCCATGCATTGTGTTCATTCATATATCAGACAAACGACACCCTATCTACATTCATAACCCCAGACCTAAATACCTCCCAAGCGTTAGTCAGAAGATTGACTAGTGCCTCACCTTGGATCCGATTCACACCAATAGCTTGTTCTTCGTCTACTGCTTCTTTGTCACTTACCATCGCTAGATCAAAGTACATGCATAAGAAACTCACCCATCCCTCTGAGCCCAGATCCATAGTCGAACTGGCCACCGCTTGGATGTTGGCCTACACCACGAAACCATGAAGCCACACCACCACTCGCTCCCTGGATTCTATGATATCCACCAAAGCACTAATTATTACCTCGTATACCCTACCATCACACCAGTGTTGGTTGAGGTTAAGGACTATGGAGATCAATCCCACTAGCGCGTTGTGCACCTCCTGACTTCGCGAGATGAAGAGTCACTGACATTGCACGTCCATGGAATCCGATGCGCAATGACAGAGAAGGCCGAATTGAAACACCATTCTCGCATTTGTGACACCACATAAAACTACTATGACCTGCCAATGAGAGCAAGATAGTCTTCCCTATATAGATCGCAAAGGGCCTTATTTTAGCCGGGAGAAGCCAAGACCCAATGGTCCAAGACAACTCTGAATCCACTTCAAATTTGTCCTAACCCCCAAGGGGGTACTACAGTTCCCTACCTTCAAGACCACGTGGGCTTGGAAATAGTGACAATATCAAGCTGGCGGATCATATTGTCCTCTAAAAGCACTTCTTGCAGACTCGACCACTGTACTAGAGAGGAACACATTACCACCGTTTTTGATTGCGCAACTCCCATGTTTGCAAGAAGATCCACAACTTTATTTGCTTCTCTGTAAACGTGCGATATAGAGTAATCCGCCAACTTCCCTAGAAAATCTCTAATTGTTGCAATCCAATCATTTATTTTCTAGTTTGGAGATTTTCCTATAGTGATTGCCTATATACATAGCATTGAATCACCCTCTATTTCCACCGAGTCAATGCCTTTTTGTATGCAAAGCTATAATCCAAGCCACAATGCCTCCAACTCCACATTGTTATTGGTGCATATCCCTAGTTTTTTCGATGCCACCCACACACACTCATCCGCAGAGTTTCTAATTATGCAGCCAGCCCCCACCCTTCTAGGATTGCCCTTTGCGGCCCTGTTGAAATTTAGTTTCCACTTCAATCTTTTTGGCTTTATCCAAAAGATCTCCTTTCTGTTAATTTTTGTTTTGGATGCTGGCATGAGATTTTTAAAGCTTAGACCATTCCATGTCTTTAGTATCTCCTTGTCCCATTTTGAAAACTTTGATTTTGAGCCTAACCTGATTTTGTTATTTGCCATCTCAATTATGGCTTCTTAGATTTTAGAAATGAGTTGCTGTCTGTTTAACGATTTCTCCTTAAATATGCACCTATTCCTTTCCTTCCATATGTGCCATGCTACCAAGGATGGATCCAAAATCCAAAGCCCACTCCAAACACCATTTTTATTCATCACTGGCCAGCTAGACAAGAAGTCCTTAAGGTTGTAGGGTCTGGGACTGGAATACCTTAAGTTTTGTTGCAACCAATCCCAACAAGAAGCAGACATAGGACAAGTTAGCAGCAGATGATCCACATTTTCTTCTGCCTATTTGCAAAGGATACATCTTGTCGGTCCATGGAATCCCAAACGCTTCAGTCTTTGAGAGGTTAAACAACACTTGTGAATTGCAGTCCATAAAAATGCCCCTGCCTTAGGTAAGACTTCCTTTTTCCAACATAGATGCGCCATCCAAGACTTATCTCTTATTTTTTATGTCTGGAGATAGTACCTGAGCCTGGCCGAATATTCCCCTGAGGCCGCTCCACACCATATTACGGTATCTTCTCTAACTAGTGTTCTTGCCGGTCGGCTATATATTTCCTTACAGACTAGCTCCGCCAAATCTTGTGGAAGAGGTATGCCCGATAATTCCACCCATCTACAACTCCCTTCTAGTGCATTAACCTCATGGCATATATAATCCGCCACCTTTAAGCCGAAGTCCCTATGCAAAGTGTCAATGTATTGCTCTAAGTTAAAAAGTTCAACCAAGATCTTGTGGCCATTCCATGAATCCAACCAAAATAGAGCTTTCCTTCCATCGCCAATTCTCCATGATAAGTGGCTTGTTATTAGGGATCTGCAATTCACAATGTATCGCCACACCACCAATCCACCAACCAGGTTTGCAATAGTTAAAATCTGAGATGGATCAGGGCAATCCAAATATTTATTCTGCAAAATCTGACACCATGTCTTGTTAGGACTTCTGTACATCTTCCATATAATTTTGGCACCCAACGCATTGTTTTGCAATTGAATCTTGCACATTCCCACATCTCCATCCTCCTTAGACTTGCAGACCGAGTCCCAGCCAATTAACAAAATCTTCTTGTCCACCTTTGATCCTTCCCACAAGAATTTCTTTAGTATTCCCTCTAGCTCATTCTCTGTTTTCCTTGGGACTTCATAACAGGGCATTGCATATATGGGGGTGGCCAATAGAACCGCTTTTGACATTGTGATCCTCCCAGCCAACGATAGCCAATTGTTTTTCCAAGCCATGGCCTTGTTTCTACATCTTTCTACGACTTCCTGCCAATGTTTTGCTTTGCACATTCCTTCAAAGATTTGGATTCCTAGAAACTTGGATGGAAGAGTACCTTTATTAATGCCGAGTATCATTAATATGGATTTTTGTAGATGGGGCCTCATGTTGAAGAAGTAAATGTTTGATTTTTCCTTTTTCATTTTTTGTCTTGATTGAAGTTCGTATTCCATAAGTACTGTATTTATGCAATTTTCTTCTTCCATACATGCTTCCCCTAGCAATGTTGTATCATCGGCGAACTACGTATGAGTAACTGGTTCCGTGTTTGGTGCCACCTTAATCCCATGCCATTCATGGTGCAGGCGCCTTTCCTTTATTGCATAGCTAAAGGATTCAACCATTATCACAAATAGGAATGGGGAAATTGGGTTGCCTTGTCTAATTCTATTTGTGGCTTGAAAAAAATCATGTAGTGATCCGTTGATTGCAACCGAGTAACGTACTGATGAAATATAGTGAGAAATCAAAGTGCACCATTGACTACAGAACCCAAGCCGTCACATTATTTCCAAAAGAAAAGTCCAGCGAACCTTATCATAAGCCTTACTCACATCCAGTTTGATGATCATCCCCGCCTGCTTGCTCGACTTCAAAGTATGGACTACTTCCGAGATGATCAAAATGCTATCGGTTATTTCCCTTCCGGGAACAAACCCGGTCTGCTCTACTGAAATGATTTTGTCCAGCATTGGTTTCAATCTGTTGGCCAACACTTTCAACACCACTTTGTACAAGGTATTGCATAGTGAGATAGGTCTATAATCGCTAAAGGAAACACATTCTGCCTTCTTTTGAATCAGAGTGATCACTGTGTTATTCAGATCTTTGACAAAGTGCCCCGTTTTCCAGAAATCTTCTACCAATTCACATACCTCATCTCCAAGGAAACTCCAACAGTTTTGGAAGAATCTAGCTAAAAATCCATCAAGACCTAGCGCCTTATCTAGATACATTTGGAATAGTGCCGTTTGAACCTCCTCCTTTGAGATCTGAGCGCACAGCCTTGTGTTGTCCTCTTTTGTTACTTTGGGGCGTATTATCTCCAGGAGTTCCTGGTTACATACATGGGTAGATTGTTCTCCCAGAAGGCTGGAAAAAAAATTGCGTGCAGCTTTGCCAACCTCCACCCCACCACAAACTTGTTGACCATTTTGGTTCTATATACTTTCAATCTTATTGGCCGCCCTTTTTGCCGAAATAGAGGAATGGAAATTTTTTGAATTGGAGTCTCTGTCCCGCAGCCATACCTCCCTAGACTTATCTTTCCAATAGATCTCCTCCCGTTTTAAAATTTTTGCAAGATTTTTCTAAAGCTCTTTTTCCCTGGCAAAATCCTCATTTTTCATACCTTTCTGTAATACTTTTTTGTTGAGCGCTTCCAGATCTGCTTCCACTCTTTCTTTTTCAAATAAAATATTCTAAAAGTGAACCTTATTCCAATATTTCAATTTTTGTTTGATTAATTTCAAAATTTTAACCAGTTTGAAGTTGATAGAGCCTCCTATCTTTACCTCCTTCCACCAGTGTTCCAAGAGGTCCAACATATTTGGGTCCCTCCACCACATATCCTGGAATTTAAAGCTTGTTTTCTCTGACTCCTACCCCCTGATATTGAGAGCTCTACCGGATAATGGTTAGAAATAGATATTGGAAGAATGCTTGCAGAGACCCTCCAACTGAAATTGATCCACCTGGGTGGGATCAGGAAACGATCCAATCGCTCAGCAATGGCAGTGAAATCTTTATGTCTATTGGTCCATGTGAATAAACCATTTTTTGTGGGGCAATCCAATAGCCCACATTTAGCCACAAAGGCCCTGAAATCCAAAGTGGTTTGAGAAACACTCCTGCATCTGCTGCTTTTCTCCGACAGTTCAAGAATGGCATTGAAATCCCCCCAATAACTAATTCATCTTTGGGGAAAGTAATAATATAGTTCAGTACCTTTTCCCATAAGAGGGCCTTATCCGTTGTCCTTATCGGGTCATAAATATTGATGATTGTGAAGCTACTATTGAGGCTCAGATCAAACACTTTCGCCGCCAGCTAATTCACAGAAGAGGATAATATTTCCATAGACACCTTAGCAACTTTCCATAACAGTCCTATGCCACCCGCAGAACCTTTAGAGTCTTGAAAAAAACCTTCCCAATATCTACAGTACTTAAGGAATTTTAACTTTTCATCCTCAGACAATTTTGTCTCTTGTAATAAGATGATGCTACTATTGCTCATTTGTAGTTGATGCATGACTAGGCATCGTTTGTCAAGGGCCTTCAGGCCCTTGACATTCCAAGTGGTGATTTTCATTGTTTCCCAAGGGAGGTCGTTCCTCCCTTGGTACTCAAAAACTTTGTAATACTGGTGTATTTTTTGGCTACCGCTTCCTCCTCTCTCAGTTGTTTGGAGGATTTCCTACCTCTGGTGTTGACTGATGTGCCAAATTTTCCCAAACCCAATTGATTTAATGTAGATTGAGATATGCATCTGTCGTTGATTATATCCAACTCATCCTCCATGTCAGCATTTGAGTCCAGGTCCGAGCTGTCTTTTGATTCATTTTCCACCTCATCACTTTCCAACATCCTATGTTCCTCCTTTTGATTAGAAAGTAGTGGTGACTTGGTCATTTTTTCATTCTTCTTCGGTGGGGCCTCTGAAGTTTGAGGCTCCTCCGCCAACCCCTTGCTTTGAGAATTCTTCCTTTCCACTTGAGGAATCCAATCCATAGGTCCTCCCGAAATGGATTCAATATTTCGTGGAGGAGTGACCTCTACAAGTTTCGTACTTCCATTCTTACAGTACTTGGAGCCATGTGTTTGTGAGCCACATTCGCAACAGAAGTGTTTTGGCTGTTCTATCTCAACTTCCTGCAACCACTGTTCCACATTTACAATCAGGCTAATGCTGCTAGGGAATGAGTTGACTGCCGCAATCCTGAGTTTGGCATATTTGTATAAATCTCCATCAAGAATTTATGTGTCAATCTCAAGTAGGGTGCCCAAGGAGCGGCAAATTTTCTCTAAACAATCTCCTACCCAATATTCCACTGGGAGGTTGTAGATCCTGATCCATACTGGGTTGTCATATGGCTTCATTTTAACTGGGTCAAAATTGGGATTCCACAGCTGCATATATAGGGGCTTTCCTTCCATTTTCTAGAGATCCCACTATGTGATTCTTAACTTTGTTTTTTCGTCCACAAAAACTACCAGAAAAAATCCCTTCAGCAAAAATCTGATCAGTACCTCCGTATCCCATTGTTCCTTAATCCATAATTTGGTCTTGGCGTGATCCAGTGAGATTCCAATAAATCGGTAGATGAAGGCCGAATCCCAGAGGATCACAATGTCCTCCTTAATTTCCTTAGATACATCAATCTCTAGGGTTAATTCGTTTTCCTTTTGTTCTAGATTTACCATTTTTTTCTTCTGCTAGACCTCCTTTTTTCCTTGTCCCATTCCACTATTTTTTGTTTTCCGACTAGCCCTCGGATTGGGTTGTACCTGTGTTTTTGGAGCCACCGCTCCACTTCTGCACCACCCTTGTCTACCAGAGGAAGGAAGCCTTGGCCATGAAGTGCCCTTACCCCTGGGGGTTTCCGGAGTGTCATGCCTTTTCCTGACCGCCGCACATCCCATTATGGCTGGTGTGTTTTGCAGTCGATAATCTGGATGACATTTATCCACCCATTGTCCACCCGCATATACCCATTGCAGAGTATGGGCACAAATTGTTTCCTCCTTGCAGGTTGTGATCGGTTCATTGCCTCGTCTTGCCTTTTCGTTCTTCTTCACTTCGCCCTTCCTGGCTTTTGCATCGCCTAGCAAATTCTTCCCTTCCTGCTCCTTCGCTTCTGCACTACCTTGCGACCTCTCCATTTTTTTATCATTGAGCCAAAAAAATATATATTACATTATTATATATATATATATTAAAATTAATGTAATATATATTATATTATAAAATTATTATATATAATAATATATATTATATTATAATATAATATAATATAAATTACATTAATTTTAATATAATACATATATTATAATAATATAATACATATTATTATATATAGTATAATATATATTATATATATATAATATAATATATAATATAATATATATTATTTATAATATAATATATATAATATTATATAATATAATAATATATAGTAATACATATATTATATTATAATATAATGTAATATTATATAATATGACCTCTCGAGATTTTTTTTAATTATAACACAAAGAACGAATATCCGTTTTTGATTTATAGACTTTTTAATAAAATGGTTGGGTCTGGGACCCGACCATATTTAACTGCACCTATTTTTTTTAAATATTTAATATTTCATATAATATAATATATATTAATTTTAATACAATATATATTATATTAATTTTAATACAATATATATTATATTAATTTTAATATAATACATATATTATAAATAATATAATACATATAATATAATATAATATAATATAATATAATATAATATAATATAGTATAATATAATATAATATTATATTATAATATAATTTAATATAATAATATAATATAATATAATATAATATTATAATATAATATAATACTATAATATAATATAATGTTCAGGTTTTTTTTAATTATAACACAATGAACGAATGTCCATTATATAAAATATAATAATTGGTTGGGCCAGACTCAATGCAATTATAAACATGCTTTAAACAAAATAGATATCCGTTTCATATCAAATATCCGTTTTGTAACAGATATCTATTTTGGTTTGGTATTACCAAACCAAAACGAATATTGTACCTAGGCCTGCAAAAATTCAAAGGCGTGAATTTCACATTTTTGGACGTGTTTAAAATGCCTTTTTTTCACATTGCCACTTTTTGGACCCCCATGATCTTGCAAAGACCCTTTATTATTCCTTAGAATGGTTATTTGGTATACTTAGTTTGATAGAACCCAAAAGATCCTTAGTGATTTTTATGGTTTGATGGAAATGGGAATAAAAGGAGACATGTCAATTGGGATTGGTGTTGTTTGCCTAAATCCCTAGGGGAACTAGGGCTAAAAAGTTTGAAGACACAAGGTATTCTACTAGTTGTTAAGTGGATTGTGAAATTTTTTGATGGTAATGAGCCTTGGAAAATCCTAATAAGAAACAATAGTATCTCGTCAAGGCCCAAAAAAGTTATAAATTGGGTTGTTCTACATCTTTGTGATTTTTTGTTTGGTAATTTTTTGGTTCAACATTTTAGTTCTTGTGCATTTAAGAATATTTGGAGGTCCTAGGAGTCAATGAAGCACATAATTAGTAAGAGAAATGTATTTTCTAGAAGCCATGAAATTTTTTATGCTTTTAGATATGTATGATGGAATTTATTTTAGAATAATAAGCCTCTAGAGCTTACCTAGGGCTACTTTGCCAAATCTTGGGATTCTAAAAGGATATTGAACATTAAGGATGTCCTTGAGGGTGGTAATATTAAAGATTGGGAAAGGCTAGGAAGCCCAAACTTCATAAACCTCCAATTCAAAAAAATCATATTATATTTTGAAAAAATCTCTATACAATGTGAATTTTCTTATCTTTTTGAATTTGAATACTAAAATTTTGATGAATATGAATTGTAAAGATGACACTATTTTCAATAAGATGACTTCTAAAAGGTTGTATGGGTTGCTTGATGATATGAGGCACATTATTTTTTTCTTGAATAATAGCTAGAATCTTGATAGGACTGACAAGAAATGAGCTTGTATTTTTAGACACATTTGGTTCTATGTTGTTGAGCCAAAAAAGGATTATTTCATATGGATTTTAATTTTGAAGAATTTTTTGGTGAGTGTTGAGATGGTGTATATAGGTATCCCTATCAAAATGTGTACTTTTTGTAACAAAGTTGAAACTATTGAACACCTTTTTTTATTATCATTATGTGTATTTTTTGTAGTCCTCCTTTTTTGTTAACATATTAGGATGGGATATCAAGCATGGGTTTACTTGGTTTGAAATTTTTTTGTATATTTTTGTTGGGAATAGGATTCCATTTAATTCCAATCCTAAACATATTTCATGTATCTCCTCAGTCCTTGGAAAGTGTTCCCCAACACTAGGATTAGAAAGAGATTAAATTCAAATGAAATGAACATGTAAATTGACATTTGTAATTAATTCTAAATGATAGGAACATGTGGGGACACCCAAGAAGAGATCCTACAAAATAGGAGCACATGGAAGGTGGAACTCGCCTTGAGTTAAGTTAACTATTTGGAGAAAAAGATAACACTTCAATAATGCATGTAAAGATCCTAGAAGTTAGGGATTGATGTTTACATGCATGGAGTTTAGTTTAGTTTAGTTTAGTTCAGTTATCTCTAGTTGCATGTAGTTAGTTTTAGTTGAATGCTAGTTGAATTCAGTTGACTTGGAATGCATGACTAATGAATTGAGTTGCATGCCATATAATAGGTGATACATTTAGTTAAGTGGGGATGATCAATAATGCATGATATTTGCATGAATGGTGGAGAGATATGCTTCAATTAACAAAGATTGACTTGGACCCACCTTGCGCACCTAAGTTGACATCTTGGAGTTAACACTTTTTGCATGAGAACATATTTTATAAGGCTGAGTTAAGTGGGCCCATTCTTGGGCACCAAATTTGAGGAGAAGCTTACAAGATATCTTCATAATCATCGTTGAGTTAGGACTTCAATTTTGGATGCCCAAATTGATGAAGGACTTGGTTTGGTATTATTTTTCACGAAAGAATTCTACTTGCAAAGAATAAGCATAGGTTTTGTGAAATAAGCTTTGTGCTTTGTAATTGAAAACTCTTTGGAGTTTTCAAGGCTAATAATTGTCTATTTATTGTAGTAAGTTGAAGAGAGTTCTATCAGAGTTTATTGCAGGTTGTGAACAAGAATTGTTGAAGGAAAAAGAAGCATCTCAAGAAAGGATTGATAAAGAATTATTGTAATCTTGTTCTAAGGTTAAATAATACAAGCAATATTGATTCTAGTGGTGGAGTTTTTTCTCGAAAGGGTTTCTCCACAGTATATGCTGTGTCACTTCTATCTTCTGGTCTTATTCTTCTACAATCTTCTGTCTACTTCTACAAATGGTAAAATGAATCTAAAAAAATAATCATACACAAAGAAATTGTAACAAAGAACACTTAATTAGATCTACAGTCACAATAGGTTTTACAAAGTATTAGGCTACATAATTACCTCCATTTTTAGCAATTTTAAATTTTTTCTGTTGATCTTAGTAAGTTTTTCCTTGTGCTCAACAATGAAATTTTGTGGTTTTTTTTGAAAAGGATGAATGAGAGTATTTTTCAAGGGAAAATAAGATGTCCTACTGAGTTTCAATGCAAACTCACTACAATATTCTTTGGCATGCTTCAATGATATTGAATATTCCTAAGGATATATTTTCATCCTATTAGATGAGGGGCTTATAATTATCTACAAAGAGGAGGATAAGAGAGCACATTTTTAGCCGCACAAAAAAAAAAATTTGAACGAGAAAGAGATGGATGTTTTAAAAGTATATATGAAGATTCATAACATTATGAAGGTGTAGAAGAAAAGGGAAATCGATCCAATAGTTAAAGATAGATATGAGCTTGTGATTAAAGTTCCTAATCCAATTGATCTTCCTAATATGTCAATTGGGACTTTTGATATGGACTAGCACGGAGGAAAAAACAACCAAAGGTTCTAGGAAGAGTGATTTGTTCATAGGTCTTTTTTCATTTTTTTAGGAAAGATGGATGATTATTAGATAGATCTTTTGTGCTCATTGTTGGTTTCATTGAACAATGCTATGCTTATGTTGATGGAGTTGGAGCTCCATATATTGTAAGCTCATTTTCTTAAAACTATTTCTATTATAAAAAGTATTGTTAAATTCTTTTAGACAAAAAATGAATGCAACATACTAAAGAGAATAAGACAAAAATAACATAAACCTCACAGTAGCAGTTATTATGATGCAAACACTTCTCTATGACTGATTTACAACTTGTTAAATTCTTTTAGACAAAAAATGAATGCAAAAGACTAAAGAGAATAAGATAAAAAGAACCTGAACCTCACAATAACTATCTATTGAAAAATAAAGTCATTACATAATATTTGCACAACAAAGCTATTTATATACAAAATTTCCAACAAACATACATTGCTAAAGATACTTAATATCAAAGTTCCCCATAGATTGTTGTTGTCACATCCCCTAAAATCAAAGACTAGGAATATAATAAAATTGAATTAAAGAAAATTAAAATGTACTTGAAATAGGAAAAGGAGACAGAGAGACAAGCTTACATCGATGTATGGGTTTATAGGTGGGTGAGTACATGATCATGATGGGCCAAAATATACGTCTAAGTGGCAATGAAAATACTAAAAAACAAACTGAAGCAACTTCACATGAAAATTTGAATGGGTTATTAACACAATTTGAAAAATATGTAGGAATAGGATTTGTAAAAAAATGAATGTGACTTTTAGGATATATATATATATATATATATATATATATATATATATATATATATATATATGGGGAAATTTTGAAATTTCAATGAAGCACTACTATATTTTTTTAAAAATAAATAAAAATTAGGTGTCATTCCATCCAACTTAATTATGAGAAAAAAATTGAATATTTAAATATTAGTAAATGACACATGCCCAATGTGATGCATATTTTTTGGTTTTTTTGTAAGTTAATAATTAGATATATGAATTTTTACTAAGACTTCTAAAATATTAAAAAAAAAAAGGTCAACCTAACTTGGTAAAAAAATATCAAATTCATTTTTTAATCTATAGGTAATGAAGCATAGAATGTGACACATCTTTCAAATTTTAAAAGGGTAAAACAATTTGAAAGTTATGGATGTATTCAATCAATCTATCAATCATGACTTCTATCATAGTCTATATATGAAATCATTAAAATTATCTATTAAATTCATAATCAAGCATATCTTATATTTTTATAATTTTAAAAACTTCTTGAATAAACCCTTTTTATTTCATCGAATTTGGATTAAAAAAGGTCATCAACATGAAGGGTAAAGTCACAAAAAGAGGATGAAACCTCTAAACATGTTGGACTAGTTGACCCCTTAGGCTTAACACTCCCAAGCCTAAATCCAATGCATTCCCAAGGAAAAAATGAAGGCAACATGTTTATGTTAGAGAAAATGGATATCTATTACTAATGAATGTCCATTTTAAAATAAAAAATATCCATTTGCTAGAGGTTTTTTTTGTAATTTTTTTATGTTAGTGTAAATAGTGTCTTTACATATATAGTTAGGATATCACATTTCTAGGATTGACCTATTCACACTTAGCTTAAGTTTACTTAGTTTTTTATGCTTTTTTCTCACCTCATGTGGTAGAGACATGTGCCCTCATCATTTGAGACACCTATTGCATGTACACTTGTCACTTGCCCACACACTTGTCAAGTGAGCTAACAAGTGTTGCACGTTTGGAGGGTTAGTCAGAGTTTCACTCCTACGTCCTTCTCACCTCCTTTTACTTGTCTATATCATCTTCTATAGTGAAAAATTCTGCATATATTCACAAGTTCAATTTGACTCAGTCATCATTCATTTTGACATCATCTACATCAATATTAGATTCTCTTTGGTCTAGTTGTCACCATTCATCCATGGTTCCTATTCCTAAATATTATATGGTACTTGATCCATCTTATCAACATTTGTCACAATCTAACATTAGCTTGAAGATCATTGAGCATGATTTGAAGACATCATGGACATCATCTTAGTCTTTGAATCATGTGCAAAAATTATAGACATTCATCTTAATTCTTACATATTCCTACTAGGAATGGGAAATCATCTTGCACACATTTGTGGTATCATTTCTTCCCAAGGGGAGAAATTTTGTTCAACGTTTGTGAATCTTCTTTAGCATCTAGTTTTGAGCATCTACCAACATTATAGGAATCATTTTGAGGGGACATTGTTTGATTTCTCTTCCTCTATCAATTTTGGGAGGAAGCATTTCCTTGCATCGATTTTATTACTTCTCACATTTTGGGGGGTCACATAGACCTCTCTTTTCTCTCCTATGGGGGGAACATTCATTGTACATGAGTACCTAACATTTTATTGCATTTGTATCATTTATCTTTTGGAGAGGGGTTTTATTTTCCATTGGGATTTTTCTCCTTTACTTTTTTATAAGAAATTTGTACATGCATACCTAACATGAGCCACTAATCGAAACTCATCATTTTTGCATACATTACTCCCTAAGTTGCACTTAATGGGGGGTGTTAGTGTAAATATTGTCTTTATGTATATCTAGTTAGGATATCACCTTTCTAGGATTCACCTATTCACACTTCACTTAAGTTTATTTAGGTTTTTTATTCATTTGTCTCACCTCATGTGGTAGAGACATTTGTCCTCATCATTTGAGACACCTATTGCATGCACACTTTTCAAGTGAGATAACAAGTGTTGCACCTTTGGAGGGGTAGTCAAAGTTTCACTCCTACCTTCTCACCTCCTCTACCTTGCCTATATATGCAAGAATTTTATGTACATTTTACACACTCTTCATATATTGATAGAAATACTATTGTACTTCATTGTTCACTTGTGGAAGGTTATCAATTTATGCTTTTAGATCTTAGCTAGTTCCAACATTTCAAAATGAATATTTTTTATTCAAAATGGATATATGTTATTAGAAAATAGATATGTTATTGCAAAATGGATATATGTTACCTAAAAGCCCAAAAAAATATACTTCAATAAGTGTTACCAATCAAAATTTTGATTTTTTATAGGTGTTGGAAAGGTGATTCAAAGCTTTGCATAATGGATCATTTAATTTATTTAGATTATATATGAAAATTAAGTATAATTATTTGAAATTAATGCTTCATTTTTTAAACTTCAAATGCTAGAAAATTTTACATACAAAGTCCTTTTTTCACGACTTTTTGCAACAATCATCTTGAAATATTTGAAACATTAAAGGATTAATCAATAATGAAACATTTAGATTTGGAATACTAAGGAGAGTAACAAATTTTTTTTTCATAAATCATCATAGAAGGATTTTGTGTTGTCTTTGATCTTATGCACACCTTTTCCTTGAGTTGACTTAGGAGAACATGCATCCCCTTGTGACATAACAAATCTTCTAGGGTATTTTCAATATCGTCAATTATTAGATATTAGAAAGAACTAGAGAATATGAAGATCAATTAGGTGGGAATAAGAATAGTAGTAGACATTGTGTAGGGTCAAGTCCAAACTCAAAGGATGAATCCATAATTGTGGACTTGACGCAGATCTTTTTAAACTTGACCCTAGATAAATCACAAGATCAACACAAAATATAAGACATTCAACTAATATGAAGATCATACTTTAGGAAAATGAAATGATATTATAGAACCTTTTTTGAATGACATATTCTTTGGTCATCAAACTAAGTACCTTGTTTACTTATTTACTTTCCATACCTTAGCATTTAATATTAGAAAACACTATCCCACATAATTACCCCCAAATTATTAATATAGGTTAGTTGAACTCATATGTGCATATTTAATTGGATTAACTTGGATTAAACGTAAAGGAAGTTTTTTATTTATTTGCATTTTAGCGAACCCAATCAATCCTATACAACCTAGTCTTCTTCTAAGGTTTCTTATTCACATTAAGGTTTTTTAGATTTATACTTTTATGATATTTACATCTCAATTTTATATTTGAAACTCTTTGCATGGCCATTTTTTCATTGATTTTATATTGTTAAATATTTTTTTATTATCTTGATTATGAAATCCATTTACTTACCCTACCCATCCTTGGAAACCACATTAGGGTTTCATTTTCACAGTTGATTTGCATCATCAATATTTCTACTTTTTCAATATGAAAGTGTACCTTTGGGATTTATTTTCCTATCTTTTATTTATTCCATGAGTTACTTATGGTCCTGATATTCCTTTGAATTAGTGTTTGTACAAACCCTAACATGGCCCAAAGTAATGAGAATGAGATAGAGTTTGGTGCTCATAATGAGAAAATTGATGACTATGATTACAAAGATCATTTAAAAATTTAGGGGTGATCATGTAAGTATGTGACCATTTTTGCAAATATTTTACAATTGAAATTCATGTAAGGAGGTGATCATTTTATAAAATATATTCATATTGTATGACATAATCCTTTGTGTTTATTTGATCCTTGGGAACATTTAGATAGATTGGAAAGGGTTACTCTAAGGCCCATGTTAATGTTAAATTATTTTAGGAGCACTCTTTCTAATTATTCAATGAGTGTATATACCCTTGAGGAAGTGGAATGAAACACTCAATAGGATTGTCTATAAGAGTTTGTAGAAATGACTTTGTTAATAACATGCCCATAAAGGAAGTCTACACATGTCTCTATGAATGATCACAAATGGATGTCCGAGTCACCTTTTCATCCTACACTAAAAATCATGATGCTATAAAACCTATGGGTAATGAATATATCACAATATCAAAAGCTAGGGGTGTTTTTATAGGATTTGAGAATTCATCATTCTCTCACCCACTTGGCCTTACATTAACTTTCTTTTCTACATGATATATTTTTTGAAATAGTACATCTAGGATTGTGGAATAAATAGGGACATGGGGACTTGCGAACCACTATGGTTTGCATGCACATGAATATGGGATATATACAAGGGGTGGATGAAATAATTTCTTGGGATAATGGTATGTAGGAGTTAAGATGCTCAAGGGTTTTCAATGTATGAGGTGTAGTACAATGGATGTGGAAGTGGTTTGAGTGAATGTGATACTAGTAGGCCCAATCATGGTTGATGAAAAAGGCATGAAAGCATGATAAACTATTTGGGTGATGAGTATAGGTACTAAATGATAGGACACTAGTGGTAGTGGTATTAAGATGATGAATAATAGTTGTAGAGGTCAATGGTAGTAGTGGGGTAGGATAGAAATGTACTTGTCATTAGAGAAGAAGTAAGCTTTGCATAAACTACTTGCAAAATCTCTAATCCAAATAGATTGCAATTAGAAAATACATTGTGGAACATATTAGTTGTGTAGAATTTTTAGTATGGGTGAAACTAGCAATTCTATTTGCAAAGCCTAAATTTTTAAATGAGCTTTGTGATCATAGTCATCATTGTTCTTATTATGAGAATTGAAATATATCTTATTATCATTGCTTTGAGCCATGTTAGGGTTTAAAAAAGCACTAATTCAAAGGAAGATTAGACCATAAGTAACTCATGTCATAAAAATAGGAAAAAATAAATCCCAAAAGTACACTTTCATATTGAAAAAGTAGAAATATTAATGATGTGTCAAATGTGAAAATGAAACCCTAATGTGGTTGCCAAGGATGGGTAGGGTAAGTAAAAGGGATTTCAAAATAAAGATAGTAGAAAAGATGTAACAATACATAATCTATAAATAAATGGTCATGATAAGAGTTTAAAATATAAAATTGAGATTCAAATATCATAAAAGTATAGATCTGAGTACCCTTATATGAATAAGAAACCCTAAAAGAAGACTAGGTTGTTTAAGATTGACTGGGTTCATTGAAATGCAAATAAAAAATAAAAAATCTTTTACGATCAAGCCCAGGTTGTTAACCATGGCAGCAACCTCTTTGAGACACCATGCTAAATCTGCATAGCCTTTGGAAAATATAGGAATGCGTATGGCACTACTCTTGATTGCTACTTCTAAAAACACATGCAGTCCTGCTGCGGAGAGAGCTTCAAAGAGAAATTTGTTTCTTTCCTATCAATGTTCAATGACATTATTTTGGTTAGTAGTAATGTCACATCAGTGGACCTAGTTGATTATTATTATTTTCTTCCTTGTTAATGTTCAATAACTCACAATACTTGGTGTATAAATTTGTAATGGTGAATTTTGTATGAGAATAGTTTTTATTAGGTCTTGCCATGGATTATTGTGATTCTTTCAAATAAAGTATTTTTATTTCTTAAAATTTTAATAATATTTTGATGTTGAAATTGTGAGAAATGATAAGTATAGTTGTTTTTCTTATATATTAGTAGCTTATGTAGAATGATTTGAGAATTTTAAGTCTTATTATAAAAGTAATTTATATTAACTTTTAATTTACTATTTTCTAATTGATTGTGATATTAACAACAATAATTACATTGAAATCAGAATGGTTGGGGATTTAGGAGTATGTTTTATAAGGTAAGATTAGAGATTTAGTTTGTGTTGGTACAATGATAGAATACAAAGAAAACTTGCAATTTTTTTAGGAATCATAAGAGGGAGGTACATAAGAATCATTCTATATAATTTTTTAAACAAATTAGCAATCAAACTCTTTTTTGCTTTGTGTATGCCTTTACATTTTGCATACATTTCTACTACATTTGATGAAATTCCTCTATCCTTTATCCTTTGATGGATGTATATATCTTGTTCCAAAGCTCCTCTCCTAGTACATGCTACAAGCATACCACCAAATGTAATTGATCAATTTGCAAATAGGATGTAAAGTGGTGCTTCAATGCACCAATAAAATTTATATTTTTTGATCTACTGTTAATATTGGGAGCTAACAACTAATTGAATAGAGAAAAACAATTTAAAAATACTTAAAAACATAATTGAAAGGTGATTTTTTGAAAGATGCAATATTTGCAAGTGTTTCTTTGTGGAGCTTTAAAACTTGAGCAAGCTTGAAGATGTTTCCAAGATAATAAATTTCAAAATATGTAAGCTAGTTTTATTTGTGAATTTGGTGAAGTATAATTTTATGAATTAAGAGTTTGTTCTTTTCTAAACCTTTGATCTAAAATTTGTTTTCCTTCTTACATCATGTGTTTTATGAGCTAGATTAGATTTACACTTTACATATGCTAAAAATATCATTGATTTTTCCTCATGAACATTTTGATTTTGTGAATCCTCAAACTTGTAAATTTTGAAATGAAGATCTAATTGTATGGTAGTGTTATATAACATATTTTTCTTCTTAATTGTTGAATTACTTTGATTTAGTACATAGTTGGAGAAATTGCACTTCAAGACCTTACAAAATGATACACATATTTCATGTGACTTTAGAAAATTGTAAATGCTTACTTGTTCCAATAATAGCCTAATATATTTATTGATATTTGTGTGTTCTTACTAGTCAAAACTAGAACTACATATTATTCTTATTATTTTATTTTAGTTTTGTAATTTGTACTAGTATAATTGTAATTTTCATGTTGTAGGGAAAAAGACATTACATCTGTTGCAATAGATCAAATCAATTGCCTAGATGAGCAAAGTATTCCAAACCACTCTCTTCTCTAGATTCTCAAGTGATCCCAATAAAATAAAACACCTTCAAGATGCTAGTTGGATGTGATGAGGCCCATCACTAAACCACTTGCATGGAATAACATACATACTTAGAAGAATTGAGGTAGGGATATATGTTCATTTAAAGTTGATATATGAATGACATAGTAAAAAAAGTCCTTTTAGGCCAAAATTTGGTCTCTATAATTCATCTCTATGTGGGTGGGAGAAGTGGTGTTTGTTGTAAATGGCGTGTTGTACACCTTGCATAATAATAATGCAATAGTGTAAATATAAATATTTAATTTTGGTGCACCTTGAAGATGTGGATACAACATGAATTAGACATTCTTGGAGCCACTTGTATTTTGTGTGTGATATTGGGATAAATATTTACTGTGGGTGTCATATTCTTAAAATATTTAATATTGAGCAAAATTATTACTAAAAGGGTAAACTTAGTACCAAAAAGTAAATGAAGGGGAGATGGTTTTTAAAGCTTGTGGTTTAGAGGCACATGGTTTATGTAATGCCACTTAGTTGTTTTGTGCTAGCTTGTTTTTATAAAAGAAAGCACATGAGTAGATGTTGAGGTTAACTTGTTGGCTAAGATTAGATAGAGCATCTCTTGTAGGTTGTATATGTGGAATCATGGATTATTGTGTTGCGTATGGTTCTCATTTGCTTGTTCACATGAAAAAATGCAACAAGGGTGTTTGATGCTTCCCAAGCCTTACACATCAAGAAGACTTTGAAAGTGTATTATAATGTTGTTTCTTGAGATAGTACATTGAGTTGTGTGAGGTGCTTTTGAAGGTTGGATTTTTCCCTTTAAAAGGTTTTTATAAGGTATATTTGGTGTTATCTTGTGTTATATATTTGTTATTATTTTACATTGTAGTTTTTGAATGCTTGTTTTAAATATTTTCTCTCATGAGGGTTATGTGAAAATAGTTGTTATTACTATGGGTTTTATTTTATTTGATATCAAAGCATGGTTTTCAAGTTGTGGGATGAGATCTCCTTGGTATTGTTAATCTTGGTATGAGTGAAAAATTATGCATAGTAAAATTCCCGGCCTTACAAGAAAAGAATTAAAGTGTTTTTAAGGTTACAATTATGTTTGTAGACTTTATTTTTTACAAATTTGGGGTTTTATGGAGATTTGATAAGTATATTTTTTGTTTGGACTCTTTTTGTGAGGGTTGTGGGAGTGAATAGTTTTTGGAAACATCATGGAAAAAAATATACCTCATCATTGACTCCACCCAATACCACTTTGAAGCCACTTTTCCATCCTATCACCTCCACCCAATAACACCCCCTATCTATGCTATTTCCTACTAGATACCTATGAGCCACTAGTGCTAATTTAGTATGTGTAAAAGGGTTTTTTTTTTTAAGAGCATAACTTTCACTTAGGGAATAAAATTTTCAATTTCTTATAGTTGATGGAAATATCTTTTCAATTGCCATGCAATGGCATTAGTGGTTTTTAATATTTTTATATTTTAGACAAAAAATGCTAGTTGAAACCTAGTTTTGTTCTACTTATTTTGATAGGTCATATCTTATGCCCACAATGTCCAATTTTGGAATTTTTATAGGTGATAAAGAACATTTTTGGAGCACTTAATAATTGATTAGGTTTAGAAGTGTTAATATATGATTTATTCAATCACATTTATACATAGTTAATTTTTGGGTTCCTTAATTGTGGTACTTTGTGGATTTGTGGAAAATTGAATCTAAAGGTAATTTGGTGCTCAAGTTGTGGATATTCTACATGTTTATCTCTAATTGTCTCTATTTGACATGGTTATTTATGTAATATTAAACTTTTATGTTATATTATAAAAACTATGAGTTGTGTAGTGGGTACATGTAGGGAGATGGGGGACCAAAAGGGGGTCTTAAGTGGCCACTTTTTTTTTTTTTAAATCAAGAACTACTAATCTTGGATGAGAAATTGAAGATAGTTATGCTCAAAATTTGAAGATACAATATGAACACAAGTCATATTGCTCTGAATATACTTTCTAAACTATTATTATTATTATTTAAATGGTGGATATTAAAGGGTTCAAAAAGGGGGAGAACACAAATTGCTCTTGTTTCTATCAAAAAAACATAACATAGTGTTTGGTGTGCTCCCCCTGAAATGTTAACTTTCTTTAGTATTTAAAAAACCATTTTAGGTAGATATTAACAAACACCATGTAGTTTATGCCTAATTTTTTTGCTATTTTTTAAATGAATATATGATTTTTACTACTTTTCAAAAAGGACACAACTTGAAAAAACAAAAAGTTGAGTGTTCTCCACCCTATTTTTTTGGAAACAAATTAAAAATCAATTTATTTTGAATGTGCAAAGATAGAGTCTAGTTTGTAAAAATTTAATTCGTTTCAAATTTCAATGAACAAGTAAAAAATGAGACCAAAAGTACCATATGTAGGTTTTTGACAAAAAATGGAGACACTAGAAAAATAAATTAAAGATCAAAACCCTAAAATATTTGAAACATGATAAATAAAGTACATGGTTAGAAAGCTAACAAAGAGCTCATCATTACTATGCCATTTTTTTAACTTGACATTGAAACCCATGAAAACTTGATGGGAATCATGCTTGAGGTTGTGTTAATTTTCTTACAATTTGTAAAAACACATCTTTAGATGTGAAAAGTCAGCCTAACCCTTTGGGTTAGAAGGCCAAGGTAGATCCAACCCTAAGGGTTGGAAATTACCAAGGAAAAAAATAACAGAAGCACACTATAATTGCTAGGATAAGGTGACATTAACCTTGTAATCCTACGGCATTTGTATGTCCCCATATTCCTTGGAATGTGTTCTAGGGGACATGAGAGAAAAATATTAAATTTTGGCATGTTGTAATTATATTTTAAAGAGAGGATTTGTTTATGGTGGAGGTTACACATCAAATATAGATAAGGCGTATTTCCTAGGCATCCAAAATAGAATATGAAACATTTTGGAGTGGGAATCATTGGATAAGAAAAGGTGTTCATTGGTGCTCCATCAAGAAGTGGAAAGGTCACCTGAGCATCTAGAAAGGAAGGAGTTGGATAGGCTATGGGTTAGGCACCCATGTGAGAGTCATGTTAGCGGATCTAGTTTGCTATTTTCTTCTTTGTTAATGTTGAATGACTCAGTATTTAGGCTGGTAGTAAAGTGATGTTAGTGGAGTTTCTTTGTTTTTCTATAAATGTTCAATGACTCACATGATTTATGTTGGTAGGAAAGTCAAATTTTTTCTTGTTTCTTGATGTTCAAAGATATATAAATATTTATGTCACTAATAAATTCATTTTAGTAGATATATACAATAATCTTTTTTTTGCCAATGTTTAGTACAATCATGTTAGTAAATTTGGTTTATTAAAAAACTTTTTATCTATCAATGTTCAAGATAAGAGAATTAAGGTTAGTGGTAAAGTCATCTTAGCAGATCTAATTTATTATTATTATTATTTTTGTACCATCAATGTTCAATGATTCAGTACATAGATTAGTAGTCAAGTCACATTAATGGATCTAGTTTATTAAATTTGTTTCTTTCCTATCAATGTTCAATGACATATTTTTGGTTAGTAGTAATGTCATATTAGTGGATCTAGTTTATTATTATATTTTTCTTCTTTGTTAATGTTCAATAACTCACAATACTTGGCGTATAAATTTTTAATGGTGAAATTTGTAGGATAATAGTTTTTATTAGGTCTTGCCATGGATTATTGTAAATCTTTAAATAAAGTATTTTTTATTTCTTAAAGTTTTAATAATATTTTGATATTGAAATTGTGAGAAATGATAAGTATAGTTATTTTTCTTATATATTAGTAGTTTATGTAGAATGATTTGATAATTTTAAGTCTTATTAAAAATTAATTTATATTAACTGTTAATTTACTATAATTTTCTAATTGGTTGTGATATTAACAACAATAATTAAATTGACATCAATATGGTTGGAGATTTAGGAGTATGGTTTATGAGGTAAGATTAGAGATTTAGTTTTTATGTGTTGGTACAACCATAGAATACAAAGAAAACTTGCATTTGTTTTTAGGAATCATAAGAGAAAGGTACATAATAATCGTTCTATATAATTTTTTAACAAATTAGTAATCAAACTCTTTTGTGCCTTGTGTATGCCTTTACATTTTGTCTACATTTCTACCACATTTGATGAAATTACTCTATCCTTTAGCCTTTGATGGATGTATATATCTTGTTCCAAAGCTCCTAGCCTAGTACATGCTTCGAGCATACCACCAAATGTAATTGATCATTTTGCAGATAGGATGTATAAGTGGTGCTTCAATGCACCAATAAAATATATATTTTTTGATCTATTGTTAATATTTGGAACTAACAACTAATTGAATAGAGAAAAATAAATTAAAAATACTTAAAAAACATAATTGAAAGGTGAATTTTTGAAAGATGTAATATCTGTAAGTGTTGATTTGTGGAGCTTTAAAGCTTGGGAAAGGTTGGAGATGTTTTCAAGCTAATAAATTTCAAAAATATGTAAGTTGATTTCATTTGTCAATTTGATGAAGTATAATTTTATGAATTAATAGTTCAAGTTCTCTTCCAAACCTTTAATCTAATTTTTTTTCCTTCTTACATCATGTGTTTTATGAGCTAGATTAGATTTACATTTTACATATGCTAAAAATATCATTGATTTTTCCTCATAAACATTTTGATTTTATGAATCATCAAACTTGCAAATTTTGAAATGAAGATAATTGTATGGTAGTGTTATATAACATATTTTTCTTCTAATTATTGAATTACTTTGATTCAATAAATAGTTTGAGAAATTGCACTTCAAGACCTTACAAAATGATACACTTAATTCATGCGACTTTAGAAAATTGTAAATGCTTACTTATTCCAATAATAGCCTATTGTACATTTATTGATATTTGTGTGTTCTTACTAGGAAAAAATTAGAAAGTTACACATTATTCTTATTATTTTATTTTAGTTTTGTAATTTTTACTAGTATAATTATAATTTTCATGTTGTAGGGAAAAAAACATTACATCTATTGCAATTGGTCAAATCAATTGTCTAGATGAGCAAAGTGTTCCAACACACTCTCTTCTTTGGATTCTCAAGTGAGACCAATACAATAGAAAACCTTCGAGATGCTAGTTGAATGTGATGAGGCCCATCATTAAGCCACTTGCATGGAATAACATACAAACTTAGAAGAATTGAGGTAGGGATGTGTGTTCATTTAAAGTTGATATATGAATGATACAGTAAAAAAGAAAGCCCTTTTAAAGACCAAAATGGTCTCTATAATCCATCTCTATGTGGGTGGGAGAAATGTTTATTGTAAATGGTGTGTTGTAGACCTTGCATAATAATAATGCAATTGTGTAAATATAAATATTTAATTTTGGTGCACCTTGGAGATGTGGATACAACATGAGTTAGACATTCTTGGAGCCACTTGTATTTTGTGTGTGACATTGGGATAAATATTTAATGTGGGAGTCATATTCTTAAAATATTTAATATTGAGAAAAGTTATTAATAAAAGGGTAAACTTATTACCTAAATTAAATTAAGGGGAGATAGTTTTAAAATCTTTTGGTTTAGAGGCACAAGGTTTATGTAATGCCACTTAATTGTTTTGTGGAAGATTGTTTTTATATAAAAGAGAGCACATGAGTAGTTTTTGAGGTTTTCTTGTTTGCTAAGATGGGATAGAGAATCTCTTGTAGGTTGCATATGTGGAATCATGGATTAATATGTGTGGCCCTACATGGTTCTCATTTGTGGAAAAATGCAACTAGGGTACTTGATGCTTCCTAAACCTTGCAAATCAAGAAAACTATGAAAGTGTATTATAATGTTGTTTCTTGAGATAGTACATTGAATTGTGTGAGGTGCTTTTGGAGGTTGGATTTTTCACTTTAAAAGGTTTTCCTAAGGTACATTTGGTGTTATATCCTGTGTTATATTTGATATTATTTTATATTGTAGATTTTGAATACTTGTTTTACATATTTTCTCTCATGAGGGTTATGTGAAAACAATTGTTATTGCTATGAATTTTATTTGATTTGATATCAAAGCATGGTATTCAAATTGTAGGATGAGATCTCCTTGGTATTGTTAATCTTGTTAAGAGAAGAATTATGCATAACAAAATTCATGGTCTTACAAGAAAAGAATGAAATCATTTTTTAAGGTTACAATTATGTTTGTAGACTTGAGTTTTTACAAATTTGGGGTTTTATGGAGATTTGATAAGTAGATTTTTTGTTTAAACTCTTTTTGTGAGGATTTTGGGATTGAATATTTTTAGAAACATCATGGAAAAAATAGGCCCCACCATTGACTCCAAAAGACCCAAAAACCTATGTACAATTGATATAAAACATGGCATATTTTGGAGTCAAAACTTGAGGGCCATGGAGGAATCTTTGTAGCCAAAATTCCATACAATCATATGAAACATGTATAGTCATATAGATTTGTACCATACTTGAAGTTATAGTCAGGTATATAGACATCATTAGAAAATTCTTCAACATATTAAATAGATGTCAACAAACATCATAGGTACATAGTTAGCAAAAATGTGGTACAAATGGTTACAAAAATAAATTAAAAAATTATGGCATAGGCATGATGTCATAGATGTACAACAAGTTGGACTAACAAAGTTATAAAAAATAGTGAAGCATATGGTCGTATGGTGGATCACTTATTGGGTGTAGGGACCAACCTTTGGTCATGGGTGGGGGCCAACCCTCAATCATTGCTAGGTCATAAGGGGTTGAGATCAAGTGCCACCAACGAACCACCACCTAAATGTTGTTTCCCAAATGTCACTTTGAAGCCACTTTTCCATCCTATCACCTCCACCCAATAGCACTCCCTACCATGCTATTTCCTACTAGATATTCCTATGAGCCACTAGTACTTATTTTATACATGTGCTAAAGGGTTAGTTTTTTTTAAGAGCATAACTTTCACCTAGGGAGTAAATTTTCAATTTCTTATAGTTGATGGAAATCTCTTTTCAATTGCTATACAATGACATTACTGGTTTTTAAGATTTTTATTTTAGACAAAAAAATTCTAGTTGAAACCTAGTTTTGTTGTATTTATTTTAATAGGTCATATCTTATGCCCACAATGTCCAATTTTGGAATTTTTATAGGTGATAAAGAATTTCTTTGGAGCACTTAATAATTGATTAGGTTGAGAAGTGTTAATATATGATTTATTCAATTACATTTCTATAGAGTTAATTTTTGGGTTCCTTAACTGTGGTACTTTGTGGATTTGTGGATTTGTGGAAAATTGAATCTAAAGGTGATTTGGTGCTTAAGTTGTGGATAATCTACATGTTTATCTCTACTTGTCTCTATTTGACATGGTTATTTATGTAATATTAAACTTTTATGTTATATTATAAAAAATATGAGTTGTGTAGTGGGTATGTGTAGGGAGATGGGGGACCAAAAGGGGGTCTTAAGTGGCCACTTCTTTTTCTAAAATAAAGAACTACTAATCTTGGATGAGAAATTGAAGATAGTTACGCTCAAAATTTGAAGATGCAACAAGAACAAGAGTCATAGTGCTCTGAATATACTTTGTAAACTATTTTTTTTTAAATGGTGGAGATTAAGGGGTTTGAAAAGGGGGAGCACACAAATTGCTCTTGTTTCTATAAAGAAAGCATAACATAGTGTTTGGTGTGCTCCCCCTAAAATGTTAACTTTCTTTAATATTTTAAAACTCATTTCAGTGAGATATTAACAAACACTGTGTAGTTTATGCCTAATTTTTTTGCTATTTTTTAAATGAACATATACATTTTTACTATTTTTCAAAAAGGACACATCTTGAAAAATAAAAAAATGAGTGTGCTCCACCCTATTTTTTTGGAAACAAATTAAAAATAAATTTATTTTGAATATGCAAAGATAGAGTCTACTTTGTAAAAATTTAATTTGTTTCAAATTTCAACTAACAAGTAAAAAATGATGCCAAAAATACCAAGCATATGTTTCTTAAGAAAAAATGGAGACACTAGCAAAATAAATTAAAGATCAAAACCATAAAATATTTGAAATATGATAAAAAATTACATGGTTAGAAAGATAAAAAAGAGCTCATCATTACTGTCATTTTTTTGACTTGACATTAAAACACATGCAAACTTGATGGGGATCATGCTTGAGATTGTGTCATTTTTTTTACAATTTGCAAAAACACATCTTCAAATGTTGAAAATTCAATCCAACCCTTTAGGTTGGAATGCCAAGGTAAATCCAACCCTAAGGGTTGGAAATTACCGAGGAAAAAAATTAACATGAGCATGTTATAATGCAGTTGCATTATTTTCTATACTAGCTTTCAATAACACCCTCACATTATTTTGAAGGAAAAATGACTCTCTCACCTTCTATCTCTCTCTCTCTCTCTCCCCTCTCTACCACCTACCTTCTCTCACCTCTCTACCTCCCTCCCCTCTCTACTTTTAGACACACAAGACAATTGAGGGGGGGGGGGTGAATTAGTTGTACATTAAAATCATCAAACCCTCATTAATCATTAAGCCCTTATTAACCTTCAAATCCTTATTAAGCGTCAACAAAAAGTAAACATATGAAACATCAACAAAAAAAAAATCATACACAAGAGAACACCATATTTATGTGGAAAACCTTAACCAGGGGAAACCATGGTGAGGATTAACTCACATATATATGAATAGAAACACTGAATACAATAGGCTCACTATCAGAAGGGATCATTGCCCAAAGAGAAGAAATGATCACTGCTAAGAGCTCACTACCTAAAGGACTCATTGTATAGAAGAAAGATGAAAAGAAGAAGGTTGTTACAAGTGTTAGCTCTAATGATTTGCACCCGGGATGAGATTAAACACAACCAATCATGAGAAACATGGGAACTTTTCCAGAGTTGTGGGTGACCCTATGACAGAAACGTACATCCAAAGAAAGCTGGCTCTTTATTTAATAAAACCTAAATCTACCAATTATTTTGAGGGAAAAAAGGTAAGAAAAATGAAATACTGAAAATGAAACTAAAACTTTGATACTATGGTGAAATACCCAAACTAACTGATGGCATGCAAACTTGATTCTGTTACACTTTGAATTAATAGATTGACAGGAAAATCTACACAACTCAACTTTGTATATCAATTGCAAAAGTGATTTATGAGAAGGTGCTTATACAAGACTTTAGAAAGAAAAGAATAAATCTCATAACTTAAACCCTTGTATTTCTCACATAACTCATAACCTATAAAATAGATATTCTCTTGCAAAGAAAGGTACTTTTTGAAGATACAAAAATACAGGGGAAAGCACAAATTTCACAAGTATGTTGATCAATTTCAAAGGACATGTACACTAACAAGCAAGTGATGAGAAAGTAGACTGAAACAAAGCTATAAATTTCTTAAGGTACTCACAGTTTACATGATTGCATGAGTTACATAAATTACATTGAAATCTAATGATGAACAATCTCTAGAAAACTGCCCATTAAGAACTGACTCAAAATATGAGTTACAAATGAATATATCTCACAACCCAAGTGGTTGCACCAAAGTAAGAGCCAATAACCACTTTGGTTTGGATGCCCAATAAAAGCCTAAAAAAAGGCTCCAAATTCCTTTAATACCGCCTCCAAAATGTGGGGAAGAAGGTTTTGGTCAAAACCAAAACCTTAGGTAGAAAAAACTACCAACAAAGTACATTAATGATGCTAAAATGTGGGAATATGTCTTCTAACTGAAAACAAACTACCCCAAATATTCTCCAATATGCTTGCAACTAAATTAATCACCTCACTGTTTTCATTTCAAAACATAACAATAAGGAATAAAGGCTTATAAAACACCTTAATTCCATTTGTTACACATAAATATGAATGTAAAACATAAAACTACAATACAAAATGGCATCTATTTTTCATAAAAACTCAATATTCAAAAGACCTAATTAAAAAATGGACTTATTACGTTGAATGCATAAGTGTAAGTAACACTTAACAAAATTGGAAAATATTAAAAGGCCACAGTTTTGATTAATCAAAACACATTTTGAATAAAACACCATCAAAAATTCGATTAGCTAAGGTAGTGGAAATAGGGTTAGAAATCCTAAGAAAAAACACAAAACTTCTTTCATTTTTTCATTTTGCAAAGTAAAGAAGCTTCTCAAGGAATTCCACTGCCGCCTTGGGGTTTGTAGAGCTCTTGTTGTGAATGATTTTCATGGTGAAAAAAATATGGCATCTCGAGAAGACTCTCAAGCAAAAACATAAAAGAAAACTCAAGGTGAGTTTTCTGCCATGATTTTCTATATCTTCTTTTCTTTCTAAACCATGCCCTCATATTTGGTATTTCCACACATCAACTAAAACTTGTATTTCCATTTTGCAAAAAATCTGAAGAAGAAAAATATAGGCCGCAAGTTCATCATCATCTTTTTCCATTTAATACTTTGCATTTGCAACATTTCCTATTATTTTATGATATTCCAAAATACAGCTATGCATTTCTGAAGGAAATTTGGCTGAAACCATGTATATCACTGGTACTATCATTTTAAGTACCAAGGATCTGAAAACCTATTTTGGGTTCTTTCACTTCACATAGCTTTAAGCCTCCACCATTGTGCTTCTTTATCTATAGGTATGGATTTTTGATTTTCACTGTATTGTATCTTATAATGGTATTTTGAGGGTTTTTTTTTTTCTATAAGAAGACTCCAATATTTATTTTGGCTCTTTATAGGATGAGTTCCTTCTCTCTACTTCTGGGAGTTTAGTGTCCTCAACATTTGTCTTGTGATTGGATGATACTGCTCTCAACCTAATTTTGCATACAATTTCAAATTTAAGTTCTCTACCTCCAAACCCTAGTTTGCATTCTTGGTTTTCCTTTTGAAATAATGGTGAAGGTTGCTTCTTATTGTATTCTCATAGCCACCATAGTTGAGCTTTCCTTACTATCAAAGATCATCCTCTCTTTTGGGTGCTTGG
The DNA here is from genome assembly GCA_007258455.2 of Sequoia sempervirens. Taxonomy (NCBI): domain Eukaryota; kingdom Viridiplantae; phylum Streptophyta; class Pinopsida; order Cupressales; family Cupressaceae; genus Sequoia; species Sequoia sempervirens. Next base: position 58,364,726 of record VDFB02000363.1, on the reverse strand, counting down.
GGAAACTTGCATTTTCTCTACATTTTAAATTTCTTCCGCATTCTCAAGTGTTTTCCTTACATAAATCTGAAGATGATTTTACATTCATTGTGTACCTCTCATGCATTTCTCTGTACTTACTCTCTTTCATGTATGGAAACACGTTCTCCTACTCATTCACAAATAAATGCTTAAAATAGCTGATTTTTCTATTTTTTCCAGCTTTCTAGGAAAGCATATATTTCTTTTAAGATGATTGCTTGTTGGCTTACATTTTCTTTCAGGTGAAAACTATTTGCTTTGCTTTGTTAAACATTTACACTATTTGGAAATGGAAATTTCATTGTGAAACTCTCGGGGTATCTTTGACAAGCCATTATGAATCCATGAATGATCACATTATACATTATACAAAACATCCCATATCTGTATTGGTAGAGATAATCAACATGCTTCCTTGTTTCTTGATCTTAAGGCAATCAACATCCTTGCCCCACTGGAACTTGGAATGGAATAAGTTAACTTGGTCACCATTGTCCTTGAGGCCAAGTGCATTATCTTCATGCATATCCTCCTTATTAGCCCGATAAAATTTCACATAGAACTTACCATCACAACCATCTTGATGTTGTTTCCTGTCAATACTGATGATTTTTGCATCATACCATGCCTTTTGCTTCCATGGCCGTGGCCTTGAGGTTTTTCTTTCTTGTATTTAATCTCTCTTCCTTTGTGGATCTTTTCCTCATTCTGCTCTCTATAGCCTGTGATGACTGTTCTCCTGGAAGCACTGCCCTTGCTACATTGAAACACTGTCATCTTGATTTCCAACTTCCTTTTTAGATACTATATATCTATCACTACTCATTTGAACTGTCAGGACTCATTTTGTTATGCAATAGTATCATACCATTTCCTACCATAAAGAGTCATTGTGTCATCATTGTTTGTGGCATTTATTGCTGCTCTGTTTCATAGATATTTTAGAATTGATCATCTAATGATCATTTTCATTTTAGTCTATTATTGTTGTAATAGACTTCATAGATAAGCTATAATCTTCAAAGATCTCAGTGCCTTACGAAAGGAAATTTTCTCATGATGACTGATTTCCAACAAGCATAATATTAAATAAGATAGCAATAAATGATGTGAAGTATAAGGAAAATGAAGTATTTAAAACATGCCTGTTCACTATCATTGCATAATCTTGATGATATGATCAAAAAATCAAATGAGCTAATCATCTGATAATTTAGCATGTTGGGCTCAACCCTTGTGGGAGCCTCATTTTAACCCGCGTGGTGAAACTTGATAAAACAAGAACATTGATTTCCCTGTATCTGCACATGAAACAAACAGTTAGAAAAAACATATGCATATTTCTGGAGATTTGACGACTTTGTTTCTCTTTTTCCTCTGAACATGAGAAACTTATAGGTTAATGCATGTGAAGGGCAGTCTATACACTGGTGGATGAATGTGTATGCAGTGTTAGAGACTATCATTATTTAGAGCTTTTCTCTAACCCATTGCAATTCTTTTAGATGTAGGACATGGAAACTGGGAGTTGCAGAGGACACAAAACAAGCAACTTGGAGCTAAGGATCATGCAAGACAACAGACTTAGACTACTCATCAGGAAATGAATGGTATCTTCCCCTATATATGCATTTTAATTTTTTCAATCCATTTGTGTATATATTGTAATTTATTTCCATTGGATAAGCTATATCTCATGGCTTATGTGAGATAGATTTGAACTCTTGAATCAACAAATATTTTCTTTCAGAAATGTTTGTATAAATCTTTTTAATATTGTATGCATCTGTATAAATGCAACAATCTATTACTTAAAATAAAATCTTCTTGATTCTTATGTTTATACACCTGAATGCAATATAGGGAAGACTAATATGAAATGTACCTAATTTTTCAATTTACAAATTCTTAAAATCACTCAACTTGACCTAAAATAAAGATGAGTAACATCTTTGGCAACATTTACTGCATTTTTTCCTGCTAAACACTAGGACCAGTTGCCTAGACTGTCCATTGGGCATGGGGTCTCTCAAAAACTTATACTAGGTTTGAAAACAACTTGCTTCAATGCTGTAACTCAATCATGAAAACTTAGAACCCCCTAGAGTTTATTGAAAAACAAAACAACAACATAGAACTAACTGTGCTAAAAATCACTTAGGGAAACTAGAAACAACTAATCTAAGGTACAACAACACTTATTGAAAGCATGGAATGCTAAATTGACTTAAATGGCATAGATCAAACCTCAAAGCAATGCTTAAGGTGTATCCCATTGACTGGGATAGGAATAATTTCACCATCCTTCTTGGACAATTGGATTGCATTATGGTCCTTCATTCTGTAATAATAAATGGTCTACTCCAGAAATTGTTAAACTATGTATGCTTCCTTGGCTTGCTTTTTAGCTCATCCCATTTTAGTACAATGTCACCTTCTCTGAAAACTCTAGTAGTTTCCCTTTTTTCAAAATATCTTTTGGTTTGGAGTTTATGATACTCCAAAGACTTCATGGATTTGTCCCTAGTCTCTTCCAACTCCATGAGCTGAGCAAATCTTACTGCTAGGGGATCCTATTCTTCAAACATTTCCAATTGATGCATTAAATCAAGAGCTGGTAGCTCTATAGATATAGGCAGTATGGCTTCCTTACCATAAACCAACATATATGGAGAATTTCCAATAGACCTTTTAGGAGTTATCCTATCTACCCATAAGGCTGATTTCAGCTTGGTGTGCCAAGCTCTCTGATTTTCTTCCATTATTCATTTAATGATTCTGATTAAGTTCTTATTTGTGCTCTCAACCAAACCATTACCCTGAGGGTAATAATTTGAGGAAGTGTTTAGATAAATACCATTTTCACTGCCCAATCAGCTACTCTGATTCCCACAAATGCCAAGGCATTATTTGAAGTGATGGAATCTGGAACTCCAAATCTGGTTATTATCTCATCATAGAAATTTAATACAGAGGTTTCATTGGATTCTTTCAAGGATATTGCCTCTTTCCATCTTGTAAAATAATCTATAGTAGTAAGTACCCACTTGTGCCCAACACTGGAAGGTGGGTTTATAGGTCCATTGAAGTCAATGCCCCATTTCATGAGGGGCTGCTCCACTTGAATTGGCTGCAAGGGTAGTGCTAGCAGTTTTTCTTTTCCATCAAAAATTACACATTTCACACATTTTTTGGCCCATGTGTGGGCATCCTTAAATATGGTTAGCCAACAATAACTAGCCCTCATAATATTCCATGTTGTTTTTGGGGCAAAATGACCCCCTGAAGTCCCATCATGGAACTCATGAAGCACTTTTTCTATCTGATTATGATCAACACACCTTAGCAAAACACCATTGAGATCTTTTCTGAATAAAACATTGTTAATCAGAACATACAAAATGGATTGTAACCTAAAATATCTCCTCTTGGCTCTGTCTAAGTGTGGTGGACATTGACCGGTCTACAAAAAATGAGTCATATCTTGAACCTAGCTTGGTACAACTTTCTGATCTTGATCATTAGTAACTAAAACAACTTTTGTTTATGCTTTTTGTTCACTTTCTAAAGTTGAAGCTAGTTGTTCATAGAGTCCCTTACCTCTTACCAACTTTGTGATCTTGATCTCTACATCAAACTCCATAACTTTAGTAATCTGTCCAACCCTTTTTTTGTTAAGATCCTTATTGAGCAAGAATTCTTTCACACTTGGATGTGCTACCATTAAGTGAATCTTATTGTTAGAAACCAATGGTTTGAATTTCTTGAGGCTTCTAATGACAGCTAGAACATGTTTTTCTATGAACGAGTATTTATGTTCATAACCAGCCAATCCTTGGCTAAAAAATGCAATGGACTGTTCTAAGCCTTCACTGTTCTGTTGAACTAGCATTGTTGATATAGAGTCAATGCTGCCAAATGATAAAATGTTCTATAAAATCTAGATTCACCAGTGTAGGGGCTGATGCTAAAGCCTCTTTAATGGCTTCAAAACTATGTTTTTCCTCTCTAGTCCAGTTGAGAACTACATTTTTTCTCAACATAGTAGTCAAGGATGTAAAAGGTTTGCTACATCAGGAATAAATCTCCTCAAAAAATTAATTCTGCCTAAGAAACTCTACAACCCTTTCTTGTGATTGGGAAAAGGCAACTCCAAAATAGCTTTGACTCTCTCAAGTTTAATAGTGATTCCTTGCTTTGACACTGTGTCCTAACAACTTACCCTCGTGAACAACAAAAATACTTTTCTTGGGATTTAGGGAGATTCCATATTCCTTGCATATTTCAAACACTTGTTTTAAATGCTATAGATGTTCATCAACATTCTTTGAGAATATGGTGACATCATCCAGATATATTAGCACTATTTTATTGATTAAACCTTGGAAAGCCATGTCCATAGCCCTTTGAAAAGTGGCTCTAGTGTTGGACAGACCGAAAGGAATTCTCTTGTAGGCCATAGTGCCCCATTTTGTTGTAAAGGCAATCTTGTATTGGTCCTCTTCTTTGACTAATACCTAGTTGTAACTAGAGTACCCATCAAATGGAGAGAATCTCTTTGAACCAACAACCACTTGAAGGATCTGCTCCATGGAAGGCAATGGATAATGGTATTTTAGAGATGCTCTGTTAAGGTCTCTAAAATCTACACATAACCTAATTTCACCATTTTTCTTTCTAACTAGAACCAGGTTAGAGACCCAAGAAGTGTGCTTAATTGGAAATACAATACCCCCCTCAACTAACTTAGTCAATTCCTTAATCATTAAAGGTTCAAGCTTGGGGTTCAAAGGTCTCTGCTTTTTCCTAACATGCTTAGCGTTGGGTTTTAGTTCTATTGTGTGTTGAGCAATTCTAGGATCAAAACCCCTCAAATCAAAATAGTCCCAAGCAAACATATCCTAAAACTCTTGAAATAAAGCAATGAAAGCCTGTTTATCTAATTCAGAACAAATTTTTCCAATCTTGAGAAGCTTACCTTTAAAAATATCTAACTCTTCATAATGCTCCTCTTTAATCTGAATGCTGGTTTTGCTCCTTTTTAGTTGATCATCAATACTAAAAATGGATTCTAAAGTAACCAGGCCCCTGGACAACTTATTTTTTTCAGCTAGATAATCTGATCTTCGTATTGTTGTTTTAGCTTTTCTTGATTTACAACAAAAACTGATCTTCCTCAAGTAAAAAATTTAGAATTTTCTCATCACTTTCAAAGACTTGCCAATTAATGTTGTTATCCAAAATAGATGGCCTGACAATTATCTTAACATGTGGCTGTACTTTTTCTTTTCTGATTTCATTAGGAATGTCAAATTGTGCACCAATTGCAACCAATCTATTTGCATGTTGATTCTGACTCCTAGGGACTGAAATCATATTAAAGGCATCAAACTCCTTGATCATATCCCATACTCTATGCTTGTAATATTTAAAAGTGTCATTTTTTGTTACATTCAACCCTCTTACCTAATTAACAATCAATTAACTATCTCCCAATACCTGCAAACAATTGAATCCTCTCCTCCTTGCCCATTCTAAACCTTGTATTAGTCCTTCGTACTTAGTAAAATTGTTAGAATAGGAAAAGGAAAATCTAAAAGTAGCATAAATCTGTCACCTTGTGGAGAAATGAACATTGCACCTCCACCAGCTCCATTTCTGCTTTTGGGGCCATCAAAGTACATCTGCCATAACTCATCTTGTTGTGATAACTATTGTTCTACCTTCTTTTCAATGTTTGGCATCTCTTTTTCAGGTTCGTGAAGTACATAAATGCCTAATCCAACTTCTTGAATAAGTTCACTTGGATTATCTATGATGCTTTCTACTACCTACTCATTTAGCAACACTTTTGGTATACATTCAGTTTGTAATTCATGATTTGCAACAAGATCATTGTCCTCAAGAACAACACAATTAACATTAATTGTACTTGGCACACAATGCTCAATGTGATCCTTTTCCAATGAATCAAACTTAATTGTTACTTTTGTTCCATATCTAGTCCTGAAGAGCATATGGGACCAATCAGATGGTAGATAACCTCCAATATTTACAGTGAAGTCTCTTGATAGGAACAAGGCAAAGAAAGGAGGTAAGTCAATAATGAAAACATCTTGAGGAATAGAAAATTTTGGATAGGCATGTAACGTGAGTCTCAGATCTTTGATAACACCCACATTATTAACTATTGTACCATCTAACTAAAGCACTCCTTTCTCAAGGGGCTAGTATCTCAGTCCTAACTGGTCTGCAATCTTCTTTGGCATGATTGAACTACTAGCTCCACTGTCAACCATGCAGTTATGAACTAATTTTTCTCCCACAATTAATGTTACATAAAAAGGAGGAGGCTTAACACCCTTTTCAGACTCCTTTCCTAGCTATTTATTTTGCTGCACATCATTATCATTTTGTTCATTTGTGAAAACAACCTTAACTATATCAACTAAAGGTTCATTAATTGCTACCTTTTCAGTTAAAGTAGACTGTAACAACTCCTTTTGACCTAGGATAGCTAAAGAATCCCACATAGAAATTGTGATCATTTTTTTTCATATTTTTAACAATGTTAAAGGGCACTGTAGAATTTATCTTATGTTGTACTCTTGCAACAATAGGCTTAGTTTGCAAGTGAGGTTGCTCTTTAGTAGCTATTTGTGGATTCCTTTACAAAATTTGGGGCACTTGTGATGTAGATGATTCTATAGCTACGGCTTTTCCTTTATTAGTTTCCTGCTCAAGTTCAAAGGCTCTTTTCTTTGATCTTGTGTTTGCAGCAATTGGGGAATCATTTGCATTAACTCCACAGAACTCTTCTCCTTGCTAGTTTAAAAGAGTGGCTTCATTGGTAGGCTGGTCTTGCTGCTACAAGAATCCATCATTAGGTGTGTTATGTTGTGAAATTAAAACACTCTATGCCATTAAGGCTTGATTAATAATTCCATTTGAGCAAGTGGCCTGATTATGAGGTTGGTTGCAAGGATAGCACCATTCATAATTGACAACCAAGTTATCCTAAACAAGGACAATATCTTTGGCTGCACTAAGAGGAGCAGGATTGTAAACTTGAAAGGGCCTTGAGTTAATATTTTGCCTTGTACCTTGATAATTGCCTTGATAAGGCTGCCTATTGCCTTGGTACTATTGACCCTAATAAGGCTAATTTGCAACTTGATTCTGCTATTGGTAAGGTCTATTATATGACTGTTATTTTTTAGATTCACCAATTTATTACCAAAGGTCTGCAACAAACTCTTAATCTCTTGAAGCTCCTGAGATGAGCTTGTTGAGGCATTTTATTGATTTACAATAGCCGTAACAAGAACTGGAACAACTGGAAAAGATGTAAAAGATGGTATCTGGAGTGGTATACTAGACTGTATCTCAGGAAATATTGGCATTGGTGGCCTAGGGGCGATCATACTTTCCTGAATCAAATAATTTTCTGCCCTTATTGCTACTTCATGAGCATCTGATAGATAGATCCCTCCCATTGATTATGTCATTACTACTATCTCACTATTTATGGCTTTCAAATAATACAAAAAATGCATGTTCAAGAGAAGGCCTCATAGTAGCTAGGATCTTATCCCAAGTTTTCTGAAATCTGAAATTAAAATCTAACATTTTCTCTCGAGGAGCTCTTTTTATGGTTGTTAACTATTCAACCAGTGATAAGTAATTAGATTTGTCCTGAAATTGATTATGCAACTTATCCCCTAACTCATCCCAAGTTGCAATCGACCCAACTTGCTGACTTCTAAACCATTGTAATTCTTTTCCCTTAAAGGAGGATGCAAGCAATCTGATAGCTACGTTCTCTTGGGTTATATGGTAAACCCCACAAAGAGATGCCACGTCTTTGAGGAATATCATCATGTTGGGCCATATTCAATGGACTGCCTCCATTGAATGACACAAAGGGTTGTTTTTTGGCCATTTGCACAACTTGAGGCTGATTGACCTGAGCTGAAAAAATAGGAATAAAGGTTGTGACAACAACTGAACTATTTTTTAAAGCTGGTCTGAAATTTGCTGGGATCAATTGAACCCTCTTTGAGGTGGACACTCTCTTAACAAACCTACTTTGTCTTCTAAGAGGAGATAGTTTTAAATATTCAAAAGTTTTTGAACTTCTAGTTCAAATTTTTTTCATGTAAGGCTTCACAGTATTGGTTTTAAGTACTTCCCACAATAAAATTTGCCAGATATGCAAAATTTTGCTTCTCAAAGGCCTAAAAATGCTGGCAGCATATCAAAACCAACAATATCTTATGCTTTTTTCTTAACTGTCCAATTCGATAATCCCATCGGGCATGCCAAAAACTGTTAGCTCTAATGATTTGCACCTGAGCTGAGATTAAACACACCCAATCATGAGAACCGTGGGAACTTTTCCAGAGTTGTGGGTGACCCTATGACAAAAAAGTACCTCCAACGGAAGCTATCTCTTTATTCAATAACACCTAAATCTACCAATTCTTTTGAGGGAAAAAGGTAAGAAAAATGCAATACTGAAAATGAAACTAAAAATTTGATACTATGGTGAAATACCCAAACTAAATGATGGCATGCAAACTTGATTCTGTTACACTTTGAGTTAATAGATTGACAAGAAAATCTACACAACTCAACTTTGTATATCAATTACAAAAGTGATTTATGAGAAGGTGCTTATACAATACTTTAGAAAGAACTGAATAAATCTCATAACTTAAACCCTTGTATTGCTCACATAACTCATAACCTGTAAAATAGATATTCTCTTGCAAAGAAAAGTACTTTTTGAAGAAACAAAAATACAGGGGAAAGTACAAATTTCACAAGTATGTTGATCAATTTCAAAGGACACGTACACTAACAAGCAAGTGATGAGAAAGTAGACTGAAACAAAGCTATAAATTTCTCAAGGTACTCACAGTTTGCATGACTGCATGAGTTACAAAATTTACACTGAAATCTGATGATGAACAATCTCTAGAAAACTGCCCATTAAGAATTGACTCAAAATATGAGTTACAAATGAATATATCTCACAACCCAAGTGGTTGCACCAAATTAGGAGCCAATAACCACTTTGGGTCGAATGCCCAAGAAAAGCCTAAAAAAAGGCTCCAAATTCCTTTAATACCACCTCCAAAATGTGGGGATTAAAGTTTTGGTCAAAACCAAAACCTTAGGTAGACAAAACTACCAACAAAGTACATTAATGACCCTAAAATGTGGGCATATGTCTTCTAACTGAAAAAAAAAACCCCAAATATTCTCCAATATGCTTGCAACTAAATCAATCACCTCATTGTTTGCATTTCAAAACATAACAATAAGGAATAAAGGCTTATAAAAGACCTTAATTCCATTTGTTGCACATAAATATGAATGAAAAACATAAAAATATAATATAAAATGACATTTATTTTTCATAAAAACTCAATATTCAAAAAACCTAAGTTAAAAAGGGACTTATTAAGTCGAATGCATAAGTGTAGGGAACACTTAGCAAAATTGGAAAATATTAAAAGGCCATAGTTTTGATTAATCAAAACACATTTTGAATAAAACACCATCAAAAATTTGATTAGCTAAGGTAGTGGAAATAGGGTTAGAAACCCTAAGACAAAACCCGAAACTTCTTTCATTTTTTCATTTTACAAAGTAAAGAAGCTTTTCAAGGAATTTCGTTACCACCCTGGGGTTTGTAGAGTTCCTGTTGTGAATGATTTTCATGGTGAAAAAAAAATATGGCATCTCCAGAAGACTCTCAGGAAAAAACATAAAAGAAAACTCAAGGTGAGTTTTCTACCATTATTTTCTATATCTTCTTTTCTTTCTCAGCCACGACTTCATATTTTGTATTTCCACACATCAACTGAAACTTGCATTTGTTTAATACTTTGTATCTGCAACATTTCCTATTATTTTATGATATTCCAAAACACGGCTATGTGTTTTTGAAGGAAATTTGGCCACAACCATGTATATCATTGGTATTATCATTTTAAATACCAAGGATCTAAAAACCTGTTTTGGGTTCTTTCACTTGACATAGATTTAAACCTCCACCGTTGTGCTTCTTTATCTGCAGGTTTGGAGTTTTTATTTTCACTGTATTTGTATCTTATAATGGTATTTTGAGGGTTTTTTGTGTAAGAAGGCTCCAAAATTTATTTTGGTTCTTTACAAGGTGAGTTCCTTCTCTCTGCTCCTAGGAGTTTAGTGTCCTCAACATTTGTCTTGTGATTGGCCGATACTGCCCTCAACGTCATTTTGCATACACAGTTTTCAAATTTAAGTTCTCTACCTCCAAACCCTAGTTTTCATTCTTGGTTTTCCTTTTTAAATAATGGTGAAGGTTTCTTCTTATTGTATTCTTGTATCTGCCATAGTTGAGCTTTTCTTACTATCAAAGATCATCCTCTCTTCTGGGTGCCTGGGGAAACTTGCATTTTCTCTACATTTTGAATTTCTTCCACATTCTCAAGTGTTTTCCTTACATAAATCTGAAGATGATTTTACATTCATTATGTACCTCTCATGAATTTCTCTGTACTTACCCTCTTTCAAGCATGGAAACGCTTTCTCCTACTCATTCACAAATAAATGCTTAAAATAGCTGATTTTTATGTTTTTTCCAACTTTCCAGGAAAACATATATTTCTTTTAAGATGATTGCTTGCTGGCTTACATTTTCTTTCAGGTGAAAACTATTTGCTTTGCTTTGTTAAACATTTACACTTTCTGGAAATGGAAATTTCATTGTGAAACTCTTGGGGTATCTTTGACAAGCCATTATGAATCCATGAATGATCACATTATACATAATAAAAAACATCCCATATATTTATTGGTAGAGATAATCAACATGCTTCCTTTTTTCTTGATCATAAGACAGTCAACATCCTTGCCCCATCAGAACATAGAATGAAATAAGTTAACTTGGTCACCATTGTGCTCGAGGCCAAGTGCATTATCTTCATGCATATCTTGCTTATTAGCCAGTTAAAATTTCACATAGAACTTACCGTCACAACCATCTCGATGTGGTTTCCTATCAATACTGATGATTTTTTTATCATACAATTCCTTTTGCTTCTATGGCCACGACCTTGAGGATTTTATCTGTTGTATTTAATCTATCTTCCTTTGTGGATCTTTTCCTCATTCTTCTCTCTATAACCTGTGATGTCTATTCTCCTGGAAGCACTGCCCTTGCTACATTGAAACATTGTCATCTTGATTTCCAACTTCCTTTTCAGATACTATATATCTATCACTACTCATTTGAACTGTCAAGACTCATTTTGTTATGCAATAGTATCATACCATTGCCTACCATAAAGAGTCACTGTGTCATCATTGTTTGTGGCATTTACTATTGCTCTATTTCATAGATATTTTAGAATTGATCCTCTAATGATCACTATCCTTTTAGTCTGTTATTGTTGTAATAGACTTCATTGATAAGCTGCAATCTTCAAAGATCTTGGTGCCTTATGAAAGGAAATTTTCTCATGATGACTAATTTCTAGCAAGCATAATATTAAATAAGACAACAATAAATGATGTGAAGTATAAGGAAAATGAAGCATTTAAAACATGCCTAATCATTTTCACTGCATAATCCTAATGATATGATGAAAAACTCAAATGAGCTCATTATCTAATAATTTAGCACACCGGTCTCAACCCTTGTGGGAGCCTCATTTTAACCCATGTGCTAAAACTTGATAAAACAAGAACATTGATTTCCCTGTATCTGCACATGAAACAAACATTTAGAAAAAACATATGCATATGTTTGGAGATTTGATGACTTCTTTTCTCTTTTTATTTTGAACATGAGTAACTTATAGTTTACTTAATGCATGTAAAGGGAAATCTATACACTAGTGGGTGAATTTGTATGTAGTGTTATGGACCGTCATTCTTTAGAGCTTTGCTCTAACCCATTGAAATTCTTTCAGATGCAGGACATGGAAACTAGGAGCTGCAGAGGATACAAAGCAAGCAACTTGGAGCTGAGGATCATGTAGGACAACATACTCAAACTAGTCATTAGAAAATGATTGGCCTCTTCCCCTATATATGCATTTTAATTTTTTTAATCCATTTGTGTATATATTGTACTTTACTTCCATTGGATAAGCTATATCTCATGCCTTGTGTGAGATAGATTTGAACTCTTGAATCAATAAAGATTTTCTTTTAGTAATTTTTGTATAAATATTTTCAATATTGTATGCATATGTATAAATGCAACAATCTAGTACTGAAAATAAAAGCTTCTTGATTCTTATGTTTATACACTTGAATGCAATATAGGGAAGACTAATATGAAATGCACCTCATTTTTTATTTTACAAATGCTTAAACTCACTCAACTTGACTTGAAATAAAAATGAGTAATAAGAAGGAGGTTCGCTACCTTAGAGCAATGTCAAGATCCACCGCAACAAATCTACACTATCTATAGCCTTTACCTCATTGCCTCCAACAAATTCAGGCACATAAAAAATGTAGATCCACCTTCTGCTCATTGCATCTAGTAGCCTTAGGAATTTAATATTGCACTAATATCACCACACTTGATCAAATTTATATCTTTTGCACCACACAACACATCACACACTTCTTAAAAAATTAAGCTTTCTTATATATCCTCCACAACCTTAAAAACCTTCTCCATGTTGACCTTAATGAAATTTATGCACTTGAAACTTGTAATCACCAAATAGGTCAAAACAAACACTTACATAGTGGAAAGAAGTGAAGGAAAACCACACAAAGGGTTAACTAGAACCCAAATATATACCAACATGCTTCACCATGCTTCCTCAAACCACAAACTTCCTCTGCAATCAACACTAACATGCTAGGTTAGCCAAAACTATATTAATGCTAACACGCAATCAATTTCACACTTCTCCAAGTCTATCACATGGAACACATAGCAACACTCCACAACATCCAATAATATTCAATACCATCAAAACATCCAACACCATTGACCCAGCCACTTGAAACTAAATAAAACTTTCTTTCTGTGTAACTAGACACACTGCCATAGACATTCAACTCACTAACCAACCTTGTGGAACAAATGAACACTTAAAAATACATGGGAAGGTAAGTAGAAATAATATTAGCATGCTCCCAAATCCACAAGACAAGAGACATCAATGTAGAGAAATGTGGAGCAATTCCACTTATTTCAGACAGCCTTGTTTACAAGCAACACTTTGTGAAACACATTTTGTACTGCATCATGATCTAGAACCTAAAACTATAGATATAACACCTCTAAAAATTACATCCAAATCACACAAGCATATATTCAGCCATGAATAAATGTGGAGCACAATACATAACACACCTCTATCACACTATACACTATTTATATTAATTTTCTCAAAAGCACTTGGAAACCAAGTGAATCTATTATATTAACAACACCACAAATATATCCTCAACACATCCACAACATCTGCAACACCAACTAAATACCAAAAAAACTTCCTCATCACAACAACACTAGGGTTTACATAAAAACCACACTAGAGGTTGACACCAATATCTACCACACTACAACTCCTCATAACAACCACACTAAGGGTTGAAATCAATAACAATACTAATGACAACATAGTGCAAAAACTCTCCAAAAAACTCTGACAATCTCCCCCTTTGTCATTGATGGTAACACCAGCTCTAAAAAACCATCAATAACAAAAAAAACTCTACATCTACAACTCTCAATTAGTTCTCCCCCTTACTAGTACACTTCTTTACATTTTAGGTTTTATTTCTTTATTTTCCACTCTCTCCCTTTACCTTTTTTTTTAGACATCTCCCCTTTTTCTCTAAGTTTTTTAGACATCACTCTCCCCCTTTGAAAACAATGACAAATAGGACAACACCTGCATGCTTACTTTCTCTCCCATTTACTTTCTTTCTACTGTTCTCTCTTTCTACTATACTCTCCCCCTTAGGGGCACAAGATATGCTCCCCTAGACTACGCCAAACAAGGATACCACTACCTACTCCCCCTAAGAGGTAGCCTTCATTAGCCTAGGAAAAAAGAATAAATATTGGATTTCTCCTTGGATAGATGCATCACTTATGCATCTTGTTGAAAGAAGGATGGGTAATAACTTGTATAATTTGTCAAAGATACTCAAATGTATCTTTTGGGGGATCCTTTATGAAAATGTCTTCCACTTGATCCTTTGTAGGCACATACTCCAAATTCACTTCATTCTCTACAACTTTCTCTCTTAGAAAGTGATACGAGTTAGAGATACACTTCTTGAATGCATTACCAATTTTTTTGAAATTTTGATAACACTTGTATTATGACATAAGATAGAAATAGGTTCATCATATGATACTTTGATATCATTCAATGTATTCTTCATCCATAACACCTGTGTGAAACATGATGCTACAACAATATATTATGCCTCTTTAGTAGATAATGATACTAAATCTTGCTTCTTACTTAACCAAAAAAATAATCTACTTATAAGAAATAAAGCACCTCCACTTGTACTTATTTTTTCATCTGCACAAATTGCTCAATTTGCATTTGTATAAGCACTCAAGTAGAAATCAGTATCCCTAGGATACCATACACCAAATTCTAGAGTTCCCTTCAAGTATCTAAATATCCCTTTTATTGTTGCCACATGTTACTATCTAGGATATTATTTAAATCTTGCCAAAAGATAAGCTACACACATGATATCTAGTCTAGTAGCAGTTAGATATAACAGTTCACCAATCATTGATCTATAGTTTCTCTCATCTATCTTAGGGGATTCATCATTTTTTATCAACTTACAACTAGAAACCATGGGAATATGAACTAGCTTAGAATCCCCAATTCCAAACTTCTTCAACATTTCCTTAACATACTTTGATTGTGAAATGAATATACATTTATTAGATTGACTAATTTTTATCCCAAGGAATAAATTCATCTCCCTAAACATTTACATTTCAAACTCACTTTGAGTCTCCTATGCAAACCTCTTACACATTTCTTCTTTTTCATCAAATATTATGTCATCATCATACACAACCTTAATTAGGATCTAATCTCCCTCAATCTTGAAGTAAAGGTTTCTATCTGTGGTACCCTTTCTGAATCCCTACTACAACAAGTATCTATCCAATCTTGCAGACCAAGCTCTAGGAGCCTGTTTGATTCCATACAATGCTTTATTCAACCTGCAGACCATATCAACATCTTCTAATAACTAAAAACCTTTTGGTTGCTCAATGTACACCTCTTCTTCTAACTCACCATTCAAAAATGTAGATTTTATATCCATTTGATATACCTTGAAGTCTTTATGTGTTGAAAAATCCAAAAACATCCTAATGGATTCCATTCTTTCCATCGGGGAGAAAAAGTCTCTTCAAAATCTATTCCTTCCACTTGTGAGTAGCCCTTACACACAAGTCTATATCCTTGTTCCTGCCAAATTTTCCATCCTCATTCAATTTGTTCTTGAAAATGGGCATTTTGTTCCTATCACATTCTTGTTTGCTGGTCTTGGGACTGATTCCCAATCATGGATTTTCTTAATTTTCCTTAATTCTTCTTCCATGGCTTTGATGCAACACTTATCCTTGCATGCTTCACTTACTGTTTTAGGTTCTACCTCATAGAGTAGACAAAATTTTACTTGTTTCTTTAACATAGTAGTTTTTCTCCTTGTCAACACACCTTTTCTCTTATCTCCAATTATTTGATTTTCCAAATAATTCCTTTGCACATAGTTAGGAGTTTTAGGATTCTTTTTCATAGCTTCTTCCTGTTCCACAACCATTTTTTTTTCACTTATTCTTTTTCTTCTTCATTGCAAGGGGTTTTATCAGATTCATATCCTTCCATCAGCACTAAACTTTGGTGTGGTTCTTCATCCACTTTGACATTTTCACTTTCAACTATCTTCTTCAACCTTCTGTTATAGCATATGTATGTCTTGCTCTTTGTAGAATATCCAAGGAAGATTCCTTCATCTGATCTTGCATTAAACTTTCCTAAATTTTCTTCATCTCTCTTGATATAACATTTTCTTCCAAACACTAAAATATTTCATAGTAGTAGGTTTTCCATACCATAAGTCATAGGGGGTCTTTGAACTGTTCACTCTTGCTTGTCCTCTATTAAGTATGTGCACTACACTATGAATAACTTCTCTCCAATAGACATCTAGTAGATTTTCCTCCATCATGGTTCTTGTTTCTTCTTGAATTGTCCTATTCTTCCTCTCCACAACTCCATTCTACTAAGGAGTCATAGGAGCTGAAACATGTTTCTTTATCCCATGATCTTCACAAAAAATGTTAATCGTTTAAAGTAAACTCACCACCTTTGTCAGACTTAAGCACTTGATTTTCAAATCCATTTCATTCTCAACCATGGATTTGAATGATTTAAACTTATCTAGAGCTTCTAATTTTTCTCTGAGAAATGTTACCCAAGTCATTTTAGAGTAATCACTTGTCAGTAACATGAAATTTCTATCACCTTGAGAGATTTTTATTTTGGTGGGTCCACATAGGTTTGTCTGCACCAACTCGAAAGGTCATGTTGTATATTTTTATTTAGTTTTGAACCTCTTCTTTGTTTGCTTTCTAAACTAGCACTCCTTGCAAATTTTATTGATAGGCTTTGTAATTTTTGGTAGGTCTCTCACAACATTGGTAGAACTGATCTTCACTAGGCTATCAAAATTGATGTGACCCATTCTTCTATGCCATAGCCAACTTTCATTGATTGTGACATAAAGCACTTAACACCACCACCTTTGAGTTGATAAAAACTACCTTCTATCTTTGTTCTTGTTGCAAATAAAGTTCCAGAGCTTCCTTTTTGGATGTCAAAACCATCATCCTAAAATATCAAATTGTACCCTCTATTGCACACTTGTCCTACATTGAGAAGATTATGCGAGAGATCCTTGACTAAAGAACATCTATTTTATTCTTTCCATCAAAACTAATTGAACCTTTTTCATAGATCTTAGTAGATGTATCATCACCAAACTTAACAAGGCCATCATCATACTTTTGAAATTTAACAAACTTACTCTTATCACCTATCATATGATTTGAGTATCCACTATCAATAATCTATTACTTTCTCTCCTCTCACATGAAAAACAGTTAGCATAGTTCCTTCAATACTTTGACCTATTTTCAGAGAAATTTCCTTCACACATATTTCAAGATTAGTATAATTAGTTCCAACATTTAGAGCCTTAAATAAAAATTCATTAGTTCCATCATTTAAATACTCTAATTCCTCATCATCAGATACACCACTATCTTCTTTAACATAATAACTCTTCTTAGCAAATTTACCTTTATGATCTTTATGTTTATCATTTGAAAATTTGACTTGACATTTAGAAGCATAAAGACCTATCTTTCCACAATTGAAATATTTGAATGGTAACTTACCTCTATGTTTTCCAGTCCCCTTTTTTAATATTCTTACAAAATTTGCTTCCACCTCATCAAGATAATTTGAATCAGATTCATCATTCTTCTCCTTCTTGTTGACTTTAAAGGTAGCTTCTTTCTTTGGAGCACCTTTGTCAAACTCTCTTAATTTAAAAGTAGGGAAAGCACCAAACATTTGATATCTAGTATAATGATCTAAATTTTGAGCTTCCTTAATAGTAGAAACTTTAGCACTATAAGATTTAGGAAGACTTTTCAATACCTTTTCAAAATTTCACTTTCCTCCAATTTTCCACCAAGACCATTGATGGTATTGAAAATTTCATCCACTCTAAGCATGTAGGATGCAATGTATTCATCTTCTGTCATCCTCAAGCTTTCAAATTTGTCTTTGAAATTTTTCATCTTTACTTACTTGACCTTATCATATCCTTCATAAATGATTTGCAACCTTATCCATATCTCTTTAGCAGTCTTGAGGCTTATCACCTTCCCAAGCTCTGAATCAGAAATTCCACTTAGGAATGCATTCATTTCTTTTCCATTATTCACATTGGCCTTGATCTCATCATGACCTTTCAAAGTAGTAGTAGACATAGTATATCCATCTTCCACTGATTTCTAGACACCAAATCCTAATGAAACAAGAAAGGATTCTCATGGCTTTCCATAAAGCATAGTTTGTTCTAGTGAACATAGGCACTTTGACACCCTTCCTATGTTCCATTTGAATCTACCTCAAGTGGTTAAGCTTCTTAAAAGGAACCAAAATTTTTATACCAATTGTTAAACACATAGGACAATATAGAGGGGGTGAATCAATTGTAGATTAAAATCATCAAACCCGTATTAATCATTAAACCCTTATCAACCTTCAGATCCTTATTAAGCATCAACATAAAGTAAAGATATGAAACATCAACACAAAAAAACCATGCACAAGAGAACACTGGATTTACATGGAAAACCCTAATCAGGGAAAACCACGGTGAGGATTAACTCACATATATATGAATAGAAACATTGAATTCAATAGGCTCACTATCATAAGGGATCACTTCGCAAAAGAGAAGAAAGGATCACTACCCAAGGACTCACTATATGGAAGAAAGATGAATAGAATAACACTATTACAAGGAGGTTCACTACCTCAAAGCAACAAGAAGATCCATCACAAAAAATCTACACCATACACAACCTTCAAATCACCACCTCCAACAACTTCAAGTACACTGAAGATGTAGACACCTTCTGTTCATTGTAACTAGTAGCCTTAGGTGTTTAAGATCACACTCATATCACCACACTTGATCACATTCACATCTTTTTGCACCACACAACACATCTTACACTTCTCCAACTATTAACCTTTCTTATATATCCTCCAAAACCTAAAAAATCTTCTCCATGTTGGCCTCAATGAAATGTATGCACCTCAAATGTGCAATCACAAAATAGGTCAGCACCAAACACTACCATGGTGGAAAGAAGTAAAGGTATACCACACAAAGGTTAACTAGGACCCAAATATATGCCAACACACTTCAACATGCTTCCTCAAACCATAAAGTTCCTTTGAAATCAATGCTAACATGCCAAGTTGGCCAAACCTATATTAACACTAACAAACAATCAATTTCACAATTCTAAAGGTATGAAAACATCATGTGGACCACATAGCAACACTCCACAATATCTAGGAATATTCAACACTATTATAATATCCAAAACCATTGATGAAACCACCTGAAATTGAAGAACACTTTCTTTTTGTGCAACCAGACACACAAGCCACAAACATACGACTCACTAACCAACCTTGTTGAACAATTGAACACTCAAAACTCCAAGGGAAGGTAGATACAAACAATATTAGCACATTCTTGAATCTGCAAGATAAGAGACCTCAACATGAAGAAATGCATAGCAATTCCATTTCTCCCAGACAACCTTCTTTGTAGGAAACACTCTTTCAAACACATCTACTACATGACGATCTAGAACCTGAAAATCTAGATATAA
This sequence comes from Sequoia sempervirens, assembly GCA_007258455.2. NCBI lineage: Eukaryota > Viridiplantae > Streptophyta > Pinopsida > Cupressales > Cupressaceae > Sequoia > Sequoia sempervirens. The sequence continues at coordinate 58,345,204 of VDFB02000363.1, read as the reverse complement.
CACATCTGAACACCTCTAAACATTACATCCAAACTACACAAGCATATCTTCAACCATGAAGAAACATGGAGCACAACACATAACACACCTCTATCACACTATACACCATTTATATTAATTTTCTCAAGAGCACTTGGAAACCAAGTGAACCTGTTATATCAACAACACCACAAACATCTCCTCAGCACATCCATGACATCTATAACACCTAATCAATAGCACAAACACTTCCTTATCAAAACCACACTAGGGGTTGTCATCAAAACCATATTAGAGGTTGACACCAATATTTGCAATCCACCACAACTCCTTAACACATCAACACTAGGGGTTGACATCAATGACAACATAGTGCAATACTCTCTATCAACTCCAACATCTTCCTCCTATCCTCTCTCTCCTCTCTAGCTCCCTCCCCTTGATACTTGCAACCATCTATCTCTCATCTCCCTACCTCCTTCCCCCTCTCTCTCACATATCTCTCTCACCTCTCTACCTCCATCCCCTGTATACCTCATACCCTCTCTCTCTTGTCTACCTCCCTCCCCTTTGTACCTCCTATCCTCTCTCTCATGTCTACCTCCCTCTCCTCTCTACCTCCCACCCTCTCTCTCACTCACACACACCTCTCACCTATTTATATCTCTCTCTGTCTTTGTCTCCCTTTATCTCTCTATCTTTCTTTGTCTCCCTTTGTCTCTATATCTCTATCTCTTTGTCTCTCTATATCTCCATATCTATGTCTCTTTTTCTCTCTTTGTCTCTATGTATCTCTCTCACCTCTCTACTTCCTCCCCCTTTGTACCTCCTACCCTATTTATCTCTCCTTTATACCTCCCTTATGTGTGTGTGTGCATTTGTCTTTGTCTATCTCTCTATGTCTCTATGTTTGTCTCTCTATCTCTATATCTCTATGTTTGTCTCTTTGTCTCTATCTATCTCTATGTATTTGTCTCCCTTTATACCTACTACCCTCTCTCTCACCTCTCTACCTCCCTCCCCTTTACACCTCATACCCTATCTCTATCATGTCTACCTCCCTTCCCTCTTTCTCATGAAAAATCACATGCACCTATCTCTCAATCTCTCTCTCACCTCTCTACTTCCCTCCCCTTTGTACCTCCTATCCTCTCTCTTTCCTTTATACCTACCTCCTTTATGTGTGTGTGTCTTTGTATATCTCTCTATGTCTCTATGTATGTCTCTTTTTCTCTCTATCTCTCTTTGTCTCTTTGTATCTCTCTTTCTTTCTCTCTCTCTCTCTTGGTCTCTCTCCATCTGTATGTCCATGTCTCCCTCTATTCCTACTACCTTCTCTCTCTCACATCTCTACCTCCCTCCCCTTTGTACCTCATACCCTCTCTCTCCTATCTACCTCCCTCCACTTTGTATCTCCTAACCTCTCTCTCATGTCTACCTCCCTCCCCCCTCTACCTCCTACCCTTTCTCAACTCCCTCCTCTCTCTCTCTAACTCACACACACCTATCTCTCACCTCTCTCTCTATCTTTCTTTGAATCTCTCTCTCTCTCTCTTTATCTTTCTTTTCATCTCTATCTCTCTATATATCTTTGTATCTCTCTCTCTCTATCTATCTCTTTGTCTCTATGTCTTTCTTTCACCTCTCTACTTCCATCCCATTTTTTGTATCCTACCCTCTCTCTCTCCTTTATACCTTCCTCCTTTCTATATGTTTGTTTGTCTCTTTTTATCTCTCTATCTTTATGTTTGTCTATATCTTTATCTATTTGTCTCTACCTATCTATATGTATCTATCATCCTTTGTACCTACTACCCTCTCTTACCTCTTTACTTCCCTCCCCTTTGTACCTCATACCATATCTCTCTCATGTCTACACACACACCTATCTCTTTATCTATCTCTCACCTCTCTACTCCCCTCCCCTTTGTACCTCCTACCTTCTCTTTGCTTTATATCTACCTCCTTTGTGTGTGTTTGTCTTTGTTTATCTCTCTTTGTCTCTATGTATATCTCTCTATCTCTCTTTGTCTTTATTTTTGGCAAAACAATGACAAAAAATTGAGAGGGGGGTGAATTAGTTGTCACAGAATGATAAAATTTTCAAAATTTACTTAAGATCTTATGAATAAGCAATTAACCATAAAAAATTAACATCAGAGAGATAGTGAACACCAAGATTTTTTACGTGGAAACCTTATTAGGGGAAAAACCATGGTGGATGTTAGTCCACAAGATTATACCCTATTAAAAGTATATTGAAATAAATAAAGGGGAATGCACATGCATTCAGGCACACTACCTAGAGCTCACTGCTTAATTACAGAAGGGGCTCACTACCCAACAATACAAAATAGGATTAAAATATAGAGGGTATGAACTAAAAAATTAGATTCTGCACAAGCTTGATTACAATTCCAATTAAGCACAAAAACCTCCTCTTTTCACTCTTCACACTCTACTCTACAATCAAATGATATTCACACATACACACATAAGAGCACACCCAACACACAAAGCACCTTTTCCGCACACTACACCAATGAAACAATTGCACTTATATATCTGCATCATGAGATTTCATCAACAACTTAGTCAACCAAGAAAATAAAACATATTTGCAATGTTGGACCAAATTTACAAATAATTTTTTTAATGCAAATCCACCAAGGTTGGCCACAACATAGTGGAGACCCAAATTAACAACTCCAACACAAAACGACTTCAATTACTTCCTCCTCAAAGATCCACAACTTTCTACCACCAACATGTCAGCCAAGAACAAGAAAAGCTTAACATACACAAGAAATTTTTTTGACCAGAAGCACATTGATCAATGTGGACATACCACAAAGATAAAGCATGATCTAGAAACATCCACAACAACTGATATTTCTAAATCACACAAACTTTACTCAGGAACATTGACAAAGACCATAGAAACACTATTAGACCACAACATGATCAAATCTATACGTGAACCTCTTAAACTTCTAGTAGATGATCTAGCTACACTCAATAGAAAACCATTTAATCCACAACAATTGAACTTCAACATACAAAACAAGATGCCTTCATGACCTGCACAGTTCCATTGGGAACCTAAAACACTTTCTTTTACAAATTTCTCAATATCCTCAACATATACAACCTCTAATACACAAAATACTAATAGTGTTGACATCAATGAAAACCACATATCAACAACACATCCACAACATCCAAAATTTATCTCTATCTTTGTCTCTCTTTATTTCTATTTCTCTATCTCCCTCTATACTTGCTACCCCCTCTCTCTCTTTCCTATCTACCTCCTACCCTCTCTCACTCACCTCCCTCCTCTCTCTCACAGACACCTCTCTCTATCTCTCTCTATCTCTCTTTTTCTCTCTATCTTTCTTTGTCTCTATCTCTCTATCTCTCTTTGTTTCTATCTCTTTGTCTCTTTGTCTCTCTATCTCTCTCACCTCTCTACTACCCTCCCCTTTGTACCTCCTACCCTTGCTCTCTCCTTTATACCTTCATCTATGTATTTATATTTGTCTCTATATATCTCTTTGTCTCCGTCTCTATCTCTATCTCTATCTCTATCTCTATCTCTATCTCTATCTCTATCTCTATCTCTATCTCTATCTCTATCTCTATCTCTGCTCCTCTATCTCTATCTCTATCTCTTCCCATCTGTCCTCCCAATCCTCCCCACCACCCTCCCTCCCTCCCCCTCCCCATGTAGACTCCAGCCCCTCATCCTCCCCATCCCTCATTCCCTATCTTCTTTTGTCCTCGACCTCATCTCTTTTGTTTCATCCCTTTGACCCCTTTGTCTCATCCTCTAATCTCTACTCTCACCCTCCCTTTGCACTCCTCCCACCCTTGCCCCTCCTTTATAACCTCCATGTGCTTGTCTTTTATCTCTTTGTCTCCCAGGGATGAGATTTGTCCCTTATCTCTTTGTTCTGGCTCTTTATCTGTATTTGTATCCCATCTATATCCTCAGATCCCCAGGACCTGTATTTGTATCTCAGATCCCAGATCCCATTGTACCAGACCTCAGGATCAGATTCTATCTTTATCTCTTTTGTCTCTTCTATCTCCTCTACTCCACTCCTCCTTTTCCTCTCTAATTCTCTCCACTAGCTCTCTACCTATCCCTCCCTCCATCACTCTCTATCCCTCTCCCCCTCTCCTCTCTCTCTATCTACATATCTCCATCTCTTCCTTTATCCTTCCCTCCTCTCTCTCACTCTCCCTCACTCTCTCTTCCTCTCTCCTTTTTTTATCATATAGAGTTTATGGATTAAGGTTTAGAGTTCATGATGGATGGTTGAGGGTCTAGCTACCTCTCTCTCACCTCTCTCCTCTCCTCTCTCCACAACTCCCTCCCTCCCTCTCTACCTACCTCCCTCCCTCCCTCTCTCTTTATGTTTCCCTTCACCGCTCTCTATCCCTTTCTCCCTCTCTTCCTCTCTATATCTATTTCTCTCCCTCTTTGGATTATTCATGGTTTAGGGTTTATGATGGAGGGTCCAATATTTTATGGTTTAGGTAATAAATTTAATTTTTACGGTTTTAGTGCTAAAAATTATTTATGTTAGGTTTTAGGGTTTATGATAGAGGGTCTCTTGCTGAGGGTTTAGGGATTAAATTTAACTTTAAATGTTTTAGTGTTTAGGGTTTAGTGTTTCAGGTTTAGGGGATAGGGTTTAGTGCTTTGAGTTTAGGACCTAGGGTTTAGGGTTTATAATTTAAGGTATTTGGTTTAGGGTTTATAATGGAGGGTCTCTCATTGAGGGTGTAGGGTTTAAATTTAATTTTAAAGTTTTTAATGTTAAAAATATTAATGTTAGGTTTTAGGGTTAGATCCTATAATTTAGGCTATTCAATTTAGGGATTAGGGATTATGATGGAGGGTCAAATGTTGAGGGTTTAGAGATTAAATTTAATTTTAAAGGTTTTAGTGTTAAAAATTATTAATGTTAGGTTTTAGAGTTTAAGGTTTAGTGTTTAGGGTTTAGAGCCTATGATTTAGGGTATTCATTTTAGGGCTTAGTGTTTATGGTTTGTAATTGATGATGGAGGCTTTCGGGTGGAACCTACCTCTCTCTCACTCTCTTCTTCTCTCCATGTCACTGTTATCACCTGGATTTTGCACCCTGCTGAATGAAACTCAACAATCCAGTGTAATATGGGAAAGCCTCTAAAGCTATGGGTCACTTATAAATGGAGGTTAACCTCTGGAGAAGGCCGACTTCCTAGTTGAGTAATCACCTAAAACTACTGATTTTGTAAGGAAAAAGGAGAAGGAGAATGTTTTAAAATTAAAACTAAATGCTATGGTGATACATTGAACTGATAAGAGCAATGAAACACTTAGGTTACACTTGAATAATGATGATGGATATGGGTCTTCACAACTAGGTTATGTAGATTATGCATAAAAATAGGTTCGACATGCACACACCTTCAAGAAGGAAAAGCAAATTTTCACAAATTAAAAGCTCATTTGCAATTGAGTAAAAACAGTTTGTAACCTACATGATACTAATTTTGCAAAGAAAGGCATCCTAACATGAACAAAGCTATAAGGAAAAGAAATATTTCACTAAGTAGCTTGACGAATCACTTGAAAACACACAATACTTCACAAGAACCAAAAGGCAAAAATGAACCATCAATGGTAACCAACGTAAATTTTATATATAACATGCTCCAAAATGAGTTACAAAAGTCTGCTAATCTGAGAGAGGATTGCAAAAATTCACAAACTTCAGAAAAGCATATGGAGAACTCCCTTTACAAGAAGGAAAAAATACATATATATATATAAAGTGATGTCGGTTCCCTAAGGCCTACAAAAATATCTCCTTTAGAAAGATTTTCCTGTAGATCTTTTGGATGAAATTAATGTTGCATTTAGGTGTGTCCCTGTTGTTCATGTTGGTGAAGAGTCATTCCCAGGAGAAGCCTTCAAATCTTTTGCAGCTACCGCATTCATTCCTTGTCCTTGTGTCCACCTTTGAATCTCTTTGTTGAGTTGCTTTGAATGCTTCTGCACTCATAGCCAATCCATGTTGCTTTCACTCCATCGATCTTCCTCTCACCAGTCAGCTTGTCACGACTCCCCTGTAGCTCCTTTTGATTGGTTGAACTCGTTCCACGTAGATTCCTCGATGGTCAAAAGCTCATTCAGTCAGAATCGCATCTCGGTGAGACACTAGAAGTGTCTCATCGATGCAATTATGCCCCTTTGCAACTATTGGCATAACACATGATGATCAGAAAGACCACATAGTGAGTTACAAAAGTCATATCGATATTGTAGAATAGCATTGGTGAGACAATCATTTCGTCTAGACAACATGGTGAGCCCTCAGGAGTCATATCGATGCACAAGATGTCGAGACCTTCTTCCTGTCAGGAATACATCATACCAAGTGTAAAACTTCCTCTCGGAGTCTCCCTGAGCTTAACATTAGGAACCATATTGGCAAGAGCCTCTTGATGTCACCCCGAATGCATTTCGCTCTACTCGAGCTCAAAATTTCTTTCGGTGAGACATGGTTGGTCGGTAAGACACTACGCCAAGGGAAAGATCCATTGGCGAGTTCATTTCATTCCGACAAGACTCACCACTGTTGGTGTGGCCTCATGGAAAAACCACCTTGCTTTGGTGAGAACTCCTATCGGGATCCCTCTATCTCTGTCAGGGAGACTTTATTTGGTCGGTGAGATCTCATGCCGACACCACCAACTCATACCGAAGGCACCATTCTTTCCTGTCGGGGAGACATCATACCTGTCACTAGGATGTTACAGTGAAGTCTCTCCTTTTCCCCTGTTGACATCTCACTTCGCTGAGACATCTTCATTCGTCGAGACAACATGGCGAACTCAAACCCCATGGTCAGGAGTCTTACCAATTTGAAATATCCATTCGACAAGACCCTATTGGGTTGGTAAGACATCTCATTGAGCTACTTTCTTTAACCTCACTGACTTCACCTCAGCAAGACCCTCTTGGGTTGACAAGACTTCATAGTGAAGCCCCCAACCTCTTGGTGAGCTCCTATTCCACTTCGGAGAGAGCTTGCTCGGTTGGTGAGACCTTCCACCAATTTCCTCTTCATTCTCTGAGTTCACTTCAACATCTCCCCAGGCTCCTCTTCATTTGGAAAGACTTTTCACTATCGATGGGGGCCTCTCATTGAGCTCTTCATTCTTCGGTGAGAAACCCTTGGGTTGGGGAGAATTTTTCTTGAGATCTAAATATTATATTGAAGGCACCCTTCTGTCGGTAAGACACCCGAGTGTTAGTGAGACATCTTATTGAAGGAAAAACGCTACCCTGAGACCCCTCATCTTCGGTAGGAGTTGATTCTTTCACCGATATATCATGGTGGATCTGCTTTCTTTTGCCGAGACCATGAGTTGGCAAGAATTTTGGATGAAGGCAAGATGTCATGACGAACCCATCTCATTATTGGAAAGGCACCATACTCTTGGCAAGACCTCATGGTGAAGCTCTCATCTTACATCAACGACATTCATTACATCGAGCCTTTTTGTTTTGGCAAGACCATGAGCAATCGACAAAACTTCACTCTGACGGCTAGACACTACACCGATGCCATCTATATTGGCAAGACTTTTTGATGTTAGCGAGACCTCTTGCCGAAGGGGAAACACATATCAAGACCCTTAATTGGTTGTTAGGATCTCATACCTTCACCAAGACATTGGCCTGTTGGCCAGACATTTCCCTGAGATCGCCATCTTACACCAAGAGCTCCACTCTTTCGGTGAGACCTTATTTGATCGGTAGGACCCTATGCTGAAGGAAAAAACCTTCTGCGAGCTGAGACCATTTCAACAGGACTTTCCCTGTCTGCAAGACATCTTTCCAAGATCACTTCATTTCACTGAGACTTGTGTTTGATTGTTGAGACATCACAACGAACTCAAACATCTCCCCAGATCCAACCTTGTGAGCTACCTTTGGCGAGACATCACATGCGGAGATACACATAAAGAGTCATAGTGATCCCAAGGTCCTGGCGACTAGTGCATTCAAACAAATAGGGTGGACTGCTAGTAAACAAGACAACAAGAAGGTCTTGTCGACTTTCTTCTCTAGAGAGTTTTGTGCCAAAATGATTGAGACATGCTTTTCAATTGAGCTCCTCTATGGAATAGCATCAGATGCATGACCTAACTCTTGATGCAAATGTCCCATTTGGCCTTTATGAACACCTAAAATATAATTTGTCTCCCTAATGAGCCCATAGGTGAAAATTGGGCAATAGTCACTTTAAGCTATCTCTATCACTCCTTCACTCTCACTCCTTCACTCCCTCCCTCCCTCCCTATGCCTCTATCTCTATCACTCCTTCACTCTCTAATCCATCCTACCTACCTCTCTCTCTCTCACTCTCTCTCGTTGAGTCTTCCTATCTTTCTTTGTGTGTGCGTGTTTCTCTCCCTCCTTCCCTCCATTTGTGTGTCTTCTCTAATTGTCCCCACCTCTTCCTACTGGAATTAGACTTAATGTATGCTATAACATGATCACATTATAACACTATCGTGTTTTAAGGAGACACAAAAATGGTAAAAAATGCATGAGGTATTTGTGATTTAGGACCCACATGCTCTTTTATTTTTTGCATTGTGCACAATATCCAAAAAATAAATATTTTTTTCATGGTGTTGAGGATATATATTGATTGAATTTTTTATATATTCCACCACCTTTATTTGTTTTTCAATGTAGGAGAAGTAAATTAAATGTTTTTAGGTTGAATCTAGTTCTATGAACTAATATTTTCATGTTTTAGTGTTGAAATATTAATTATCATGTTTTTTGTTTGAATTTTATAATATAGAATCATTACTTTCATAATTTTACTAATTCTATTATATTGATGTAGAATTAAACATTGAATATGAAGTAATTTTTTAAAAATTTATAATTTTGAAGGTGTGTGAAGCCAAAAATGAAGACAACATAATTGTGTAATTGGTCAAATCGATTATTAAAGTTTGAGGTACATTCTCTTTGTCTTTCTACAATTTTTGCATGCCACCTTGTCAACATACTTCATGTGCTATATATCGTACCATTCCTAGTGATAAATGTATTAATTTAGGATTTGTGTATCAAATAAAAATAATGCATGCATCAAGTAATACTTGACAAAACATTTTTTCTCAATGCACAACCAATTGTCACTTTGTCAATCAAAAAATATTGTATCAATCAAGTATCACTTAGCTAGGTAAATAAAATATGCATGAATCAAGTTTCACTTGATATTATAATGAGTTAATTGTACCAAGTGTTACTCAATATACATGAAGCTCAAGTAGTAGTAAGATTTCTTAAGCCTTCATGATGGTAACATATTCTTTATAGCATACATCAAGTGTTTCTTGGTCATTATAGAAATTTAGTTACATTAAGTCATGTCTTGAACCCTCATGCAATATTTTATCCTTTATTTGTTCTAAGTGTTACTTGAACAAGTGAACATCCTTAAAAATTCAATCAACACCCTACTCCATAAATTTTCCCTTTTGATTCTTTATTTTTACTCTATGGTTTGTTAATATATTTTCACCATAATCAAGTAAGTGTTTAAATTATTTAAACTATAACAACCTATTATTTAATTTCAATAATGGTTTCAGCCATATTATTCTCATGGTAGGGTCAACTACATTGACTAGTAAAACTAATATTTAATTTACCATCTCAATTGGGTCAAGTTCTTATAGATATAAAATTTTCATCTCAAATTCCTCTTTTAGGTCATTGAATCATTGTTTATCCCTTATGTCACAATAGACAAGTATATCAAACTACACACATAATAAATTGACTACAACATCAATACACAACTCTCTTATCAAATATCCTTAATTATTATTAGGACACAAAATACTTTTTTTAAAGATTGTTACATGCTCAAGACAATCAAATAATATAATTCTTTGGTATCCTCATCTTTACATTTACTATACAAGATTACACCTAAGCCTACAATAAATTGTTGAAAGCTATCATTCAAATTATTGTCTTATATCTTATATATCTACACCATATTAGTTAAATAGTATGAATATGACTACAGTTGGTTACATGCAATGAGGCATAAATTTATAATAATGGTTTCACATAACTCTACAATTAACTAGGATCAACTTCTCTAGATTCATCCATACATACAACTAAATTAATCAATCTTTAATTGCACCTACCTTGTGAAATAACTTGAAAATAACCTTATATGATTACTTGGACATTTAGCCAATGCTCATGTGCCTTCAAACTAACAATACAAGTAGTAATTTCTGGCTTAGTGAAGTTTGAGGCAATTTAAAGGATAATAAAACACTTGTTGGTGAGATAAGGAAAAAGACCATACAATAAATAATTTGAGCTCCCACTTAGAAAAGTAATTTGACACAAGAAAAGCAAAGACATAAACCCTAGACATGCCATTAGTGAGGTATAACAAATAACTCTACAACCACACAAACTATTTCCTTAGTCTCTCATACCTCCAAGAACACTAAAAAATCATAGATGGGACATTGATGGAACAACTCCTAGAGGGTTAAATTACTAGCACATATCATGATGATTACATTTACTTTAAATATTCCTCAACCTAAGATCTATGATATCCCTTAGGAACATGATTTGTCTCATTGATAAAACAAATCTCAAAGGGTTAATTTAATGACATGTATATCATGAAAGAGTCTTGCCCCTCAAATGCCTTAGCTGCCATACTTGTCAAGTCTTCCTTTGGGTCTGCAGGAGCTAAAGGTTGATATATTTCCCAAAAGGGAATTTCTCCTTGCAAGACTCTTTCAATCCTACTCAAGAAAGTTAGACACCCCAATTCATTGTGCCTGCACATACCATGGGTTCTACACTTGTTCGCCAATGAAAATTGTTGCAATGGTATCCTCAATCTTCTATTCAAATTTGCATGTAGCTGAGTGATGTTGATTTGCAAATGTTGCTCCATCTCAGCTCAACTTTGTTTGCCTTCAAATTTTCTTGATTTTAAGCTTCAACATTAAAAGAGATCTCCCTATCTCAAATTTCTTCTTGAAGGATCTCATTTCAACTTCCAAATTTCAGCTTTGTAGCCTCAACATTTCATGCCCTCCTTCTGGCACCAATTTTGTTGATGTGTTTTTTATGCACTTCTCAACACAGACAGTGTGTAGGTGCACTACCTCTCTTGAAAGACAATCTTCCACAATCAGATTGTAGAACACTATCCGAAGGTCTCTAATGTCAGGTCTTGAAAGTGCTTGGAATATCTCAGTTGTTTCATGTGATTTGTTGGAATCATAAGGTGGACTTATGGATGAGTTACAAAGCGTGGGAAGTTGGGTTTACAAATGGAGTTCTTAAGATATGAGAGTTGTCATGCATTTGTTGTAGGTTCAAACAATAGTATTGAACTCCATTTTATCATTAGATTTGGCTTTACAATGTACAATGAACCTTACCATAGGTTACTTATTAAAAAAAGGAAAAAGGGAAGGGAAGAGAGAAAGCTCCTAGATCTGAAACCATGAATGAACAGCGATCATGGAGGCTGCTACAATAGACAAACTCCCTAAACTAGGTTTTTCTTGACCAAGAGAACTTACAGCTACACAAAACCAATGCAATATCCTAAGGTCTACAAATTTTTAGATTGCATATTCACATCATGAACATGTAATTGAACTAAGTTGTAGCAATGACAGAAAGAAGCCCAAGATAACTTTGCACAACAACTTGTCATCAACAAGTGCTAAAAGTATGGGTTGAAAGCTCATCAAATACCATAACAAAATTTCCATTATCATTTCCATTCAAAAATATACAACTAAAAACTAATATGGAAGGTAGAACCATGCATGCAAGATGAGCAAACTCAAAGAGAGCATCCATAAAATACTGTAATATTGTCTTTTATTGCTGCAAGTACTTTTTACACTAGCTCTCCAACCATTTACAAATGAGGGAAATACCCCTATTTATAGTTTTCCAAAGCCCAAATGAATGGATAGGATTGAATTACATTGTGTGGCTTAGATTCGATTACATTAGGGCTTCACCAATCCCACAATATTCAACAATTTAAAATACAACTTTTGTCTTTTCCCTATTTTGTCTTTTAGTGCCCAGGTGCTGTAACAATTTTGTCCTCTTGCTGATTTCCCTTTTATTGTAGTTGAAACTGTCTGAAAGTTGCCTTCTTCCCCTGATGGATTTGAAACATTTCCTAGCCAATCGAGTGCATCTTGTTTGCAGATTTGTATTGTTGTTAAATGGATCAAATGATTTGATTAGACAACTTTTGATAGATCATGCTCATTTTTTTGGAGGGAGGAAATAGTCGCTCCCTCCCACCACCTTCAAGGCCACCCCTTGTGTTTTGTTACTGACTTCCTTGACATAGGCTCACTTCTAATGCCAACTCTATTGATGGGTGCTACAAAGAAAGGTGGCATAAAATGAATGGTGACATGAGCTATGTGCTTTTCCTTGTTTAGTTTTTTCAATGGGTCTCCTTGATGGACCCGCGGTAGGCTTCTTGAATCTTGCATACATAAAGCACCATAAGTGCCTTCATACACAAATCAAGGCACACATTAGTCAAACCTTGCAAACTCCTTGTTAGATCCATTCATGCATCATCAAAAGATCATAATATTCATATTTGGAGCTCATTTGGACCATAAACATAAATGCGGGATCAGGGGTATGGGTGCCACAAGGTGGACGAATGACAGACAGACGTTGGGAAATGGACAACAGGAAGATGATGGATGAATGATGGATGACAGACGACAAGTAGAGGGATGAAAAAGAGGAAGGGAAGTTCCTAAACAACCATGGAGGGAAGATGAGCCAAAAGCAAAGTTCCTGGATGGCCACAGAGGGACAACAGTCTAGAAGGAAAGTTCTCAGACCACCACGGAGGGGTGATGGCCTAGAAGGAAGTTTCCTAGATGACCACAGAGGGACGGTGGCCCAGAAGGAAATTTCTTGATGGCATTAAGGGACGGTGACCCAGAAGGAAATTTTTGTGACTCCCAAAACTTAAGGAAACCTTGGAAGTTCACTTAAGCACCACAAAAACATCCCAAATCCATAGGAAACTTGTCCCCAAAATCAAAAAATGAAGGAAAAAGTGAATCAATCAATCAAGGACCAAGTCAACAGGAACAAGGCAAAGAGCAGAAAAAGGAAGGGGGGACTTTGTTTCTCCCTAGATTTGAATGCCCCAGGTAAAATGAAGGGTAGGGAGAAACATTTATAGGCCAATTTCCATTAATGGTATGTATTGATTTCTTTGTATGGCAGACCCAGGTTAGGTGAGATGTGGAATCTCTCACTTGTTTGGATGCTTGGTCAAGGCTTGGATGAAGCAACTAGGTGTAGATCCCACCATTCTGGCAGAAGTTGGGTGTTAGTCGCTACTCAGCAGCAAAACATGAACAACAACCTGCATGAGTCGACCCACAGCTGTGGGTTTGTGAGGCCTAGAGGATGTCGAGGCAACAAATGAAGGGAAACTCGCAAGGACACTTCCGCAAAAGAAAAAGAGTTAGCGAAACTCAGGTAAGTGAATCTGGTCAAGGGGAATTTGATCATTTCAAGGCACATGCCAAACTTTAGGCTCAGAGTAAGGGAACACAAAGTGAGGTGGGAGTGAAGTAGCCCATCAAGAGTGAAAAGAGGGCATCCTTGCCTACAATAGGGTGTGTGTGCAAAAAATGCACAACAAATGGTGAGTCGCTAGGAAAAGATCTAGAGCATTTCAATGAGAAATTGGAATTACGAACTCAAAATATCTGGTTCCAATCTTCACGCTAGGGAAAAAAACCAGATGCTCTAACAAAGGATCAAAACCACTAGCCAACCTAATCTTTAGTATGCCTAAAATACAAGCGTGTGCAATTGCGTTATTTCCCATCCTTCAATTGCTACAGGAACCCAAGCTCTGTCAAGTTAAGCTATGTAGTTTATTCTAACTCTAAAATCATCTAGGACATTGCCTCACTGCTAGTCAGGTGTCCATAGCCCCAATGAGGTTGTCATTGTGATTCTCTTGAACATTGCTTTACTGTCGATCGAGTGTCCATAGCCCCGGTAGAGTTGTTTGGATTCTCCTGAAAGGTTGATTTTTTTCTTTTTCAATGTTTTATTTTCTTTTCTTTTTTCAATTCCATTCATTTCAACATGCAAGCAATGAAGCTCACATTTAGGGCTGAGAATCACAGTGGCGTTGAAGATTTTTTTTAGATTTTTCACTTAGCTAGACTTCACAAAGGACCTACAGTGACCTCAGGATTCTTAATTTGTGTAAGAGATATGAGATTTCAGAATACATCAAAGTCAGACCAACCAATGACTTATCCTCTTTGAATCAAACACCCAAATCACTTGACACTAACATAAGACCTTCACCATCTGATTTGAAAACTTGATTAGAGTTTAAAAAAGAAATACATAGAACAACCCCAGGCAATAAGTATGGTTGTTATGCACACAAATGTGCCTAGCTAAAAGTAGAGGGACCCCGAGCAAAGTAGTAGCAAAGCGAAAGCAAACAAAAGCAAACAAAAGCAAACAAAATCAAACACCTAGACTAACCAGAGTAGGAAAGTGAAAGAAAACTAAAGAAAAAATAATCTAAAGAAAACAACCTACAACAAACCAACTAACCTAAGGAAATCAAGAAAGCAGAGAATTTATAGGAAACCTACACTACTCAAAATGGGCTATGTACAAAGATATTTATAAAGTACTATGTTTAGGCAAGGAAAACTGACACTCACGCCCATTGGATTTCCTAATGCATGAACAAGTAATAGGGTAATTGTTATAGTTCTAATCCATTCATATTTATCTATATTCGAAAAAAGGAGATTCAACACTACAACATTTAAATTCAATCACATAGTCCTAAAAAATTAGCAGTTGAGGAGGCTCGTCAAACCCATGGTTGATCCATAAATACGTTTGTCTCCCCTCATTCCTGTAATAAAAATGATAAGTGCAATTAAAAGTATTCATAGGAGAAAGGAAAGATAAAACCTGGATGTGGTCTTGCAAAGGTGGTAGCACCTGATAGTTGAGAGTGAGCACTGCATCATTGATTGTTACATTGGTAGCCTCGAGTGAGCGTCGTGGAGGGTGCAAAATTTATGGCCTTGGACATGGGTAGGGCTGGGAGGATGGGGTAGAAATTACCTCTTCCGAGCTACCAATGGGAATTTTAGCTTTGGTTGGTAGTTCTTTAAAAAGAAATAATTCATCCCATTAATCTTCTACATACTTGCTATCCACTTGATTGTTGTCTTCTAAAGGAAGAGTGTTGTCCCATCTTCTTTCCTTGGTGTTGACCTTAATTTTATGATGTCCAATGTCATGGGATGATGACATGCATGAATTTTTCCTATTGCAACTCTCTAAGTGTGAAGGAGGATCAACAATCATCAAGGCGAAAGGACCACTAGTTAAATCTTGTAGTTGACCAAGCATGTCATGTTTATTGGAAGCCATCGAAACACCTCTGCCTTTATCTTCTTCTTTTTTCATTTCATGCATCTCACTAGGATGTTCAATCATTTATTCTTGGTCACTATCGTTGTAAATGGAGAAGGAACCCCTTTCCCATTCTAGACGTTCCAACATTTCATTGCTAGGCAGTTCAGGTGGTATGTCTTCATCGCCACTAACCTCTGGGACATACACTTCCTCTGTGTAGGTATACCTCTGCAGTACAACTCCTAATGGAAAGAAGTCATCAATTAAGGGTAACTCATCAAGGGGACCAAAATACATCATGCAATTTATCTCCAAGGACTCATTGTAAAGCCTATTGTCCATAGTGCACAAATTCTCTTCAAGAGGAAGAAATTCTTGATGACTGGTAGACAACATCCTTATTTGATTTACTTCATCACTTGGAGGCTCAAGACTGTATTGTTGTACTTCTATTATTTTCCTAACATCCTCTTGAGGCCCACCTTCAGTTGAGTTTTCACTTGGCTCTGGCTCTTGATTCTCATGTTCAACACTTGAAGCAATGGTAGGAAGTGGTGTAATTGGTTGCCTCGCTTGTTCTCTAACTTGCTTGACAGCCTCCTGGAATAGCTCACATGCAAATTGAGATTGCAATGAATCATGGAGCCTACACCAGTTCGAGAGTAATAGCACCCCCATATCTACTTGATATTTCATGTTCGACCAATCCTTTTCTAATCTAGAGACGATCTAGTTATATCTTTTCGCTACTAGGTCCTCATCATTGCTTGAAAAGGAAGCTTGATGGTAGACAACTGTGGCGAGTGGTTGTTCCCACTCCAAACTTTTATTTTTAAATTCTTGATCACTTTCATTGATGAAGGAGAGGTCTTCCAATTTGATTATGCTTATGCTTTCACCATCTCCTTTTGATGCCCCAAGGATTTCAACCTCCTCTCCTTTTTGATTCTTAGCATCTGCATTGGTTGTCCTAGCATATGCTGTTGTGGACTTCATTGGTTCATCCTTGACTACCAACATTTGTTCTTATTGAGTGGAGGGATACCTTTTGTTGATGGAGAAAGGGCCTTCTAACTTCTTTCCAATTGAATTTTCTTCAAATATTTCTACTGTCCTATAGAAATCTGCTTCTTCCTTTTCATTTTCAGCTTTGATGTTCATTGTCGTAGCACTAGTTTGTGTTGAATTCCTTGGTTCCTATATGATATGCTATACCTCAAATGTTGACAGCTCTTTGGCTTCATGGGATGACTCATCCTCATAAAAAGTTGGCTTCTCCAACTCATTCAAACATCCATTGACTTTGGTGATGATGTTTACACAAGAAGAACAAGCTAATTCTGAGTGAGGTGCATTTTGAAATCTGTGCCAGGTTGATATCAACACTTCCTCCAATCTTGGTCCATTTTTGTTGCACAAAAAATCTTGGATTAGACCCTCAAATGCCTTAGCTACCATGGTTGTCAAGTCTTCCTCTAGGTTTGCAGGAGCTAAAGGTTGATATATTTCCCAAAAGGGAATTTCTCCTTGCAAGACTCTTTCAATCCTACTCAAGAAAGTTAGACACCCCAATTCATTGTGCCTGCATGTACCATGTATTCTACACTTGTCCGCCAATGAAAATTGCTGCAATGGTCTCCTCAATCTTCTATTAAAATATGCATGTAGCTGAGTGATGTTGATTTTCAAACGTTGCTCCATCTCAGCTCAACTTTGTTTGCCTTGAAAATTTCCCAATTTGAAGCTTCAACAATAAAAGAGATCTCCCTATCTCAAATTTCTTCTTGAAGGTTCTCTTTTCAACTTCCAACTTTCAACTTTGTAGCCTCAACATGTCATGCCCTCCTTCTAGCGCCAGTTCTCTTGATGTGTTTTTTATGCACTTCTCAACACAGGCAGTGCATAGGTGCACTAACTCTCTTGAAAGACAATCTTCCACAATCAGATTACAGAACACTATCCCAAGGTCTCTAATGTCAAGTCTTGAAAGTGCTTGGAATATCTCAATTGTTTCATGTGATTTTTTGGAATCACAAGGTGGACATACGAATGAGTTACAAAACATGGGAAGTTGGGTTTACAAATGGAGTTCTTAAGATGGGAGATTTGTTGTGCATTTGGCGTAGGTTCAAACAGTAGTCTTGAACTCCATTTTATCATTAGATTTGGCTTTACAATGTGCAATGAACCTTACCATAGGTTACTTATTAAAAAAAGGGAAAAAGGATAGGGAAGAGAGGAAGTTCCTAGATCTGAAGCCATGAATGAACAATGATCATGGAGGCTACTAAAATAGACAAACTCCCTAAACTAGGTTTTTCTTGACAAGGAGAACCTACAACTACACAAAACCAATGCAATTTCCTAAGGTCTGCATATTTTCAGATTGCACATGCACATCATGAACATGCAATTGAACTAGGTTGCAACAATGACAGAAAGATGACTAGGCTAACTTTGCACAATAGCTTGTCATCAACAAGTGTTAAAAGTATGGGTTGAAAGCTCATCAAATACCATAACAGGGTATGTGCAGGATTATCATGGAAAAAATAGGCCCTTAAGTGGCAGAATATTCAGAAAAATCAGAGTTAGGCAACTTGACATAAAAAATTGAATAAGTTATCTATATTATTTCAAAAATATGTAAGAATATAATCTGTAGCAAAATGAATGTAGTTTCTAAACTACTAGGTTTGTTTAAAAAAAAGAAAATTCTATTTGGTGAAAATTTGAAATTTCAATGTAGTGGTACTTAAATTTCAAGGAAAAAATAAGAAGTAGGTGTCTGTCTAACCACCCTAAACACAATAAAATGATAATATTTTTTTATAAGATTTTAGATATAAGTAAAGAACTCATGCCTCGATGTGATGCATATTTTTTTGTAATTTTTTTCCAAGTAATTAATTAATTATGAATTTTTTATTATAACTTTTTTAAAATTATAAAAACTCATATGTCTAACCACCTTAACTTGGTCAAAAATTCATGAAATTCATTTTTTCTTTTTTTAATCCTATAGTATGTGAAGTATAGAATGTGATGCATGTTTTGGATTCAAAAAATATGATGCTATTTGAAAGCTATAGATGTTTTTTAATCAGCCTATCAATTAAGACTTTAGTCATAATTTGAATAGAAAATGAATAATAATTACTTATTAAATTCAAAGAAAAGCATAATTTATATCGATGGAAATATGAAAATCTCCTTTAAAAACCCTTTCATTTCATCAATTTTGGGTAAAAAAATAGTTGTCAGCCACATACCCATCATATTGTCACTTTTTGGCCCATCATGATCTTGCACATACTCAACAAAATGCCCATTATCACTTCCATTCAAGAACCTATAACTAAAACTAATATGGAAGGTAGGACCATGCATGCAAGATGAGAAAACTCAAAGAGAACATCCATAAAATCATGCAATGTTGTCTTTTATTGCTGCAAATGCTTTTTACACAACCTCTCCAACCATTTACAAATGAGGGGAATACCCCTATTTATATTTTTCCAAGGCCCAAATGAATGGCTAAGATTGAATTACATTGTGTGGATTAGATTCAATTACATTAGGGCTTCACCTACCCCACAATATTTAACAATTTAAAATATAGCTTTTGTCTTTTCCCTATTTTGTCTTTTAGTGACTAGGTGTTGTAGCAGTTTTGTCCTCTTGTTGATTTCCCTTTTACTATAGCTAAAACTGCTTGAAAGTTGCCTTCTTCCCTTGATGGATTTCAAACATTTCTTAGCTAATCAAGTGCATCCCATTTGCAGATTTGTATAATTGTTAAATGGATCAAATAATCTGATGAGATAGCTTTTGACATATCATGATCATTTGTTTGGAGGGAGGAAACAGTTGCTCCCTCCCACCACCTTCAAGGCCACCTTTTGTATTTTGTTACTAACTTCCTTGACATAAGCCCGCTTCTAATGCTAACTTTGTTGATGGGTACCATGAAGAAAGGTGGGCATAAAATGAATGGTGACATGAGCTATGTGCTTTTCCTTGTTCATCTTTCTCAATGGGTCTCTTTGACAAACCTGTAGTAGGATTCTTGAATCTTACATACATGAAGTGCCATAAGTGCCTTCATACACAGATCAAGGCAAACATTGTCAAACCTTGTAAACTCCTTGTTAGGTCTATTCATACATCATCAAAAGATCATAATATTCATATTTGGAGCTCATTTGGACCATAAACATAAATGCAAGCTCAGGGGTGCAGGTGCCATAGGGAAGACGGGTGGTGGACAATGGGCGGTGGACAAATGGCAGGTGACAAACAACAGGAAGATGGCAAATGGATGATGAATGGTGGACGATGAGCAGAGGGACAATAGATAGGAAGGGAAGTTCTCAGGTAGCCATAGAGGGATGACGACCTGGAATGGAAGTTCTCAGATGGCCATGAAGGGATGATGGATTGAAAGGAAAGTTCTTGGATGACCATGGAGGGATGGTGACCTAGAAGGAAAAGTTTCTGAATGGCCACAAATGGATGGAAGCTCGGAAGGAAATTTCCCGGATGGCCATGGAGGGACGGTGGCTCAAAAGGAAATTTTTGTGACTCCCAAAACTTAACAAAACCTTGGTAGTTCACTTAGGCACCAAAAAAAATCCCAAATCCATAGGCAACTTGTCCCCAAATTCAAAAAATGAAAGAAAAAGTGAATCGAATGATAAGGGACCAAGTCAACAAGAACAAGGCAAAGAGCGGAAAAAGGAAGGGGGGAATTTTTTTCTCCCTAGATTTGAATGCCCCAGGTAAAATGAAGGTAAGGGAGTGATGTTTATAGGCCAATTTCCATTAATGGTATGAATTGATTTATTTGTATGGTAGACCCAGGTTAGGTTAGATGTGGAATCTATAGCTCGTTTGGATGCTTGGTCAAGGCTTGGATGAAGAAAGTAGGTGTGGATCCTACCATGCAAGATAAATTTGGGTGTCAGTCACTACTTAGTGGGAAAACATGAGTGACAATCCACATGAGGTGACCCACAGCAACAGGTCCACTAGGCCTGGAGGACACTGGGGAAATAGATGAAGGGAAACCCACAGGGGCACTTTTGCAAAATAAAAATACTTGGAAAAACCTAGGTAGGTGAATTTGGTCAAGGGGGATTTGATCATTTCAAGGAATATGACCAACTTTAGGCTCAAAGTAAGTGCATGCAAAGCAAGACAGGAGTGAAGCATCCCATTAGGAGTGAAAAGAGGGGGTCCCTACCTAGGATGGGGTGTGTGTGCAAAACATGCACAACAAGACTCATTTCCACTTGGTACCATCATTCTAGTTGTTTACTTTATAGAGAACTACACACTACAACCACACATAAAAATCCACATAGGTTGGTATATTTGTGCATATAGCATTCATTCATACACATAATGGTATAGAGGAAGAGAAAAAGATATTAAGGGAGTATCATTTTTATACCAGTGATGATCCAACACATTCTACAGAGTTTGTGCAAGGTTGATTTGAGATGTTCTACCATGAGTTGGATAATAGGAACATGTAATTTGGTCAACATATTATATGGTTAGATAATTGTGCATCATAATTTAAGAACTCATAGGTATTATATTGGTTGATTACGATGCATAAGATCACTAATGTTCAACATATGTAGAATTTATTAGAGGTCGAGCATGGAAAGGGGGAGGATGATGGTGTAGGAGCTTGTTTTAAAATAGCCTTAGCATGAGAAGAGTTGGTGTACAAAGACAATGCAAATTTGATAGATGGAACATCTATCATTGAATGGTGTAAGGCTGCAATGGGTCCAAGTAATGAAGTTAAGTCTAAAGTTCATAGATTTTTTTGGTTGGTAGAGAATACTAATTTTACAAAATATGAGGATTATTGTACATTGATAAGTCCAAGTGATCTACACTCTTTTAGAAGCTCAAATGTAGGTTCATGGTATATTCATATAGGAAAATGGTGTTCTTTTTCTTCCATGTATAGACTGAACTTGGGATGAGTGTGACTTTGTAATGTCCCCTCATAGCCACTATGTAGTGCATATGACCTTTAGCCTATTCCAAAGTTCCTATAGGCTAAATAGTTCTGGTATGGGAACTCAATTATAGTTATTTGTGTTGGGTTTTTGATATCTAGAAGGATTTTCTATTTTTAGCAAGGTTCTTGTAATGTTCTTATTGTCTTCATGAGCCATTGAGCATATCATTTATCTCTCTAGTTTGAGCCTTTGGTGTTACTAATTTTAGTACTTTCTAAAAATAGTAAGTCTATTTTGGGTGAGTTGGACCTAGTCATATTTCTCTCAGCAACATATTCTCAATTGAGGCTTTAGTTTGGTAAGCTTGAAATACTTTAATATTTGATTTTTCTTCGAAATTGGATTAATATAAAGTTACTTTATAACTTTAAGTTGAGGGTAAAGGGGACATAAAAAGGTACCATGGTGCCTAAGTCAATAACTTAAAGTTGTTTTAAAGAGAATCAAAAATACATTTGAACGCTAAATAGGAGATGGATTCCCAAGGCTAGGAATGAAGTAAAAATTAAAAAAAAATAAAGCAAAGGTTTTTACTTGGGTGTGGGTTTAAGGGAGGTTTTAGGGTTTCCTCTTGGATGGTCACCCTAATTTGTTGTTGAGCTTTTAAAAGCTCATTTGGAGGCCTCATTTAGTAGGGATGATTTTGGTTGCATAAGGAGATGCTACTAGTTTTTCACCAGGAGGTTTGAAAGTGAGTCTTGAGGATGAAAACTCTTCACATATTGGACTAGTTTCAATAGTGCAAGACTTGCCCTAGTTGATGAAAGCGTGGTTCCATTCTATAGTCACAATTTGAGCTTCAAGTTGTAATTTACAATCATTTAGAATGAAGATATTTGAGTACTTTTGATGAGTTTCAATTTGGTTTTGGTTTGTGATTGCATACTCTCATTTTGGTGTGGGTTTCAAGGAGTTTTGGAGTGGTTTTATCATTCTCTAGGCATTTTAGCATCTGGACCTGAACCTGGTTATTTGCTCATATCTTTCAAATGGGTTAAGGTTTCATCGTGGGTATTGGTTCTTTGATTGCTCTCATCTACGTTCCAACATCAAGCATTCATTTGTATTTTTTGGTGGAGTATTGGAATCACTAGAAAAATTCACCCTTCTGCACCTAGTGCCCATTTCTAGGTGTCTTGTTTGATTCTAGTCGGCCTTGCTGAGTGCTACAAATAATGTTTCCTAGAGTTGTTGAAGTGGATACTATGAAAAGTTTGTTTGGATATTGAAAGCCCTTCTCTTTGGTGAAAGGTGTACCATGAAGGAGTCTTATATTTGTTAGTGGGATCTCTAAAAACTAGGTCTGAAAGTGAATTTCTTGAGCTTGTAATGAATTGGTAATGAGTCTAATTTTTTGATATTGTAATCTAAGCAATAAAGTCTAAAAATGTTTAGTTTCAAGCTAGTTTTTATATGTTATTATTTTTCTATTTTCATTTCAAAAATGATGTATGGCACATGAAATACAAAGAAAAACATACACAACAAACCCTCAAACAACAATCAAAACATCATAATTCTTTTTAAAAAATTGGGGTCTTATATTACAGTGGTATCAAAGCACATATGATCCTCTCATCCAATGGGTATATTTGATTCATGAGCATCAGTGATAGGGAAAGGAGATATCAAGAGAGGGTTAGGAAGAAATAAGAGAGTTGTTGGGAAAATTGGACATAAATTGGTGATTCATCTAGGTCTAAAACTTATTCAACTAAGTCATCTAGATCAAAAAATCATTCAGTAGAGTCATCTAGCTCTAAAAACATGAGAGATAGGAGAGGAGAAGATGAGAGAAATTAGGCACCACCAAATAGATTTTTTTTTTCTAGATGATTTGGATAGGGGACAAGTTAGACCAGAGCAACAATTGCTTGAAACCAATCAGTAAATAAAATAGTTAATACAAAGAATGGATCAAATGGGACAACGTAATGGAGTAGGGAAGCAAAGATTTGGTAATTAGCAGAATGGGGGAGCAATGGAAAGGCCCCTTATGCCCATTTTTCCACCAAGAGTAGAAGAACCAAAAAATCTTGAGCTCACTTTATTTGAACAAAAAGAATAGTTTAGATAGGATTGGCATGATGCAAGGCCTGGGTTTCAACAAGATATCTCTCGTAGAGAGTACATTGACTTGAGAATGAGGCATACAAACACAAGGGGTAATAGGGAATAGAAAAATGACTTTTGTAGGAAGTTTGGGAATTTAAAACTCCCATAGTATGATGGTTCAAGAAAGATGACAAGAAGAGCATGGGTTCAAAAACTTGACACTTACTTCACATAAAACCCCATGCCGGAGTTGGAGTCTATTCAATATGCTTCCATACACTTAGATGGTATTGCTCATGAATGGTGATATAATGGAATGGTGACAATGGGACATGCTCAAATAAATTCTTATTGTGAGTTCATTGAAATATTGATTGAAAGGTTTGATAAGGACCCTGAATTGCACTTCAGGGAGCTCACTCAATTAAAACAATGGGGTATAGTTGATTCTTACATTGCATATTTTTAGAGGTTATCAGTTCTTGTGATAGATATATTAGAGATAAGACTCATAATGTTGTTTATATATGGTCTATCTAATCCTCTAAGGGGTTGGATCAAAGCCTTTAACCCACCTACCCTTCAAGAAGACATAAAAAGGGCTAGAGACATGGAGACATAAACCTTTGAGAGTAAATTTCAATCAAAGGGTTTGCTGCAAAAAAAATGAAAAGGACAAGAAAATCAGTACAAAGGAGCATGAGTATCCTAAAACAAATATACCAAGATAGATAGTGAGAATTTTAATGAGCTTAGAAGGAAGGGATTTTTCTTTACATGTAGGGAACCATATACACAAGGTCATAAATGCTCAGCCAAGCCTAACACACTACTTATTGAGTGCAATCTGATGAAGAAGTTGCATCAGAAAAATCAGACCAACAAGCTGTTACAGATGAAAGTGATGATGAAAAAGATTTAGAAGAGGGTGAGAAGGTGGAGGACAATGGTGGAAGCTATCTGCTTCATAGTTTCTAGAAAAATAAATCTCTTCACATTAAGGGAGTGCTCCATGGGAAATGTATGGTGGCTTTGATTGATATACAATCTACTCACAATCTCATAGATGAGTGCTTAGTTCCACTTAGAGGCCTTCAAACACAAGAGGTGAGTCGATTCTGTGTTATGGTAGCTAATGGGTTTTCTATTCAGTTCACTAATATGGTTCCTCAGTTGAGCATGTTGTTTGGAAATCATGAGGTTATGGAGGATTTTTATGTGATGAACATAAGAGACATGAATGTGGTGATGGGTATTTAGTGGCTACGCTCTTTGGGGAAGATTACTTTAAATTTTTAAACCATCAAGCTAAAATTTCAATGTAAGGGTAAGAATGTAGTTTTGAGAGGTATGTCAAATGGAGGGCCACGTGTGGAAACATGGAAAGACTTTTTAGGAATGACCAAGTTGAGTGGGAAGCAAAGTGCGTCATTATTCCTATAGTCACTAAAGAGGGTAAGAGGACATATCCACCTAATGTACATGAGATTCTTACTAAAAGAAGCAAGGTGTTTGGTAGTATTCCTCCAAGGAGGCCTCCTAATAGAGGCATTGAGAATGTAATAGATCTTGAGAAGGGATCCAAGCCAATTATGACCACTCCCTATCTCCAACCCTATCGTCATCCTAAGAGGCATAAAGATAAGATAGAGAAGGCCATACATGAGCTTATTGAGATGGGACACATTCAGCCTAGTAAGAGCCCATTTGCTTCTTCAATTGTCTTGGTGAAGAAGAAGGATGGGACTATGCACATGTGTGTAGACTATAGGGCTTTGAACAAAAAAACATCAAGAATAGGTATCCCATTCCATGCATTAATGAGCTCATAGATGAGTTGCATGGGGTGATTTACTTCTCCAAGATTGATTTGAGATTAGGTTATCCTTAGATTAGAGTGAGGGAGGAGGATGTGGAGAAGAATACTTTTAGATGTCACTTCGAGCACTTTGAGTTTCTTGTCATTCCTTTTGGCTTGAAAAATGCACCAACCACCTTTTAGTCATGCATGAACAAGGTGTTTAGCAAGCAACTTTGTAAGTATGTTCTTATCTTCTTTCATGACATTCTCATCTATAGTAGATCATGGGAGGAGCATTTAATACATTTGGAGGAGATGCTTGGTATTCTTGAGAGCGAGTCCCTCGTATTGAACAAGACAACTGAAAGAGGAGGGTGAATCAATTGTAGAAAATTTAAACTTTTAAAACATTCACCAAAACTTAGATCAAACACAAATCCTTAACTCTGTTAAAATGATTAAACATTAAGTGTAAGTGCAACAACTGAAAACCATCACACAAACACAGTAACACCAGATTTATGTGGAAAACCCAATAAGGGAAAAACCATGATGAGGATTTTCTCACACTATAGAGAATATCAAAACCAATTACAAAGGCTCATTTCCAAAACAAGGACTTGCTATCTAGATTAGGACACACTATCCAACAGGGTTAACCACCTGGAGGGCTCACTACCATAGAGATACAAAGAAGATAGAAGAGATATGTTATAGAGAAGACAATCTCAATGCAACAGAGATTTCCACCACAATTCACTCAACCACTTGTAGACATGCATGAATGATAAAGTACACCTTCAACTCATTGCATCCAAAAACTCAACATTTAGAATTCACATTGATCTACCACACTCGCATCACATACACACACTGATTCACTTCTACTTCACATCTATCTACTATATTTATTTGTACTTCTCTTTGTATATCTTTCACCACTAACTCATCTTGTATTTATACCATCTTCAACTTTGAAACATATCCAAATTCAACCATCCATCATTAATTTCAAATTAGGTCAGTGCCAAAATACCCTAAGGTGGAATTAGAATGAGGGTGACACAAACACATGCTTGATGAGGACCCAAATAGGTCCCACCACGCTTCATCAACTTTAAAACTAGTTTTCAACACAAGGTTGACCAAACTAGTATAAAACACATAGAACAATTAAGCACACACAAACCTTAGCACAATACAATCCTTCTAGGCACCAAAATTATCTTCAACATGATCATAAAAACTTAACTCTAGAACCTCAAGTCATAAGACTTTTACCAAAAATAAACTTGGACCAACAACATTTCTCCCGAACCTCAGCCATAAACATAGAAAAGCATAGTTCACAATTGGTGAACATAACTCGCATTGTACAATGAATCAAAAGCCAAAAATCTAGATATAACAACTTCTAACAACCATGATCAACATATCTGAACCACAAAAACATAGGATAAAATCCCAGAGAAAAACCCGAAGCAACCACTAAACACTTACAACCTTTCTTCATTACAATTTTCTCAATATCCTTGACATATACAACCAATAACCTACATCCATGACATCAATGACAACAACTAGTTGATAACCAATTGACTAGTTGACATCAATGAAAACACCTTCATTCTTGCAACAATATCCCCCTTTTTCATTGATGGAAACACATGATGTGAAAAACAATCAAAGATAGCGTACTAGCTTTGAACATACTTTTCATGATTTTTCTTTTTGTTTCTCTCCCTTAGTAGATAATATTTTTCACATGATACTCTTCTTCCCCTTTGACATCAATGGAAAAGGAAAAAGATATTTTATAATAATTTCCCCTTTGACATTAAAAACATAATACTCTTACAATGATAACACATGACACTACATGCTCCCCCTAAGAGGTAGCCACCAAAACATCAGTCCAAAAGAAAGATAGATCCATAGACCCACCAGAATGATGCATCTAGTTCAAGAAAGGAGGGCAAATGACCCCTAACTTCTCTCTGAGATGCTCAAAAGTATCTTTAGGAAGAGCCTTCATAAATATATCAACAATTTGATCCTTCGTAGGGACATACTCAAGATTTACTTCATTCTCCACAATATTCTCTCTCAAGATATGATACCTAATATATATATGCTTTATCCTTGAGTGCATCATTGGATTCTTTGAAATGTTAATAATTGTACTTGTGTTATCATAGAAGATATAAATAGGATCATCATCCACTACTATGATATCTTTCAATGTCTATTTCATCCATAAAACTTGTGTACAACAAGATGCAACAATATACTCATCTTCAGTAGTAGATAAGGAAACTGAATCTTTCTTTTTACTCAACCATGCCACCAATCTACAACCAAGAAAGAATGCACCACCACTTGTACTTTTTTTGTCATCTACACATCCAACCCAATCTGCATCTGTATAAGCTATTAGTGTAAATTTAGTATCCCTAGGATACCATAAGCCATAATCCAGAGTGCCATTCAAATGTCTGAATATTCTTTTAACATCAACAACATGTGTTTCCTTAGGATTTTCTTGAAATCTAGCCACAAGACAGACAACATGCATAATATCTAGTCGAATCACATTTAAATACAATAGTCCACCAATCATAGATCTATATTTGCTCTGGTCAATCTTAGGTGAATCACCATCTTTACCTAATTTGCAGCTAGTCACCATAGGAGTGCATACTGGTTTGGAACCATCCATCCCAAACTTCTTCAACATTTCTTTCACATAATTAGACTATAAAATAAAAATTCCTTTCTCTATTTGATTAATTTGGAGCCCAAGAAAGAAATCCATCTCTCAAAACATATAAATCTCAAATTATTTTTGCATTTCTTCCACAAACATCTTACACATAGTTTCATTTCCTCTAAAAACAATGTCATCAACATATACAACCACAATCAATATTTTGTCATTTTCAATTTTAAAATACAAATTACTATCTATCGTACCTTTGTTGAAACCTAGTTGAATCAAGTACCTGTCTAACCTTGCATACCAAGCTATAGGAGATTACTTCAATCCATATAAAGCTTTCTTGAATCTACAAACCATATCTGGTTGATTTGACAACTAAAATCCTTCTAGTTATTCCATATAGACTTCTTCTAGCTCACCATTCAAAAATGAAAACTTGACATCCATTTGATAGACCTTGAAATCTTTATGAGAAGCAAACAAAAAGAACTTCCTAATAGCTTCCATTCTTTCCACTAGAGAAAAAGTCTCCTAAAAATGTATGCCTTCTACTTGTAAGTAACCCTTACGCATAAGGCTTGCTTTGTTTTTGACCACTTCTCCATTCTCATTCAACTTATTTTTGAATACCCACTTTGATCCAATGATATTTTTATCTATCAGTCTTGGGACCAATGCCCAAGTCTGATTCTTCTCAATCTACATAAGTTCTTCTTTCATAGTTTCCATCCAATGCTCATCTTTACATGATTCACTTACAATATTTAGTTCAATCTTAGAAAGGAAACAAAGATTTACCTCACTAGCAACAACTCTGCTTCTTTTCAATACTCCTTTTGTCCTTTCTCCAATGATCTGAATTTTTGAATGAATTTTGTACACATATCTAGGTGTCTTGGTGGACACCACCAAATCTTCACCTCTTTCATTCTACTTCTCTTGCTCATCCTTCTCCTGTTCTAACCCAATTTCTTCAATCCTTATGCAATTGAGTTCATTAGATACAATCCATCAACACCAATTGAATTCTTCACTACTTCATTAACCTTGAAATTTATACTTTCTACAATCTTTCTCAATCTTTTATTGAAACATTTGTAAGCTTTTCTTTTAGTAGAATATCCAAGAAAAATACCTTCATCACTTCTAGCATCAAAATTTCCTAAATTTTCTTCATCTAATCTGATGTAACATTTGTTTCCAAATACCTTGAAATACTTAATAGTAGGAATTCTTCCACACCATATCTCATAGGGAGTATTTGTACTATTTTCTCTTGCTTGAATTCAATTGAATACATAAGAAAAAATGTGAATAGATTCTCTCCAGTAAACTTCCAGTAGACCAGTCTCAGTAATCATTGATCGAGCAACCTCTTGAATTTTTATATTATTTCTTTCAACAACTCCATCCTGCTAAGGAGTTCTTGAAGTAGATAATTGTCTTTTTATTCCATGAACTTCATAAAACATATTAAAATCATGGGAGTTGAATTCATCACCTCTATCAAACCTTAAGCATTTTATCCTCAAAATTACTTCATTCTCAACCATAGCTTTGAATGTCTTGAACCTATCTAATGCATCATATTTCTCTCTAAGAAATGTAACCCATGTATACTAGAGTAATCATTAATCAAAAGCATAAAGTTACTTTCACCTTGTACACTTCTCACTATTGCAGGACCACATAGATCTATATGAATTAAATACAATAGTGTAGTAGTAGATTGTTCCTTTGATTTGAAATGATTTCTTGCTTGCTTTCTAAACTAACAATTCTTGCAAATAGTATTAAAAAGCTTTGTAATCCTTGGTAAATCTCTCATGGCCTAAACTCAACTAATCCTCACAAATTTATCAAAATTCATGACACATTCTTCAATGCCACAACCAACTATCATTAGTATGAGTCATAAAGCATCATCCATCAACACCCTTAAGTTGATGGATAATTCCTTTAGATTTCTTTCCTACAACAATCATTGTTCTAGAATCTTCCCTGATTTCACATCTTTCATCCTTAAATACAATGTTATATCCTTTATTGTACATCTATCCAATACTCAAGAGATTATGCCTTAGGCCTTTAACATAGTAGGTGCCATCAATATTATTCTTTCCATCAAAACTTACTGAACCTATCCCACAAATCTTAGCACCAGTATCATCTCCAAACATAACTATGTGTCCATTATATTTTTCAAGTTTAACAAACTTATTCTTATCACCAGTCATGTGATGTGAACAACCACTGTCAACAACCCAATAGTTATTTTCTTGTTTAGCATGTAGGGAAGAGATTATAGTACCTTCATTTTTCTCCTTCTTTGGAGGGCATTCCTTCACCTATTTTTTAGAATTAGCAGAAGTAGGTTTATCTTTTATAGACAAGAACAAGCATTCATTGTCATCGGGATCTCCATAATCAGATTCCTCATTAGATATACTAGCATCCTCATTCGCATAATATACTTTGTTGATCTTCTTACCTTTATTTTCTTTCTCATATCTTTGTTTATTAATCTTAGCTCTTTCAAGATGCCTTGAGGCATAATGACCTTTTCCTCCACAACTAAATAATTTAAAGGGTAACTTACCTTCATACTCGTCAAATCCTTTCTTCATCCCTCTCACAAAGTTATCTTCTACTTCATTGAGATTTTATTCATTCAGATTTTCTTCTCTTGTAGCCTTAAAAGTAGTTTCTAATTTGGATCCATTTCTAAAATTCAACTTTCTCATCTCATAAGATGTTAGAGTTTCCAACAATTGAACTTTAGTGTAAGTCTTGTAATCTATATGTTCTTCAATAGCACATACCTTTTCACTGTAAGCATCAGGGAGAGTTCTAAGAATTTTCTTTACAATCTTGGATTCATCTATTGTAGCACCAAGTCCTCGCATTCCAGCTACTACCTCATCCAATCTTTGTACATATGCTTTAACATTCTCATCTTCATCTGCATATGTAGGAGCTCAAATTGTGTCTCCAAATTCTACAACTTTTCTTCTTTGAACATTTTATCACCTTCATGCACCTTTTCTAAAGCATCCCAGACTTCTTTAGCAGTCTTTAGATTTTGAAATTTAATCAATTTGGAATAGAAAAGACTATTCTTCATAATGAACTTCACTTTATTTTTCGCTTCATGTTCCTTGATCTCATCAGCTATACTTAGGCCATTAGCAGGAGTGTAGGGAGTTTTGTAAGCTTTCTCCCTGTCATATCCACAATAATCCAGATATTCTTCCATCAATATTTTCTAGATAGCATAATTATTTCCATCGAACTTCAGATACTCATAAGTAACTTTCCAACCATCTTAAACCTTCCTTAAGTGGTTAAAATCTTCTCTAAGGAACCAAGATTTGATACCAATTGTGGAATAAGACAACTAAGAAGGGGGGTGAATCAGTTGTATAAAATTTAAACTTTTAAACATTCATCGAAACTTAGATCAAACATAAATCCGTAACTCTGCTAAAATTATTAAACATTAAGTGCAAGTGTAGATGCTAAAAACCATCACACAAACAAAGTAACACTAGATTTATGTGGAAAACCCAATAATGGAAAAACCGCGATGAGGATTAGCTCATACTATAGAGAATATCAAAACTGATTACAAAGGATCAGTACTTAAGAAAAGGCTTACTGCCAGAACAAGGAATCACTATCTAATAGGGTTAACCACCTAGAGGGCTCACTTCCACAAAGATACAAAGAAGATTGAAGAGATATGTTATAGAGAGAAGAAAATCTCAATGCAACAAAGATTTCCACCACAATTCACTCAACCACTTGCAAACATGCATGAATGATAGAGTACACCTTCAGCTCATTGCATCCAAAAACTCAACATTTAAAACTCACACTGATCTACCACACTCACATCACATGCACACACTGATTCACATTTGATTCACATCTATCTACTCTATTTATTTGCACTTATCTCTTTGCATATCTTTCACCACTAACTCATCATGCATTTATACCATCTTCAACTTTGAAACATATCCAAATTTGGCCATGCATCATTAAATTCAAATTAGGTTGGTGCCAAAACATTCTATGGTGGAATTAGAATGAGGGAAACCCAAACACATGCTTTATGAGGACCCAAATAGGTCCCAACACACTTCATCAACTTTGAAAGTAGTGTTCAACACAAGGTCAGCCAAACCAGTGTAGAACACATAGAACAATTAAGCACACACAACCCTTAGCATGATCCAATCCTTCCAGACACCAAAATTATCTTTGACACAATCATAAAAACTTAACTCTAGAACCACAAGTCATAATACTTTACCAAAAAAAAAACATACCAACAACATTTCTCTCTGACCTCAACCAGAGACATAGAAAACCATAGTTCACAATAGGTGAACACAACTCTCATTGTACAATGAATCAAAAGAATTTTTTTTGGATATAACAACTTCCAACAACCATGATCAATATATCTGAACCACACAAACATAGGAAAAAATCTCAGAGCAAAACCCAGAGCAACCATTGAAAACCTGCAACATTTCTTCATTACAATTTTTCAATATCCTTGAAATATATAGCTAATAACTTGCATCCATGACATCAATGAAAACAACAACTAGTGTGAATTTGGGATAGTAGATCTGCTATATTTGGGTCATATCATTAGTGATAATGGTGTGCATGTAGATCCTAAGAAGATTAAGGCAATACTTGATTGGCCACAACCCAAAAATTTGATACAACTTAAGGGTTTTTTTGGCTATGTGGGTTCTACAAGAGGTTTGTTAAGGGGCTTTCATAGGTTGTAGCCCCACTTATAGATTTGACCAAGAAAGGGGTATTATCTTGGTCTGAAACAACACAGAAGGCATTTGATCAATTTAAGGTTTTGATGAGTTCAACTCCAGTGCTAGCGATCCCAAATTTTAGTAAACCTTTTGAGCTTGAGTGTGATGCATTTGGTGAAGGCATATGGGTTTTCCTCATGTAGAACAAACATCCCAAAACTTTTGAGAGAAAAATTAAGGGGAGGTGAGAAAAAATATTCTATATATGATAAGGAGATGTTGGCCATCATGCATGCTTTGGCCAAGTACAAGCAATATCTCATTGGGGGCAGATTTGTAGTTAAAACTGATCATAACAACCTTAAATACTTTCTAATTCAAATGGACTTAAGTGAGAGTTAGCAAAAATGGGTAAGAAAACTTCAAGCCTTTGATTTTGAAATTGAATATGTTAAGCGAAAATGTAATGTAGTGGCTGATGCACTCTCTAGGAGACCACATTTATGCATTTTTTTTAGATTGTAGTAGATTGAAAGAGAAAATCCAAGTAGATTATGCTAAGAACACTTTAACAAACATCATTCTTGATGGAATTTTGACTGATAAAAAATATAATGTGAAGGGTGGATTGATCTTCTACAAGGAGAGAATGTTTTTGGTGCCTAAAATTAAGATGAAAGAGCAAATTCTAAAACCATTTCATGACACCCCTATGGCTGGTCACTTGGGGTTCTATAAGACATACAGGAAAGTATGTGAGAGATTCTCATGGAAGGGCATGAAAGATGACATCACTAAGTATGTGCGTAAGTATCAAGTGTGCCAAAAAAACAAAAATGAGCACACGTACCCCGTTGGTCTACTACAACCACTACCCATTCCTAATCAAAAGTGGGAGAGTATCTCAATGGATTTCATCATAGGGCTTCCCAAGGTGCAAGGGAAGGATTGTATATATGTGGTAGTAGACTGTTTGACCAAATTTGCTCACTTTTTTTCCATATTAGTAGGATATACACTGTTAAAGGTGGTAGATTTTTTCTTCAAAGAGGTATTTAGGCTTCATGGGGAATTAAAGAACATCATAAGTTATAGGGACACCAAGTTCATGAGTTTATTTTGGCAAGATTTGTTCAAACTTTGTGGTAGTGAGTTGAATCCCAACACTAGTTACCACCCCAAGATAGATGGAAAAACTAAGATAGTTAACAAATAGGTGGAAGGCTATCTATAAAACTATGTTTCAAGACAAAAAAAGGCTTGGGTTAGATGCCTCCATTTGGGGGAGTTTTTCTAACACTCCACTTATCATATGTCCATTAAGATGTCACCCTTCATGGAATTGTATGGTTATGAAGCTCCAGCTTCATTGACTTCTTGTTTGGTGATTGTAGAGTTCCTAGGGCAAGGGATTTCTTGTAGGAAATTTAGGACAAAATGAGATCCTTGAGAGAGAACATTCAACATGCACAAAATCAGAAAAAGAAGTACAATAATCAACACTGCATAAAGAGGGAGTTCAAGGTGGGTGACATGGTTTATGTCAGATTATAGCCATACAAATGGTCAACTCTCAAAAAGAGTGGATTAGAGAAGTTGAAACCATGTTTTTATGGCCCATTTAGAGTTACCAAGAGGGTTGGAGAGGTTGCTTATGAGTTGCAGTTAACTGGGGTGAGTAGAGTGCACAATGTGTTCCATGTATTGCACCTTAAGAAGGCACATGGGTACAATGTGATACCTTCAACAATTTTTTCCCTATTGGATGAGGAGGGGAGATTGGAGCTTATTCCAAAGGTAGTTATTGATTTCAGGGAGAGGACCATTAGGATGAAAGTGATCATAGAGTATTTGGTGAAGTGGCAGGACCTACTAGATGAGGATGCTACATGGGAGAGAGTAGATATTACAACATCCAACATTATGATTTCTTGAGGGAAAGTAATCTTTGGGGATGGCATACTATAATGTCCCCTCCTAGCCTCTGTGTAGTGCATATGACCTTGAGCCTATTCCAGAGTTCCTGTAGGCTAAATAGTTCTAGTAAGGGAAGTCAATTCCAGTTCTTTGTGTGGGGTGGTCGGTATCTGGAGGGATTTTCTATTGTTAGCAAGGGCCCAATACTATGCTTACTATCTTTAGTGAGTCATTGATCATATTAGTTATCTCTCCAGTTCGATCCTTTGGAATTACTTACTATTTTTAGTACAATCTAAAAATAGTAAGTCTATTTTTGGTAAGTTGGACCTTGTCAGGTTTCTCTCAACAACATATTCTCAGTTGAGGCTTTAGGTTGCTAATGTTGAAATATTTTAATATTCGATTTTCCCTTTGAAATTAGATTAATATAAAGTTACTTTATAACTTTAAGTTGAGGGTAAAGGGGACATGAAAAGGTACCATGGCACCTAAGTCAATAACTTAAAGTTGTTTTAAAGAGCATCAAAAATTATTTTGAAGGCTAAATAGGAGATGGATGCCCAAGGCTAGGAATGAAGTAAAAATTAAAAATAATAAAGCAAAGGTTTTGGGCATGGGTTTAAGGAAGGTTTTAGTGTTTCCTCTTAGATGGTTTCCCTAATTTTTTATTGAGATTTTAAAAGTTCATTTGGAGACCTCATTTGATAGGGATGATTTTGGTTACATAAGGAGATGTTGCTATTTTTTCACCAAGAGGTTTGAAAGTGAGTGTTGAGGACAAAAACCCTTGACATCTTGGACTAATTTCAGTAGTGCAAGGCCAACCCTCTCTGGTGAAAGCATGGTTCCATTCCGTAGTTACAATCTGAGCTTCAAACTATAGGTTACAGTCATTTAGAATGAAGATCTTCGAGTACTTTTGATGAGTTTCAATTTGGTTTTGGTTTGTGATTGGATACTCTCATTTTGGTGTGGATTTCAAGGATTTTTGGAGTGGTTTTATTATTTTATGGGCACTTTATCATATGGACCTGAACCTGGTTATTCGCTCATATCTTTTAAAGAGGTTAAAGTTTAATTGTGGGTATTGGTTCTTTGATTGCTCTCATCTAGTTGCCAAAATAAAGCATTGGTTTGTATCTTTCAGAGGAGTATTGGAATTAATAGAGCAAGTTTCCCTTCTACACCTAGTGCCCATTTCTGGCTGTCTTCTTTGTTTTTGGTCGACCTTTTTGAGTGTTGAAAATAACATTTTTTGGAGCTACTAAAGTGGAGACTATGGTGAGTTTGTTTGGGTATTGAAAGTCCTTCTCTTTGGTGAAAGGCATGTCATGAAGGAGTCTTATATCTATTATTGGGAGCTCTAAAAATAGGTCTAAAAATGAATTTCCTGAGCTTGTAATGAATTGGTAATGACTATAATTTTCTAATATTGTAATTTGAGCAGTGAAGTTTGAAAGTGTTTGGTTTCAAGCTAGTTTTTATATGTTATTATTTTCATATTATTATCTTTCTATTGGCATGCCAAAAATGATGTATGGCACATGAAATACCAAGAAAAACATACACAACAAACCCTTAAACAACAATTAGAACATTAAAAAAATAAATATAAAAATTGGGTTCTTATATTATAGACCTAAGAGAGTGGGTTGATGAATGGTTTACAAGGAGTCTAAGCCCACTTGAGACATAATGACTCTCAACAACATGACAACTCACAAACATGGAATTATTAGTTGAATTTGAACAAATATCAAATCTAGTTCAATCAGGTAATATCTACATGAATAATTTCATAAAATTTAGTATTTTATCTTATTTTGTAGTTTTTTGTATTGTTGACTAAATTCATCTAATTGGATACATATATCAATGTGGGGCATGTTTTGCAGTTATTAGTGATAAATAAAATGAAGAAGTAATGAATTATTATTTGTGTCATTATGTTGAAGAAAAAAGAAATTGGAGGCCCTTGTTATAGATGGAGAAAACATCAAGTATCCTATAAGGTCAATAGTTGTTACTAAAACATGGCTTAGAAGATGCTCAATTAAGAAGTTCGATGTGTGGCTGTTTGAGGAATTTGATATGCATCAAAATATTCTTCATTACTCTAACCTTGTTATGGAATCAATTGTTCATTTGATAAAAATATGGGGTAGATCATTGAAGTGGAAATTTTAGAAGGTTCATGAGTTTGACCATGAAGCAATACTTGACACAATAAAGAGTAGAGAAAATTTGTATGGTTCCTTCAATTGATTGTAAATGAAAAACTTTATAAAGTCAAGCTAATTATACATATGTACATGATCAGATATGTATATTTGTATGAGTAAAAGTTTGTTCCTTCTCTAAAATCATGTATTTTATGAGATACTTATATGCAATACTCTTGTTTACATTTATAATTATTTATATATGTACATAGGTTGATTTCATTATAGATGATTATTATAAGTATTATAATTTTGACTACTAGGTTGTTTGTTAAGGATAACATACATTTATAATTCTCACTAGCTTTAAAATAATCACAATACCAATATTTTTAGTATATCATTCATGAAATAAAACTAACCACACCTTTCATAAAGTATATATATATCACAACATAATAAAAGATATCTAAAAGTGCTACAAGTACAACCACTAAGTTTGCAATAGAGTTGAACCTTAACAAGGGTAGAGGACCTTAACTTCATAGATTCCCCACATTGACCTAAAGAACATCTTTTGAGGGCTTCTAGATAAATTAGATAAAAATCATATTGTAGGTGGGGTCACATGATTTGATAAACTTGCTATCTTCATCAAGGCTTGCAACCACCATACCTACATGGCCTTGTTATTCAATGAATTTATACATATTTTTATGAGTTGTCCAAATTGATATTTCATCCTTAGTTCTAGATCTAGGAATATCATATAATTTTTCTAGGTTTAACTTTACTTCACAATTGTCCTTCTCATCGAGTTGATTTCTTGGAAGATTCTTATCATCATGTTCTTGTGTATTGGCATGCCTAATGTGTTTATTTACATATGAATTTATGTTAGGTTTTCATGGTATGTATGAATTAAATTTGTATGATTGTGGGAAGGTTTTGTATAAATTTTGTACATAAAAATCCTATAAATTTCACTCATGTGATTCTACATTAGATTTGATTAATTTGTGTTATTAATATACAACTTATTGATTACCAGTATTTTGTGTCAAGATTGTGCACCTATTTATTCCACATCAAACTCTTATCGTATGCCTAACGTGTTTATTTAAAAAAAATAAAAAATATAGTGAGAGAGAAGAGGAGGATAATTTTTTAATAGATTTGTAGTCCTCTAAGCACATATTATAGGATATATGAAAAGGTTGGGACTAATTTAGAGCTTTCCCAAAATATTAAAGAACCTTGTTTGGTTATTTAACCTCCACAATAAGTTAATGAAATGAGGAATATTGTAAATATTGTGTGTCCTTAAGCTTATGCGAGACTAAAATTAATGAGATCCAATTTACAAATAAATATATGTGTTTAATTCCTAGTCTATAGGAAGAAATGCCCTAATTTATGGGTATATTTGGAGAATAGGTAATAAAGTTCACAAATAATTTGATAATGATAATAATGAAATAAGTGATAAAAAAAAGAAAGAGATAAAAACTAAAACGAATAATTGAGATGTTCACCAATGTGAAAAAGAGACAAGCATTACTATTTATTAATAGAAAGTGTGGGAAATTGAGCAACATCGATATATTTAGTAGCATGTGCCTAAGATAAGTTTTAGCAATGAAGGGATAACTAGCGAAGAGTGTTCAAAAGAGAGAGGAGAGTTTCATATGAATTATTCAAAATCAAAATTCCCCTTTGCATAAGACTTGTGAGGAAGGTGAATGACCACATCTAAGCACATATGATCTTTTTCAATTAATGGACTTGATGATAGGTAAGGGAAGACACCTAAGAAAAAAGATGATAATCTAACATTTAAAAATTCTTAGAACACTAGCATGCCACATATACATCTACACACCATGCTATCATCCTAGAGAAAATTCCTAAATTTTAGATAGACAACATAATATTAGCAAGAAATAATACAATTATGACATAGAAGTTGATAAATTGGTGAGGGAAATATAAGGGTTGGTCTAAAATGATCCCTAAAAATGCATCAAGAATGGACACTAAAATGAGTGTAAGCATAATGAAAAAAATGTAGGTTAGACAATTTATAGCATTGGAACTTATGTGAGATTCACTAAAGGACTCAAGCCTCCAAGAACACCTGCAAAAACCAAAAAAGTCCTTCTACAAGAGGGAAAAGTAAGAACATGAAATTGAAATAATGGATGCAAGATATGGAAAATATGAAATACTCAAGATTGTAATGATATATTACTCAACTGAACTAAATTGTTTGATGTTGTACAAATGTTGCCTTTCTTATAAAGGAAAAATGTGAGATAGGACTAGACAAGATCTTGACATGTTCCTTAATCCTGTAAAATGAGATTGTTACTCATATTTTCACCCATGGCTCGTCATGTAGAGCCCATTGATAGAAAGAAGAAAGAAAATGGTACATTTGCTAATCCCCTCACATTGAATTCATATATACAACTGAAATAACTTGAGAGACTACAACTATAGATCATTGCAGTTATATAGATGCATGAAACACAAGAAGATTTTGCAAATTTCTTCTGAAAAAGTTATTTTATTAAATGAAATATCCATTGTCTCACACAAGCCTTGAGACTGCCTTTTCCTTGATATGGATAAGGAAAAATTAATGCATGAATAAATAAAGGAAAACAAATGTGCATGTAAGGGGTGACCAGTCATTGTCTGAATGACTGGTTAGTGGTTGTCTTGCTTTGGTGTTGTCCTTGTTGCTTGTCCTTCCTAGTTTCCTTGTGCTCCTATTCCTGCAGTAGTCAAGCAATGTGTTCGAGTTGTGCTTTAAGTAATGAAGGGCCATAAAACATACATGAGCATTTACATCATCTACCTATGCATGCATTAATTCATCTCCATCTATATTAAAGAGCAATGCATGCCTTAGGTGTCTAGGAAAACCATCTAGTTAATTTACACACAAAAGACACATTTTTTTAACTTGTTTGTTCGATGTGCAGCTACAGGTGCAATTGTTTTTAGATAAAATGAGTGGAGATAAATGTGGCTCCCACAGGGGTTGAGCCCAACTCGTTATTTATACAAAAATTTTAAATACACTTCAGGGCATCTAATGCAAATCACAATAAAAATATTTGCTCATTGAAATAGCAGAATTGATAAATTCATTGATCTACGTAACATGCCACTACTCAATGGAACAATAAATGTCAAATATGGTGACAATCATAGTATAAGGGATAACTATTGCTCAAGGATTGAATTTTTGTTAAGAGCATGATGCATCATGTGATATTCATATCAAATGAAAGTCATCACATAAATGAAAGCATTCAAGAGAGCATGATCATACAAAACATTTGTTCATCACAGTACTATAGTAATGCAAAGGACAACTACTATGAGGAGTCAGTTGATTACTATTTTAAATTACTTTTAGGAGTCATATATTGTGTTGATATCTTCACAATACAGTAAACAACAACCTTATTTATAAAAAAAAGAGCTTTGTATAGAGAAAACTGCATAGAAGATATCAAAGTTACTGATAAACTCTTGGCATTGCAATAAAAGATGCATATGAAGGCACTGGCCTAGGGAGAGAAAGGCAGTTGCAAAGCTGTTAAGAGAAATTATATCTTAGAAGCTAGTCACAAAAGCAACCTTAGTTGGAGTAGACAAGCTTTTATAACTGTTATAAGGGGACTAATAGGGGAGACAAGAGTGGTCATCAAGACAAGTGATATCTCAGTAAGTTATTTTTTCTACACAACAAGTGAGAACTTTGTTGCAATCACAAAGTAAAATAACAAAAGGGCAGATTAGGTGTGACATTTCAGCCTCAATAAACAATAAGTTATATATGTTGGCACTTTATCAGGTATGAATATATGGTATTGGTCTTACAACCATAATTGAATGAAGTAATGATCATTCAAAGTAATTAAAGGGAACAATA
Source organism: Sequoia sempervirens (assembly GCA_007258455.2). Taxonomy (NCBI): domain Eukaryota; kingdom Viridiplantae; phylum Streptophyta; class Pinopsida; order Cupressales; family Cupressaceae; genus Sequoia; species Sequoia sempervirens. The sequence continues at coordinate 58,304,220 of VDFB02000363.1, read as the reverse complement.
CATAGGGTACATTCCAATATCCAATAGTGGAAATGACATCATGTATAGTGGAATTATGACATATTAAAGCCTTTTTTGAATGAAGTTGTATCAAATCTGAAAGTCAAATGAGCAAACAGATAATTGATTCCCCGCGGGACCAAATAGTCATCTAGTATGGCAACATGTTAAGGAAGGTGTCTTAAATCTAGAATGATGAAATAGTAATATAAGATGCCTATTGTACAAGACAATGAGTTTAAGATTAACATCTTCACGAGGCAAATCATATAAATGACTTATAGTGCTCCTTTAACTATTTGAGCTTATGTGGTGAGCTAAATTCAAATGAGCCATACAAATTTCAGCTGAAAAGAAATGGCAGTGACCTCTTCAACAAATGTGATAGTCACTTATGATGATCACAAAGGAAAAGTAGGCAATAACATTTCATGAAGGATCTCAGTTGGAGGCAACATATGAATAAACAATCTTCAAACATTAAGTGTTATATACAGAAGGAGTTTTATTTATAAAATAAATTCACAGCTATAGAAATGGTTTTGTTCCTAGGAGAATGGAGATTCAAAGGCTTAAATTTTGAGTCATAGAGATCGAAATGAGCTTAAGTTTTCCTATGAAAGCAAAGAGTAAAACCCATAAAAGAGAAATATTTCAAATTTGCATTTGAAATCCATAGCTGCATAACTCTTCTTTTGTTCTTTCTACTTAAAAGTTATGCTTCGAGAGGGAAAAAAATTATGATTAATGGGTACCCATGTTTGAGTAAAGACTCAAGCTATGAACCAGGAGACCAATGGTTTACGATCATCACCAAAACTAGAGAAATGCTACTTATTCCAATTTTTTTGGTAGAGAAACAAAAAGAAAATACACAGTTTTTTCCTTCATGATGGTGGCACGAGTTCTAAGCAAATAAAGAGGATGAATATTAAAATCACCAGGTATTAGACAATATGGTCATGGCTCAAAATCACCATTTTTTTCCCATAGCATACGTTAAATCTTCAAACATTATGAAAAATAGAAAAAGTCTTTTTCTCTTCTACAAATATGGCTTGATGTTGAGCATCATTACTTTCAGAAAACAAGCAAAAGAAAAGACTCATGCTTCCAGTATACTTACCATTTTGAAGTCTTCATCTGCTTAAAATCTGTCAGAATACAAGCTTGGAATTGTCATCTTCCTCATGAAGCTCAATGAAACTCTGTGGCAGCTAGAGGCAGAGCTTCAAGAAGGTAAACTCTCATAGCGGTGGACTTAGCTTCTTCAAGAAGCCTCAGATGAAATAAAATGCAAATAAACTTTCATCTTTTTCCCTTTTTCCTTAGGGTTAAAACCCTAATGTGTGAGGTCGATAGAATAGGAATTTTTTGCCTTTGTTTTATCAAAATACAATGCAAACTAATATCCCAAGCTCCTATGACCTAAGCATTTTTTAAGTCACTTTTGACTTATTCACATTTTATCTCCTTAGCCAATAAATGTATTTTTAATTTTGCATTTCTTCATCTTGTAAAATGCTTGAATTTAAATGATAACCTATAAATCATTTAATTCAAACATTACTTCCAAATGCAAATAAAGTTATACGTCCATTTGTTTAAGTCATGGAGTTGGAGGGACAGTTGTATTTGTATTTATGACTATGAGAAAATCTTGGTAAGTTAAGCTTTGTTTTCCAACATAAGGAGAGCATATAGAGAGGATTTAATTGCCTTTTAAGAAGTTGAGAATCATGAGGAGATTATATAGGAGCCTCCTTATTTTGTTTTTAAAAGCATTTGGAGTCATTTTAGACTTGTGGGGCTTAATATGGAGCATTTTTAGTGGCTTTTATGGTTTGATTAAGTCTTGCATGACTTTTTCAACCATTTGAAGCCCTTTTGGAGATGATATAGGAACTATATTCTAGGATAATTAAAGGAATCCAACCCAAGTTGTTGGAGTGGATTACTTAGTCTCTTAGGCTACTCATTGTATGCAATTCTTACTTTGTAGTTTTGAGAGTTAGTGATTTTTGCAATCCTTTCTCAAACTGGTAGACTTTGTAACTTAGTTTTCTTTTGGATATGGAATACAATGGAGACCTTTGAATATTAATGATTTCTTGAAAATTTTGCTTCTCTTTCTTTGCTTCATTGTGTGCATCAAAGAGATTTCATCAAAGTTATTTGTGAGGTATTATCATTTCCTTATAGCTTTATCTCTTATTCAACACCTTTGTGCAAAATATTGTTAGTGCAAGTCATAGTTTGTGTCAAAATTTTGTAAATGGCTTGTAGTTGTGAATTCATTTTCCTTCTAGAAGTCTGAGCATTATGACCTTGTTATGAAATACTTATGCAGTGACATACAAGAGTAAGTTGTGCAATTTTTTTAAAAGTTTTCAGTCATTATAAGTAAAGTGTTGAAGTTCTGAATTTCATAGTCATGTTTTCAATTAGGTGCATCACCATAGAAATAGATTATCTTCATTTTATGCATATCTTTCTTCCCTTTTCCTCATCAGTCAATAGCTTGGGTGACACCATAGAAAGCTGGATTTCTCTGGAGGTTGACCTCTGTCTACAAGTAACCCACAACTTTAGAGGTCTTCCCATGTTACACTAAGGTGTTGAACATTAGGTTCAATAGGGTGCACTTTTAGTAGCTAACATAGACAACTGCCTTAGCAAATATTAAATGAATTAGGACAAGAATTACATGCCAAAAGATAAGATAAGATCAAGTGACAACTAAATTCATATAGAAATATTCCCTCCTAGGACCTAAGTGGAATTAACATGTAAATAAGACCTAGATAGGTAAAATGCCTATTTACACCAACACCCCCCTTAAGGAAAACTTGGGGAGTATTATTATATAAAGAATGCAAAGATGGATCCCAACTATGAGGCAATGTTACGAGCCCATGTACAAATGAAAATGCAATCTCTCACAAATGGAGAAAAGGAGAAAACCAATGAGACAAAACTCCTCCCCAAGAGAGATGAAATATAACATAATCTCAATGATGAATGGGAGGAACGAAAGCCTATGTGAGGAAAAAGACCCCCTATAAGAGAGAAGAGAGACTATGCAACCCCCCTTAATGGCGAGTCTCTTGCAATGGTAGAATCCCAACATTGATTGTTGAAGATGACCCAATCTCGCTGAAAAAAATTCCTCCCCTTAGGGAGAAACAAAACCAAGATAATATGTAAGATGTCTTTCTATTCCTGAAAGGAATATGTGGGAAGAAGAATGAGATGTGATGTATCTGAACTATGCTCCAGTGTCCCCATATTGATACCAAAAGTTGAGACACTCCAAACAAGTATTCTAGGCCACACAACTAAATATGTCAATTTAGAATCTCCTAGAGAAGGGTGTAGAACACACTCCAAAGATACAAATGTCTAATTTGAAGATAAATAAGCTTCCTCAAAATTCTATCAAAAATTATCCACACTCATGTCAAACTACAAAGAGCAATCATGTAGAGAATGAATAAGAGGGTTAGAGTATTCTCTCACAAAAACTAAAGGATCATATCCATAAAAGAGAATATGTATGAAATCAATGGTGTCTTCCAAACCTGAAATATGGGACTCAAATAACAAACCAACCATATTTGTCAAGTATGTATCCCAAGTAGATGTAGTTGGAAGACAATGTAGATCCTGCTACACTGAATCACAAGAGGTCAAATCTATGCCAACATGAGCATCATCAATTTTAAAATAAAATGGAGGAGATGAAATGTAAGGCTCAATGATGGGATCGAATGTGAGAGCTCCCAAGTTCAAGAAGCCAAAATTCTCCTCTAAATCACAGTTCACACTAGAAGTGTGATCAACAACTGAAGGAACAATATCATCATCAGAAGAATAATCTACAAAGGTGTACAACCAAGATGAATGATCAACCATCCCAATAGTAATAATATTTATACCTTCCAATTCTCTAATGATAATTGAATTAGGAGTGAACTCCACATTCCTCCCATCTCCACCATGTGCAATCCGATATATGGAAAGAAGATTGTTTTCCAAATGAGGTACACACAAAACATCATTGAAAGTTCCCTCTCCAAAAGCAATAGACCCCTTCCTAAATAAACTCATGTATGTATTATTTCCCATGATCAGAATAGGAGACATAGCATAAGACTCAAAAGAAAAGAATATTGATTATGAAGATGCCATATGATGAGATGCTCCTGAATCTAGAAGTCATCTCCTTAATCTAAGACTGGAAAAAGTACAAAGAATGGTTCCTTTTATTCTTGATGTAGTAACTAAACCAACATGAAATTTTTCCTTATTAGACTATTTTGAGGAAGAAGAAGTTGACTATGACATTATAGAAGGAAAATCAATATGATTTTTTTTAGAATATTTTTCAACCCATCAATATCCTTCTTATAAAAAGAATGTTCATCATACCAATCTCCATACAATTTATATTTCTTATGTTCCTTATCAATATGTTCTAATTCTTTCACTTGACTAGCCAATAATGCCTAAGATTTAGATGACTTGATGAGGCCCATCAAGATAAGTTTTTGTTACTCATGTATTAACATCTCAAAAAATGATGCAAATGAAGGTGTAGTATATGTAGACCCCATAGTCAACCTATGCATATAAAAGTTAGAAACAAAAGCAGTATAATGAAAGCTAGAAACAAAATCAACATAATCAAAACCATTTTTTTCCAATGTATTATAGACCAACTAAATGTCCTTCTTATCAATTCCATATGCTTTTCTTTGCTATCTTAGATCATTAACCTTAATGATGTAGTCTTGTATGTTTTCAAGCTTCTTAGGATCAAGTTTTATCAGTTCATTATCAATTTTATAGCCTCTTACTTCATATGTAGTACCATATAATGTTTTCAATATGCTCCAAGCCTCATGAGAATTCTTGCATGATTCAACTTGAAATAACAAATCTTGAGAAACTAGTTTACAAAGAAATCCAAGAGCTTTGGTAGGTTCAACCATCCATTTTATCTTTTTATCATCATTTGTAGGTTCATGTACCTTATTTTCAACATATAGAGAGTGACCTTCATTCATTAGAACAATCCATGCATGTTGATGTCATGTTGAATAGTTATATGATGTTAGCAAAGGAACCTTAGAATGATCAATAAATAAGGAAGAGAACAAGAAAATAGATCAAAATAATACACCAAGAGACCCCCCAAATCACTCAATAAATAATATCCCAAATAATATGATGTGGAACTTTATATATAGTGTATTTACAATGCTAGAATTGTGTTCCAAATTTTACAATGCTAAGATGGATCAAAGATGGAAAATATAACAATATTTCAAAATGAGATCCTCAAAATGAAATTAACATTTCCTAATATGGTCTACACTAAAAATAAAGCTTTCCCAAGTAGATGAAACCTCTCTAAGTTGTAGTACTTCCAAGCAATCAACCAAAATGAAAATTTGCAAAAACTTGGACTAAATCTAGGAAAAATACATGTATAGAAATGTAGAGTTCCTCAATACCTTTCCAACACCAAAAAAATCATGAAAATTGGAAAATACAACAAATAATTATGAGCTTAGAGGTCCAAAAAGGAAAATCTAATTTCAACCAACAATAAAATTCACTTGGGGCAGAATTTGAAAAATATGGCTTGCACCATTATGAAGTGCTCAGAACCAACTTTTTGTCGATATCTCGTTTGCAAAATTTTAACATCTTGGTGGAGAGTTATGACATTTTGAAAAATGCCCAATTTGGGCTAGGGGGACAAAATTTTAAGCACCTAGGTGCTTAGCACTTGGTCCTTTATATGACTGTCAAGCTAATTTTTTTAAATATATATATATATATATATATATATATATATATATAGATATATAGAGAGAGAGAGAGAGAGAGAGAAATTTAAGCACCACTTAGCAGGTAACGACCTCAATAGTAGGTGGCAGCTAGCATGCACCCCTGATGGGCTTTAAGCCCTAGGCACTCACACACAATCAAGTGCAATGTCTAGGCACCCAAAAAAAATCAACAATTTAAATTTTTTTTTAATTAAGTACTAAATCTACCAAGTTGTATCTCAAAGTCATATCCTCATATAACAATGATGCAAGGGTTGACGTAGAAAGAATATTATACAAAGATGTTGATACCTTTGCAGACCTGATAGCACCTAATATGACCACATACAAACCATACATATTCGTATTGTATGGATTTCATACGACTGGATAGATGGATTTTTCACCCAAAATATGAAAACCCCAAAAATGGCCCAAATTTTTTTCACCTAAATATCAATTATTTTATATGAAAATGGGGGTTTTGGGGACTTTTGGACTCAATCGTGAGATCTATTTTTCCCCAACATGAACCTAATAAAATACCAATCTCAAATCACCCTTAGATTTGAGAAGGGGTTATACAATTCTACAGCTCTGATACCATGTTAGTCACTCAAGGACTCAAGCCTCTACGATCACCTACAAAAACCAAAAACAACCTTTTACAAGAGGGAAAAGAAAGAGCATGAAATTGCAATAATGGATGGAAGATATGGCCAATATCCAATACCTAAGATTGTAGTGATATATTGACTTAATTGAACTAAATTGTTTGATGATGTACAAGTGATAATTTCTTATAAAGGTAAAGTGCAAGATAGGATTAGAAAAGATATTGGCATGTGTCTTAATCATATAAAGTGAGGCAACTACCTCAAAAAATATTAAATGACTTAGGACACAAGCATTAAATTTCAAAAGATAAGATAAAATCTAGTGACAACTAACACTATCTAGAAAGATTCCCTTCTAGGACCTAAGTGGAATTAACATGTAAATATGACCTAGATAGGTAAAACACCTATGTACACCAACACTTTATGCATAATCATTATAGAGCTCAGGTCAGAGGGGTTTCATTTAGTTTTAACCTCTTAGAGTTTATTGAATTTAGAAGAATGTGTCATCTTATATTCTTGCATAGATGTGAATAATGTTGATGACATTTAGTTAAATTATGTGGCTTTGATTGTTAATTATATAAGATAAAAACATCCAAGTGCCACTAAAAATCTAAAAAACCCCTTATGGGTTATAGGCTACCATATGAGTAGTAATTTGGATGGTTCAAGGTCATTTCAACCTATCACCTATTATGTTAAAATTTTGATCAACATTATCTTCTTTGATTTAACTTCTACTCAAAAATGTCATCTCTAACATAAAAATTTACATCTTACACTAGAATATGCCACCATCTATGCACCTCTAAACCATTGCTCAAGATTAATGATTAATTTATTGTAATGTATATATTTGTTGGCTTTAAAAATTAAAGTTTGGGGAAGAACTATTATCTTGGGACATTACCTTGTAATAATAAATTCACCACCAGAATCCAAAAATATTTATGTTTATTATAAAATCATCGTAAGTACATTGATAGGATTTTGAACATCAACTATTCATCTTGATTCATACAAGTATAATAGGAAACCATAGAGGTTGATTCCATAATTTCCATATTAAATGAGGTCATGCATATAGAGCTTAATCCATATTCAAACTTAATGTGGACATGCACACTATGCACACCATAGGAAAATTAAAGAGAAATAAATCTTGCAATTTAAGTGCTCAATTAACAAATTGACTAAAATTATTATGACATAGGCTTTTTGTTCAAGTTGATTGTCTTCATGCATCATGGGGCAAGAAGCGTATTTTAAATTTCATACATTGTAAGGAAAAAATTACTATGCCAACATGTACAAATAGGTAGTGAATGCTAAGAAAGGCCTCTATTTGTTACCCAAGACACTCAATTGTTCTAGGCTACACTATTCTAATTTGCTCTTAAGAGCCCTAAGTGCAAAAAATTGCCAAATTATGACGGACTGGTTCTAAAAATTCATGGAACCTAGGAACATTTTTTTTGAACCTACAAGGTCACATAGGGTCCCTACATAATAACCTCTCTTAGATTTTTAATCTCCAATCTATTTGATCACGCCAATAATTTTTTGAAAGTTGCAAAATACGTCAATTGTGTTTAGTAAAAACTTGTTGAGAGCCATAATTTTCATTATATGTGTTGTTGAACAAATTAATCATTCCAACACATACAGGTGGGTGTGTAAATACTAGGGAAGGCCTTTGTTCATTCCACAAGAGACTTGATCGTTCCAGGCTAACTATTATGGTGTAGTCTCTTGAGAGCCCTAAGTGCAAAAAACAACCAAAATATGATACATTGGTTCTCAAAATACATGGAACTTATGAATATTTATTTTGAACCTACAAGGTCACATAGGGTCCCTACACAATAACCTCTCTCATTGTTTTGAATCTCCAATCCATTTGATTGTGGCAACAATTTTTCAAAAGTTGTAAAAGCATCAATTGTGTTTAGTAAAACCTTTTCAAGAGCCACACTTTTCATTTTGGGTGTTGTGGAAAAAATTAACTATGAAAACATGTTCGAGTGGGTGGGTACATGCTAGGGAAGGCCTATGTTTTTTTCCCAAGACACTCGATTGTTTTGCAACACAGTCTCTTAAGAGCCTTGAGTGTGAAAGCTACCAAACTATGATAGATTGGTTCTCAAAATCTATGACACCAAAAAAAAAATTCATCTAAACCTATTGGGTTACATAAGGTCCCTCCACAATAACCTCTCTTGATTTTTAAAATCTCCAATCCATTTGATCATGGTGACAACTTTTAAAATGTTGCAAAAAGTGTCAATTACATTCAACAAAAAGTTGCACGAAAGCATAATTTTTATTCATGCATCATGAGGTCGAACAAATAGTGCCAAAATTTATGTGTACAATTGAATGCTAGGAAAGGTTTATTTCACACCTCAACTGTCTCGATCATTCTAAGCTACACTATTTTGACGTAATCTCTTAAGAGCCCTAAGTGTGAAAAATTGTTGAACTATGACTTAATGGTTCTCAAAATTCATGAAACCTACAAACATTATATTTGAAACTACACCATCACATAGGGTCCCTCCACAATAACCTCTCAATTTTTAAAATCTTCAGTCCATTTGACTATGGCAACAATTTTTCAAATATTATAAAAAATGCCAGTTGCATTTAAGAAAATGTTGCAAGAAAGAATATTTTTTGTCCTATGCATCATGGGGCCAAAACAATAACACTAGCACATCCAAGTGGGTTGGTGAATGCTAGGCAAGGTCCTATTTCACACCCCAACTTTCCTGATCATTCTAGGCTACACTACTTTAGTGTAATCTCTTAACAGCCCTAAGTGTAAAATAATGTTGAACTATGACGGGTTGTTTCTCAAAATATGTGGCACCTAAAAAATGTTTTATTTGAAACTATAGGTGCAACTAAGGTCCCTCCATATTAACCTCTCTCATTTTTTTAAAAATCCAAGGTTTTTGACCATAGCAATAATGTTTCAAAAGTTGTGAAAAATGTTAATTTTGTTTCATGTGTCATGGGGTCAAACAAACAACGCCAACATGTTCAGGAACACAAGTGAATGCTAAGAAAGGTCCTATTTTGCACCCCAATTTTCACAATCATTTTTGGATATCCTATTTTAACATAATCTCTTAAAAGCCTTAAGTGAAAAAAAATTGTCAAATTATGATAGGTTATTTCTTGGAATCCATGGCACCTACAAACATTCCATCTAAACCTAAGGTGCATGTAGGGTCCCTCCACAATAACCTCTTTGATTTTTTAAAATCTAAGTAATTTGACCATGGTGAAAATATTTCAAAAGTTGCAAAAAATGTTAGTTGTATTCAGTTAAAAGTTGTTAGGAGGCACATTTTGCATTGTTCATCTCATGGAGCTAAACTGATTACATGAACATGTTGATTTGGATGGGTGTACACTAGGGGGGGATTTTTTTGTACCCCAACTATCTTGATCATTCCAAACTATATTGTTATTATTTTCCTAGTGTGACATTAGATTATTGTGTGGATTAGGGCAACCATAATCTCTTGAAATTAGCAAATTTCAGGGTGCTCAAATAGGAAAAATAAAAGGGAAAACCTAGATATAAATTTATGGGTGTCAAACTAGGATAAATAAAAAGGAAAATAGGATTAAAAAAATTGAAAACCTAGATAGTAAAGTGGCATACCCTTGTACCTAGATCTATCATGCAAGATAATAAGAACATGGAGAAATAATAGACGTACAACTCCATTAATTGAATGAATGATTAATTATAATGCTTGCATCAATTATATAGTAAAAATGAGCCCATTCTTATATGGAGTAAAGGTTAAGCTATTCAATGAATGATGAAAAATAACTAAATATAATTTAACATGATTGGTGGAACCTAACTATTGTTGAACTAGCATATTAGGTAGTAGTTAACTAAATCTTATCTAGCATGATAAGAGAAAGATAAATTAAAAAAAATAGGATATTATATAGGATACAACTTAAACTAAACAAACTAAGTTTCAAGAAAGTGCATAAGTAGGCATATGTTTGAATGACACAACTACCTAAGTGTTCTTCTTTTGTATTAGATATAGTTAAGGAAATAAGAATACAAAATTCAGAAGCTTATGTTGTATCCATGTCCATCAACAGATAGTTATCTCCCCATTCAAATTTTTTGAATCCAACTCACCCAACAATAAACTAAAATTATGTCTTTGAACCTATAAAATATTGAATTTTGGTATATTTTTTACTACTATAAAATGGTTCTATCAACATTAGCAACTACAATATTATTCCATCATGTACAACTTGTTTGTCAAATGTTAATTCTCCCATGTGCTTAAGCCCAAAATTGTGGCATGTGCATGCTATACACAAGGAGGTAATAAAACCATATATATACACCTATATACTCTACATACTAGGAAGATCTATGTAACTAGTAAAAAATAGAGGGTCCCATGTAGCCATCACCTCACATGTTTTAGCTCTCACTGCCCAAGTCAAGGTCACCCCTCCTTGCAAGAGTCTATGCCACCATCATTTCATCCCTAGAGAACACCTCAATTTCTAGATTCTCATTTGTGTGCAACCTTCAATCCTTGACTTGGTGTTGCTCTTCATTGACCTTTCCTTTCCCATTGAACTATTTCTAAAAATTGTCCAATGTAGTCATAAAAGTGGCCAAACTAGGTTGACCCATCTGCCAGTTATGCCCAAACTTGACCTCATTTTGAAAGTAGTATCCCATCTTGCAAAAACCTAAAGAAATTTCCCTCTGAGATCTTCACAGTCAACACAACCTATGGAGCAATGTTAAAAAGGATGAGGCTTTTTGCAGACTCAGTAAGGATCCTCCTCTACCATTAAACTTTTCACTATTTCTTGCCTTCCATAATTGCCACAAGATTTCATTAGAAAGACAATGCCAAAAAAAATTAATCTCTTTTCCTATCTTTTTATCATTGCATAGAAGGAAATATTTCCAATCAATTTTTCCACTAGTTTTCCAGATTAACATGTTGTTACAAGGAGTTTCTAAACTTCATTTGCATACAAACATTCAAACAATATATGTTCAATAGTTTTCAGGAGTCTAGAAATGTTACATATTTTAATGTCATCATGTTTCCACTTGACAAGGACTCTTTGTAATATTATTAACCATCTTAGACAAGCCTTTTTGGGGTCAAGAATAGAGGACTAGTTTGAGGTGAATGTTTCATGCCACTATTTATTACTTAGATTTACTTGCCAAGCCTTGTTTAGGTGTTCAACTAGGGAATTATTGTGTATTAGTTTTTGGTAGATGACCTACCTAAGTGTTCTTAAGAAAATAGAGTGGTTAAATACATATAAATAAGAATAATACTAGCCTAGAAAATCACATGAAAACCTATCCTTTCTTAGATGCTCATTCTTCATATTCTATCATGGTGCAAAACCTAGAGTTGTGTCTTCTCATTCTTCATCGCTTTGTCTTTCTAGTAGTCATCTTGGTGACTCGTCCATGTGCATAGTGATACTAATTATTCTTTATCATGTTCTCCCCTCCTTTCTTGATGCCCACAATATCTATAATGCTTAGTCTAAGTTATTTATTTCCCATGTAACACAACTTATAATAGGTTTTTTTTTCTTGTGACTTTATTTTTTATCTTTGATGTTGCATAACATACTCAATTAACATAATCTTAACCCATTGTAATTGATGTGACATATAATTTATAATATTATCATTAAATTGGGCATACTTTTTAGAGATAGGCCAAGGGAAAAAGTTATACCATACTTATAATATGTCTCCATTTCTTGATTCCATTTCTAATTTTGATTTTATCTAGACTACAAAAAAAGTGACCAACCAAGACCTCATAATATATAATCATGAAAATACATGAAGAGCTAATTACCCTATATGTGTAGTGTTGATCATCAAATCTTGCACCTCTCCAACAACCTTATGGGAAATTCAATGAGTGGGGGACTAAACTATGACAAAACTCATAGCACAATATTAAATAATAAAATAATTGGAAATGTATTCAATTAATCATTCATATTAAATATGGAGAACATTGGTAAAACATATTTTTATTAACCAAAAATCCATATAGGAATATAGTGTTATATGCCAATCAAAGTATAATATATGTACACTAAATCCATATGAGCTTACAACAAAGTCTTATCTAGGCATATAATGTCACATATTTGTAATACAATATATATATATTTCATATAGGCATACAAAAAAGACCCTAATGTAGACACTTCCCTCTGGGGAAATGAAAGAAATCACAAGCCACCTTTGAATTTTGAGTGGATAGAGATGCAAATGATAATGGTTTCTTTCAAACCTATTAACTTGACCTCTTCTCAAAACTTGCTTGCAACTCCACCTAATACGATACAAATTAACATATAAAAAATCAATTATAGAATGAAATGTAATAGAATAATCACTTACTACGTACTCATAATCACTCTATATCATTTTTTTCTTTCATTTTTTTGTAATAGAGGCATGTTCAAAATATGGAGTTATGAAAAATTGTGGCAAGAATCAAGATACAAAGTGAACTACAAATAAATATCATTCAAATTTTTACTAGTAGATAAATAAAACAATAAATATAACATAAAATTTACTAATCCAAATCATGCCTCTATTAAAGGCATCGAAGATGATATTGTTGCATCAACACCATGCTCCATTGTGGTATGAATAGCAGGAGAAGAATCAACTTATTTCAACATCTAAAAAATGAAACAATGTTAAGAATTTATATATAGGCTATTTATACACTCAGACAACATTAATGGAGGATCAATCATGTAGGAGAAGGATAGTGCCATATCTGAGGGAAATAAGAAGACTATACAATATAAGAGTAGGGAGAATATTACCTATTGTGACCTTTTCACACATCGCCCCATCGCCGAAGGGGACCCCCAGTTGTCTGCTAGTTTTTAGGGTTTTGTCTCCTTGCAACGGTTTTGTGAGGTCACCTTATTGAGAGTTTCAAGTCAGTTTGCCGAGAGTTACCCAAGCCAAGTCAATAATCCATGCTTGAATCAGTGCATAGACATCATGGAAGCGCTCAAAAGGCCTAGGAAATGAAGATCACCGTGAATTTGTCCAATTCTGAGACTTCCTACTTTTTAGGAAATTTATCTTTTTTGTTTTTTTCATTTTTGGAATTTTTGGACCAAATGAGGTTCCCTATTTTTTAGGGTTTTTCTTTTTCTATTTTTTGAAAGTTTCTATTTTTGGAAGGGTCTTGAATTCCAAAAATCCACTCAGAAGTTCAAAAAAATTGAAAAATCACTTAAAAAATCAAAGAGAAAATCGAAAAATCATTGAAAAATCTAGATAAACAAAGTAAAAAGCATGAAAAATTAGACCAAAAAATCATCAAATTCTAGAAAAATTAGTCCAAAATCAATCAGATCTAAAGCGAAATCACAGAAAATCAACTCAAAAAGAATGGAATTCATGAGAAATTTGGTTAAGTCGGAAGAAGTTCGCCATCATGAAGCTAGTCCTTGAAATGTGGGACGAAGGAAGGAATGTCTGGAAGTCTTCAAAGTCCACCCAACACTCAGGAAGGAATGTCTAGAAGCTTGTGAAGTCTGCCAGCTTGAAGGAAGGAATGTCCAAGACTCTCTGAAGTCTGCCTTGCAATGTCCAAGTCTCCTCCAAAGTCCTCCAGCCTTGAGGAAGCATATCCAAAGACTCTCTAAAGTTCACCTTGCATGTCCTAGCCTCCTCCAAAGTCTGCCAGCCTCAAGAAGGGAGTGTCAAAGATTCTTCAAAGTTCGCCATACACTTGAAAGGAAGTTCCAAGAGGTTGGAAAGTCCGCCACACACTTGCCAATAGGTTGGAAAGTCCGCCTAGGCACATGGGAGAGAAAAAATAAAAAATTTCACTAAGTATTGGTGCCTAGTAAGGAAAATTTAAAAAATTTGCCTAAATGTAAGAGCCTAAAAAGGTGGAAAATCAAAATTTTGGCTAAGTGTTCAAGAGATAAAGTGCTAAAAGGTTTGGAAGTCCACCATGTTCAAAGAGATAATGTCCAAGACCATAGAAAGTCTGCCCTCACCTTGTCCAAGCACTTGGAAAGTCCGCCATGGTCTATGAAAGGGAAAAATTACAATTTTTGGCTAAGTATCATGACATTTTCAAGAGGCGAAGTGCTAAGTTTGAAAGGAAAGTGCTAAAGGAAGTGCGCCATGGTATGAGAAAAGTGGAAAAGACTTTGAGAAGTCTACCTAGGCCAAGGCAAAGAAAAAAATGAAGTTCGCCAGCAAAGGTGCTCAGCGAGAGACTAAGATCAATTCAAAGTGGAAAAATGTTGCAGACACTGATCTGGGACATGTCGAATTTGATGAGTTTAAGAAAAGAATGTATAGATAGAGTGGACTTCCCACACCGATAGCCAGATGGATAGTAAGAAATGGAATATTTCAGGCAGCTGGATTCCCACCAGCAATGGGTTGTGCAGAATTGATGGTGGAGTGTGTTATCCACTATGATGCTCAGAAGAGGCAGATCATCGCACATGATGGAAGAATCTTGGCACACTTAGGTGAGGTGGAAATCCAGGAAACCTTTGGCATCTCAAAACATTCACGGACAATCTATAAGACCAAGGAAGAAGCCAAGAGGTTATATGACAACAAACCAGATTTGTGTGCCACAACCGTTAACAAAGCATGGATGGACAAGCCTAAGCCATCAATAAAGAAGATGCCCAAGAGACCTCACTAGAAAAATTTCAAAGAATATTTTGGAGACATCATCTTGATGCTGAACAGAGTAGTCGGCAACCCGCAAGGTTCCCTTTTCGAGAGCTGGATGTATTATTTCATAGATGAGATCACTTCTGGTGTAAAGATGTTGAACTGGTCACGAATGATAAGTGATAATCTCCATGAGCAATTGATCAATTTGGAAGAGACTAAGTCTTTTCACATGAGCTCATATATTGTCTACTTGTTGGCTAGATCATATAAGTATCTAGGACTAATTTGCAAGGGAAAAGTTGGTAGCAAGGAAAATGAGCTCAGACCTTACGACTGCTACCCATAGCTCCAATTGAAGGAGAAGTCTCACTTCAGAAGGGTGCATGATGCCTTCCTAATGCATGTTACCAAAACACTTCAAGGATGAGTGCATCAGAGGTTGACTCATGAGGTGAAAAGTTTAATCAATAAATATGGATCTTGGTTCATCTAGTTCCCAAAATTCACATATGTCAGGATCCAGGGGTTTACTGGAAATCCCTATAAATTGCCTAATTATCCTACAAATCATGGATGATTTTGCTCAAGGTCTTGAGACAGTTAGAGGAATATCAAAACATCCAGAGGCCAACCAAGAAGGCATCTGTCACATTCCCATTTTTCATCAAGAATATGTTGGAGTACTATCCATCAACACAGGCAGCTGAGAGTGCAAGGTTGGAGATCTAGTGGTATCCATTTACAGCCTACAAGACCAGGGTCAACTTTGACCCACATCATAATATTCAGACAGTAGAGGGGAGAAGGTACAAGCATAGAGTGGAACTGGAAGATTTTTGGGCTGATGCCACTGATGAATATGAAGTTAGGAGGAGGCTATGGTCCAGAATGCCCCTAGACTTCATGAGGACAATTGAGTTTTTTCACGTGCCTGACCAGTTGCAGGATGATGGGAACTACATCCAGCCACGCTTCGAGGAAAACCAATCTCTTCCTCCCATAAAGTGGTCAGAGCCCGAGCACACAGACTTGGCAATCTTGATGAGACCAGTGACTAAATACTCTTAGTGGTGGGTTGACCATCATGTCCAGGAGATGAGACAGAGAAGAATAACGCTCACATATGATCTACTAAGCGAGTCAGAATCATATTCTTCTAATGCCGGTGCATCCCATTAGGATTTGGTAGAGATTGGAGAGAAGAGGAAGGAAATAGTGCCAAGTGTTGAACCTGTTCAAAAAAGACATAAGGGAGAGCCATCTCGTTCAGCAGCATCTCAAAACTTTGATGAGTTGGTGGCTACTATAGATGAGTCCTTGGTGGAAATACTCGTACCTCCTACAATTCAGGAAGAGAATGATGAACCTATTTAGCTGGATGATGAGGAGCCTCCGTCACCTACAGGCATGGAAATACTTGGTTCAGATAATGAGATAGAAGTCCGGAATAATGACTTCGAGGAGGGAATGATTTCAACTCTCAGAGGGGTTGTGGATGTTCCGAATGAGGAAGAGGTTTAGGTAGAGGATGGAATTGAGCAGCTGACCATTCCAGATTGGCTGATAGAGAGGATGAAAATTCAGGTACCTGCAGAAGTTCAAGAGGAGGATGATACTGCTGATTTCTTGGCAAGGTTGGAGCAAGTTGCAATCAAGAAGCCTGCCAAGAAATTCTCTACCATTCAGAGGGATGGGATAGGCAACCAATCCATACACATTGTAGTACCCATGGTGGACAAGCCACAAGACAAGATTACTCCTCAAGAGTATGCCATAACCACTATAGATCTTGGCCCAACCTCAAAAGGTCAAGAAGTGGAGGAATTAGATAATTTCGTCTCAACCATCAAAGCAAGATTGGAAAAAGAAGTGGCTAAGAAGAAAGAGTATAAAAAGGAGGTTGAACACCTTAAGGAGTACATACAACATTTGACCCAACCACTTGATCAGGGTAATGCGACTGCTCCTCCTCTCCTCAATTCATCACAGGAAGTGACCAAGGATGTAGAGCATGGGATGGTGACAACCAAGGAAGCTCAGGACTGGATGGCGAGCGAGGGCACTGAGGTAGCCTTGTTCATGGAGAAATTGACACTTGCTTATGGGAAAACCTCATATTTTCTTTCCAGACTTGTTGATATGGTGGAAACGTGGGAATGTATTCCAGATATGCAGGAGAGGCTTATTCCATGCCTCAGGCTATTGAAAGGAATTCCAAGGGAGGAGTTGGTTGATAGAAGGGTAATTGCTGGAGGAGCAGCATATGATTTCCATCACTAGTTTTGGGCAGTAACTATATGTAGAGAAGTTTTGGAAAAGGCGAAAGTGGATGGACTCAGAATTGAGGAGCAGGTAAAGGAAATTTGAGAGAAAATTCATATGACAGCTATAGAAGTGTTTGATCAAGAGATTGTCCGAGAAAAGGACATGCAGCTAGAGAAGCTGAGACGAAAGGTTCATGAGGTTTTCTTCTCGACTACTGGACCACTTCTAAGATAGGATTTTGCGAGAGTAGCGAGTCTTTCAGGCATCCGAAATGATTTTGGGAAGCATGAAGCGGATTGGGAAAATACCTTTGCTAAATGTGCAGAGAACTTGGATGAACTTGAATTCTAGATCAGCATGTTGCCACCCGTCACGATGGAGGAGGTCATTGCAGTAGTGTCTAGGTTTGTTGAACACGATGCTACTTAGAAGGATAAGGACGCCTCTCCTTGATAATAGCTTCAACTGCCTCTTTACTGATAGTTTACTAATTGATGATTCATGTTATTTTGGGCAACCCTAATTAGGGTTGAGTTGTAATAATCTTGGTTGTTGATATTGTTTTAATCTCGACCCTTCATTTTATTTTTGAAACTATATATAAACTGATGATCTCTCACTTTCATTTATGTGGAGATAGTATATGAGATTGTTGCATTGAGACTATTTCGAATAATAAAATCTCTTATGCATGATTTTCTTTGAATAACTTTTATTGTCAAATAGTAAGCGAGGTTGCATATCTTCTTCCACCATAGATTAAAGTTAGAATTAAGCTAAATAGAATTTGCTTTGAAAGTTGGTTAAGTGAATGAGAGGTTGATCGTATCGATTCAATGGTGAAGTATTGCTCATACTTTCTTCAAATGGATGATTTGCATTCGATGCGTAAAGTTAGCCTGAGCATATAATTGTGGAAGCTTAACTTCAGTCTTGCTCGAGATTTGAAAACCATTATCACACCCCTTGAAGATTGCACCCACTTTGCGTATGTTGTCCTGCAGGAGGTGAAACAAAGTGCAATTATTTCCTTTCGCCTAAATCTTTACTGTCTCTCAAATTCCTAGGCATAGAATAGATTCTCTGAACCCTTATCCTTTTGCCATTTTTTTTAGATCCAAATTGAAGTCCTGATTGAGAAGCCTTTAATGATAAATCCACCTAAGTCCCAAACTTGTGAAAATTTCTTTAACGTAAGTCCCCTTGTTTATTACTAGCAAATCACAATGCCCATTGAGCTTATCCACATGTCAAGACCTGACTAAAGAAACCTTGGAATCGCCATATGATCTTCTCGCAATCTTAGCATACGCGGTGGTTTTTCAAGAGAGGATAGAGTGTCTTTGGACATTTTATTTTGTGTGTTTGGTGAATGATAAAACGTACACCAACATTACCTTGAGAGGAAATAAGTGGGTAGAGGTATCATGTGAGAATCCAATAGTTGAAAAACTAGACAATATCAAACCCACAGAACACATAATGGCTTGTATATTAGAGGGGAGAATTATTTTTATGGTCATCAAAAATGAGGATGAGGTAACCCATGG
This sequence comes from Sequoia sempervirens, assembly GCA_007258455.2. Classification (NCBI taxonomy): domain Eukaryota; kingdom Viridiplantae; phylum Streptophyta; class Pinopsida; order Cupressales; family Cupressaceae; genus Sequoia; species Sequoia sempervirens. The sequence goes on along the minus strand of VDFB02000363.1, from coordinate 58,285,199 downwards.
GTTATAAGATGTCAAGAAGAGAACCATGGTGGATTTGATAAATGAGGGAAACAATAAGGCCCATGTTTATTCTAACACATTTTTTTTTGTATATCTACATCACAACAATGAGAGATGATGAGAAATCCTCATGATGGAGGATGAAACTATAAGGGAAACGTTCTAAAAGTAAGGCATGGAGGATTAGGTGTGTTCACTCAAGGTCAAAGATATGCTCCACAAGAAATAATGTATTAGTGCATCTATGGAGGAGTATGTGTAAGAGGTAATAATAAAGAAGATACTATAGGTTCTTGGTGCAAACCAAGGAATATTTCCACTTGAGGAAAAGGTTAGTAAATGTATGAGAGAATTCCCAAGGAGCAATAAATAGTTGTAACTACTATGGTATGATTGAGTGCAACAAAGGATCATATTTAGAATGTTACATTGAATATGTTACAAGTAGGTTTAATAAATGATGGATATAGTCATGAAGTTAAATGTACAGCTAGAATATTTTTAGAGATGCTACTAGTGGGAGTAGCAAAAAGTAGTGAAGAGATAATACTAATGGATGTAGTGAAAGGGAATAACTAGGGAGTTGTACAAGAGATGTTGCAAGTGCATGCAAAAAAATGTTACAGGTTTATACAACAATAAAGAGTGAATAGGAAAATGTAATTGAGGCGACATAATTGAGGGTAGTGAGAAACACGAATCCTCTAAGAATGAAGGAAAATCAAGAGAAGATGCAAAATATTAAATTAACAAACTCTACCTAACATTATTTTATAAACTATTAATGATTAAAAATAGACAACCTTAAACCTTAGTGGAAGATGGATGACAACCTTGACTAGCGGGTGTTGATGTTGAAGGCCTAACATTAACTTGTTCAATTTCTAATGTGAGTTACAAGATTTCTATTCATGTGAGGTTACATTATTCATGCAATTTATTTATTGTTTTTTACTAGTTACATACATGTGGATTGGATATTGTAATGCAATCTATAGGTGGAGGGTTTCTAGATGTAGTGTGAACACAATGACCCTAAATTTTATTATAATCAATCTAGTAATTTAGTTAATCTTATATTTTAAAATAAAATTGAACAAATTGAATTTGAACTTGTTGAAATATACCTGACTATCAATGGCATTTATTTTGTTCAACATATCATTTGTCACAACCATCTGATCCACTATAGGTGCATCCTAGCCACATGCATCCTCATCATCGTCATACCCATAAGCATAAACATAACTATAGCTTTGGCATACATGAGGTGGATGTCAAGGCCTAGAAGGCTCACCCACATCACCTTGTGCTAGAGGCTTAGTGTGTTGTATAAGGGTTTGAGTTAGTGAGCTAATGGACTATAGGGACTCCACCTCAATACCCTTTGTTAGTTTATTTTTGTGATTTAAGCTCCAACTGATTCCTAAAAAATCTAAATGAATAGCCAATTCTTATGCTTGATTGTTCTATGGGGTTGGCCAATGAATAGGAGAATAGTTAAACAATTTTCTCCTCAGTACTTTAGGCTCTATAGAACCTAGGAGGGTAGTCCTATGCAATATCAACTAGGATTATACAAAATTTATGAAGGATATTGCTTTAAACAAATATGTTCTCTTCTTTTGACCAAGATTTACAAATAAACACAAGTGAAATGCTAAATTCTTGGAATGTTATGCATTCTAAATATAATAACATTTGAATATTATTATGAAATAAATATTGCTTGAAATGGAAATTTGGTTTGTATATTTGATGACCATGGAGAATATAACTAGGACCTTTTGCATAGATTGATGCCTTAGACCTAGGAAATGGATTCAAGGGAAACACAATTGAAAATTAATACAACATTCATTCTAACTCCGTTAAAGCTTAATAATAACTCCTTACATTGCTATCCTTTTAAAATTTTGCAATAAACTCTACTTAACAATCCTTGCACACACCTAAAACATTTAATATTTCTCACTGTTTTGTTGGAAAAAGGGAAACACCTTTGGATATTTGCACTCTTGAGGATTTGGCACCCTTTTCCAATTATCATTAAATGTGGGGGATAAAAATGGTATGATTTTGAATGGGGGTTTGCTGGATTTGGAAAAGATATATGATTGACTTATAGCCTAAAAGGTGAGTCAATTAGCTCTTGACCAAATCTGAAATGGTTAAGGATGAAATGCAATGCAATGACTAGGCTAATGATGCAAATACAATAAACATAAAAATTCACAGACAAATTATGATAATAGAAATGGACTGATCATAGTACTATGCATTTTTGGTTCAAATATGGGGCTAAAAATGGAGGACTAAGTCACCTAGGGGGATAGTGTCCTTTTGAATGAAAATCATATCTATTTTTGCAATCCTCAAGAGCTAGATCAAAGCTTTTGTTTCTTGCTTGTCACACTATCATATCACTATTAGATAATTTTGTAATTGAGTTCACATTTGTTGTCAAGGTGTAGGGTTTGAATGTAACAATGAATAATTGATCTTCAAGCTTCCTCCAATCTTCTTCAGATCTAAAACCTGCACACTCAAAGAGAGAGGAAAGGTTGTGTCATTTAGGGGCTTGCCTTAGTCAAACCTTGTGTTAGTGTTTCCACTTCCATAATAGTAATGTCAATGATAAAAAGATAAATGATATGAAGGAATGATGAACCAAAAAATTGTTGCAACTCACCACCTTTCAATGACTTCCTTGAAGGACCGAAGTCATAAATCTTCTCAAGTCTTGGATGTTTCTTTCTTGATTACAGTCCTCAGGATCCATATCATAGCTTTCATTCCTTGCTTGTCGCATTGTCAGATCATTGCTAAATAATTTTGTAATTGAGTTTTCATTTTTTGACAATGTGTAGGGTTTGAATGCAAAAATAAATAATTGATCTTCAACCTTCCTCCAATATTCTTCAGATTTGAAACCTACACATTCAAAGAGAGAGGAAAGGTTGTGTCATTTAGGAGCTTGCATTAGTCAAACCCTATGCTGTGTTTCCACTTTCACAATGGCACTATCAATAATAAAATTATAAATGATAGGAAGGAATGATGAATCAACAAAGTGTTATAACTCACCACCATTAAATGGCTTCCATAAAGGATTGAAATCATACAAATCTCCTCAAGGCTTGGATGTTTCTTGCTTGATTAGCTTGAAGGCATACAAGGTTAGATCTCACAAACAATATGATAACATAAATATGAATAAAATTACATACACTTTGACATGATGCTTGGATCTTGAATTTTTATAATAAATGTTTGAAATTTTTCTCTTGAATTGTTTGATAATTGCTTGATCACAAAATTTTCCAATAATTTCTAGATGTCTTCACCTCCCTTTTCAAATGATGCAATAACTAGGCATTTATATGCAATTATTCTAATTTCCCAAAAAATAAATCCCAATAGCTAATTATGGATATTTGAATTTCAAACAATAAAATTTTAAAACTAACATATTTGAATTTAGAGCCAAAATAGGGGGACTAAGTCACCCTGGGTGACTATGTCCTAACCCTTTTTTTGGAAATTAAAGTGTTAGGGGCAAAGTATTAAAAGAATGCATTTGTTTTTCATTTGTAATTTGTTGGTAATTGTTTAAAATGGGCCATGGAATGCATAATTTAGGAAATTAGGCACTCAATTAGGTCCCATAACTTAAGGGGAGCAAAACATAGTGTGAAATTGTCAAGGGTGATAATTTATCATGCTACACACAAAATAAATTTAATCCACTCCTTGAGTAAAAGCCATGAAAGAAACATTCAATTACAAAACCTAAAAGATGAAAATAAAATGATCCTTGATCAAATTGTATTCATAAATGTTAAAGAAAAGTACAATTAGGAGAAAATTGACTATGAAATTATCATTATATTCAATATTTTGAGCTAGTACTATTATACAAAATTAACAATCATTGACATCCTTTCTTATCAAAACCTAGACCAGAAACGTACAAATTGATACACAAAACTCTCTGCTTACAAAGTTTTCCATGATCCCAACAAAATGGGCTTGAATTCCCTTTTATAAAAACAATGGAGCAAACAAGCTTCGAGCCATGGAAAAATGTATCATTTTCATTTGGAAATATTGTTCCTTAAGGATCAGATAAAACAAGTTAGAACTACCCAGTGGGGAGAAACAAATATTTTTCTATAAGACATAATAGTTGCATATGTCATTGAAAAAGATACTTGTTGATCCCAAAATAATGAAAGAGGAAAGGTAGAAGTAAAATTACTATGTTGCATTCTTCCATCACCTTCTACAACTTCAAAAACATATGAGGAAGCTGACTAAGACACATAGGAAAAAATAGGCCCCACCTCTGCAAAAAGACAAGGGCATGGGAAATATCTATTCAATGTATTTCTCCACCCATGAACTATACTCTTCTTCTGAACACCATTGAAAATTCAAGAGTTTCTACAATATTATTATGAGAATTATATCTTGCATCTACTATTACTATGGTCTCCTTTGCAAAAATGTCCAGATTAGTCTCCAACTTGAATAGATCATCTATTGAATTATTTAAGAGAGATAATTTTGGTTTTCCATCCTTATAAATGTACGATGACAATGAGGGGATTATGCCTATAAACTCTTCCTTCCATACATAGAAATACTTGATTGAACTTGAATTATCCATAATTTTAGGCATAATTCCCTATTCCATGCTTTCAAACATCTTCAATTTTGACTTGAATTGTAATAAAGCTTAGTTTGAAAAGTAGAAACCTTCCCTGGTAATTCTATCTGCTCACTTATCTATACCAAATTCTTGGGGACACTTCCATCAAAATATGTCATCTTTAACATTTCCTTTATTGAGGTGGCCCTCAATATCCACCTACTTATCACATACATCTTGGAAGCTACTTCAAATTTTCCTATGCTTGGCATAAGATTTCTGAAGTCCATCAAATTCACTCCAAGCTCCCTCAATCTTGTGCAAGACACATGATATCCTATGACCTAAAATATCATCAATAATATGAACAATGGTTATTGATTTACCCTCTACTTTAGCCTTCTTTTCTCTTTCCATGCTTTGTTTCAACTGATCCTTCAATTCCTTTATTTTGAGAGACAAAGTCTCTCTTTCCCAAGCTGAAATTTTAGTTGATGTGGATGGAGGAGATTGTGGAGCTACAGCTTGAGGTGGTGAGATTTGAGCTACCAACTTATTGTATTGATCCTACAGTTTTACATGCTTAGCATGTAACCTTTTATATTCTTCCTCCTACCTTTTGAAAGTTTCAACACTAAACATGACTGTATGCACAACTAAAGTTTCTACTTGTGGTGTTGATGAATCAAATGTTATTTTAACTATCACATTTCTTATGATCTCTTCAAGTTAGAACCAATCACTCTTAGTTTATTTGTAATAGGGGTCATTACCCATATAGCCAATGTTTGCAGATTAGGACGAAATCCTGGTCCAAAATATGCTTGCTCAACCTACTCATTGAATGTGAATGCATTTTCATCTTGATGCTTAATTTTGTTGAGAGAAATGGTTGAAGCAATATCCCACTCTGGTAGCGAAAGGATTACACTTTCCTTTACTATTCTTCTTCCTTCCCCTAGAGTGATCTTTGAAGCATCAAAGTCCATTTCTTGAAGGACTTGCTTAGTAATTTCTTCATATCTTAAAGGATCTACTCCCTCCTTTTCTTGATTTATTCTTTCATTGAATTCACTTTTCTTAACCTTAATGATGAAGTCCTTGAACTCCTTGGAAGTTACAAGGGCATCATCATCCATGAATTTGGTACAAGCTAAAACTTTGACATCATCAAGGAGCAAGTCATCACTATAAAATTCAACTACAAGCCTATTGTTAGTAACTTGCTCATCTCCTTGGTTTATTTGAGGGGAAGGGAAGTTTTGTTCAACTTCATCACCTGACATATTTTCTTCAATGTCTTCTTGTTGCATGCTCTCCTCATCATCTAGATTTTCTGAATAATCAACCAAAGGTTGAGCAACAATTGGAGTTGACTAACTTGGGGAAGCATGCATTGATCAAGATTAGGAAAGTTTTTTAATTTCCATCTTTGTTTCCTCTTTCCCAACAAGTTTCTTCTTAAAGTATGTGTTTCTCTCAAAATAGGCAAACATATCCATCTTTTCAATAGGATTTTTTATATTTGCAAAGGGGCTCTTGTAGGAGGGATTATTAATTATCCTTTTCTCCTTATATTAGACCGTGAAGATCCATTATTGCTTCCTCTTCTTTACTTCATTAGTTTTGAGGTTTCTATAAGGGAGCTAAGGTAGCAAAACTTCCTACACTAATATTGAGAGGAGAATCATGCAAAACTTTACAGATCTTTAACAACTATAGAAACTTAGACATAAATAATATAAATATCATGTATAGCATGACACAATGATTTATGTGGGGAAAACCCTTTCAAGAGAAAAACCCCACACTCCAAAATTTTCCCAATATATTATTCAAAAATCACAAAGATTACATTATACTTGCAGAGCAAGCTTCTTAAAGGATTATCACCACTCAAAGATCCAAAGATAACCACTATTAGACTCTCAGAATACACCACAATCTCTCTATTGCAGTCATAATACAATACCCTCATAAAATAGGATTACATTCTAGGGCAAGATATGCCAACAAAATATCTGCCATTAGATCTAAAACCTAATAATGAATGGTCCAAATTTACAATACATCATTATTTAATGTATGCCATCCATTTTAGAAGTTTCCTGAAAAAGTTAACATGCTCACATTTTTCTCTTTCCTACCATTTTATACACCTATTGGGGTAAGTAGGAAATATATATATATATATATACATCCTATCAACAATAAATCATATATAATTGCAAGGTTGAGACACATTTTCCCAACAGTTTCTAATAACACCATTAAAAGCATGAAATTGGTGATAGAATTCATATCTACCCCCTTTTAACCTCATTTTATTAATGTATACCTTAGGATCACAATTTTTGGTGGGGTTCAATTTCATTTTATAAGCTTGCAAGATTGTTGGGAACATATCTAGCCCCTCAAAAGTTATAATAAAATATGAAAACCTCATTCCTCTAGGAATCAAGGATCCCTTTTTTATTATCTTGAAATGAATTTTATCAGCTTCATTAAAAGATGCCACATTATTTCATGGTCATTCTGTTTGTGACATACTTGGGGAGGCAATGTGGTTGAACTAGTCTACCATACACCTTGAATATTATACAATTGTTATGTAAATACCAATCTCCCCAATTTTTATTAGTCTTCATCTCTGAATCATACTGCAATAGACTAAGAAACTTGACAATCCTTTCTAAAATCTCATCATTTGGTTTGAGGCCAAGATTTGTTAATACATCCTAGATAAAAACATTTTCTAAAACCAAATAGTTTGATGCATTACAATGGGAATCCCAAATATGTTTCCACAGACTAGTAATATTTTCCTTCTAAATCGTGTGTTTTCAAATTTAGTGGTCTTCTCCATATCTTAGATTCACTATAAAGAAATATATGCATTAATAGAGAATACCACTTGAAATATAGAACAACTTTAGGGTCTTTTAAAATTGTCAATTGCTTGTGTATCCCCTCAGTAATGAAGGAAGCATAAATAGATTTTTTGTTGAAATATCTATGTTGGATGTCGGTAGCCAACATCATCATATAGATTGGCATATTCAACTTATAGTCCTCTCCCAAGACTGGGCACAAAGCAAAATAAGTGTTGAAAAAATAATCCTCAAAGATATCGAAGTCAAAGAGCTCGACTTCATCTTTGGAAAATCTAACCATTCTTCAGTTAGGACCTCTTCTCCTATGTTGTAGAATCCACAATACTTTAAAACTTTTCTTTTACTTCTCCCACTCTCTCTCCTGAGAAAACCAAAGTAAATAGTCAAACTTGCAGACACATTTAGGTCAAATGTCTCAATAATTTGTTGTTTAGAAATCTCCAACAAGGGGGCTCCCTTCTGGCTTTTGATTATCTCAATTCTTTTTCATCATAGCCTTGTGTTAGGGCTCTAATCAATTCTATATTGACAAAGACATTTGGAATGACCAATTTTCCCAAATCCTGGGTCCATAGGTTTGACATTGACCTATTATATTTACTCCTTTTGTAGCCACATTTAAATAATGTCCAACCATATTGAGGGATAACAACGTTGTTCACCTGTGAATCCAAATCCTATAAGCTATCTAAATTAATACCCTCATCCCTTGTGCATGCTTTGATATCTTAGCGTACCTAGGTAATTGCTTCATCAAATCATCCTCCATAAGCCATTTAGTTCCTTTCGATTTTATAAGTTTGAATTCACTCATTTTGAGGGTTTTGGAAATTTCTAAATTGTCTAGGGATTTCACATAATCACTATAATTCTGAGGGTTTTTTCTTTTATCCTTTTGAAAATTCAAACAAAAAATTGAAAAACCTTTATTTTCACAATCCTTTTGAAAATTCACAGATAATTCTATAGTTGCAGATGATTAGATGACTTACCCGTGAAAATGTCTGAAAACCCTAATTCTATTTTTCTTGCAATTCATTCTTTGGGAGTTCTATTCTTCAAAAATATTGAGTGCACCTTCAAATGTGATGGGAAACAAAATAATTCTATGCTTTATTGCCTTCAAAAACTAGTATTTGATCTTTAATTATTGAATAATGGTTTGTGTAGATGAAATTGACCATCAACAACTAGTTGTTCTTATTTAAATTCCAACAGTTGATCTAGGAACTTTCAAATAAGATTAATGGTTGGTGAATACCCTCAATACACTGTATATTTTATTTGAATCACCCTTTTTAAAAATTCATTTTGAAGGACCTTTGTGTTGAAGCTTGGAATTGGCACATGCCCCGCTTATTTCTTGTCACCCTGAGTGCAACTAAGTTTTGCACTGAATTCATAAAATTGTGTTACATAGAAGCTTTGCAGTCAAATTTGGGATGAACACATGCCAACATCTCTATAACTATCACTAGTTGTAATTCTTTTATGCATTGATGGTCTGAAACTGCACTCCAAAATAACTATGTGCTAAAAAGAATGAATGCAAAGTGTCCATTTGTGACATCATCCCCTTGGTGTAATTTCTTTATGCACCAAGAGCACGAAAATACACTTTGAAGAATCCTTGCACCAGAATTAGATGTTGACACCTTTATTTTTTTCATTTAACTCGACCTGAAGCATTTTCTATATGCACTCCTTTTATGAAAATGTGCTCCAAAGAAGTGAAGTGTTGAATTCATCTTGTGACAATTGTTGAACTCTTAATGGTTCCTTCTCGACGCAATTTTCTTATGCACTATGAATCCATAAGCATGATACAAAGGGAGCATGCACAAAAATTACATTGTGAAAACTATCTTCACCATAATAGAGCAAGCCTAGCACATTCTCCTTATGCGCTTTGTGAAAAAATATGTGCTCCAAAGGAGCTATGCACAGTGAAAAGATTATGACATGTGTTTTAATCTTGTGAGCCCTGCCTAGCTCAATCTTGTAATGGAAGCTTACTCTAATGAATTTTCCTCTTAAGGAACTTCACATTGCAATCAGAGGCTGTCATATGCCTTTATTTTATTGATTAAGCCTAGCACATTTTTTTCTACATGCTCCTCTCATGAAAATGTTCTCTAAATGAATGAAGTGATGTTATATGATAATCCATGTGTCCAGTCCTTATAAACACCACTCAATGCATTCTCACTATGCACTATAGGTAAAAAAATGTGTTGTGGAAAAGGTTTGTGCTACACTAAGGGCTTGACGCGTGTCCTATGCTACACCAGAATCTTAGTGCTTAAGTTATAAATTTAAAAATGTGCATGTAAATATTGTTTTTAAGGATGTGTTAGGAAAAGGTTCCAAATATTAGTGATATGAGGGAAAAAGGCATGAATTTTAATATTTTGGAAAAAAATTCAATCAAGCTATAAGTATTGTTCAATAACTTTAGCAGAAGGGGCCAGTTAAAACATGAATAAAGACCCATAAGTCATAACTTGAATGACAGACAACCAAAACAAGTAGTCAATAGAGGAATAGAAGAAAAGTGTTACAATGTCACTTAGACCTAAGGTTTTCTAGGGTTTTAGCACAAAAAGGTGATTATTTCTAATAAACCCTAGCCAAGAAAACCAACAAATCAAAAATAAAGACCAAGGAGTGAAATTGAAAGCCAAGAAAATGAAACATACCATCACCCTCCACAAAAGAAGGAATAGTGATGCTCTCAAATTTTGGTCTAGAGTGGGGTTTTGATGCCTAGTTTTGGGAATGTTGTGCCCTACTTTTTCCTATGTGGAGCCCCCACCTCTACCCTATAAATCTTATATATCAAAATAATTATGGATCTCATTGAGGAGAAACTTGCAATAGAGTTTCCTCAAAAAATATTGTGGGACATCATTGTTATTGCATGAAGGACGGTCAAAACCATCCACCACTTGTCCCATAAATTATTTCGTATTCCTTGGTGGTGTCACTAATGGATAGGGAGCCTCTTTCAAGCACCATGTAAGGATGCATTTGTTTGTGAGTTAGTGAATAATGCACATAAGTTAGATTTTAAGTTTTCTCTTTAATTTGGTCATAAGATAATTTATTTGCATAAAATTATCTTTGTTCATCCCTCTTATTTGACCAAGTGTTTATTTGGCCACTCATGGATACAATGTGAGAGATGATGGATTCTATTAAGATCATGAGGGTAGACCTATGGGAGTTGGTTGCTCCTAGATCTCTCAACTTTTAAATTATTTCCTCAAGCTCTCTCTTATTGTTTTCTATTTGACCTATTATGTTTTTTTGAGTCACTGAAGGATGGCGAGGCGTTGTTGGAGGGGGTTTTGTGTTTATTTTTTAGTGGGGTTTTGATGAGGAGGTGAATTATGGTTTTCATCAACAAGTGGTACATTATCAAGTCCTGAAAATTAAAATAATATCCACTCAAAAAACTAATTCAATCTATCTATCTAATCAAATTTTTACACTAGAAACTAAAAACTTACCTCTTTGACCTTAGTGATATTGTGGTGGTATTTTAATGGTGATTTTCTTGAGAAATGGTGATGAAATACCTCTCCAAAATACAAGTGTGCTTTAAAATAGTCGCAAACCATAGCTTGGTTGAGTGCAAGAGTGAAAATGAAGTTTTGATGTTGTTTTTTGTTTTGATCATTAATAGCTATAGCACACTTATGTTGTTTGTAGGGGCTAAAAATTGTGATGGCCACTTTTAGGTACCCCATCTTTGTGCACATTCCCTAGTGTTGTATGTTTCTATACTTACTGTATACACCTAAAATTGGTCAAGACAATTAATTAATTAAATACTAGTTATTTAATTAATGACCCCTTTTAATTCGTCTACTTATAAATAAATTCCAAATTTATTTATATAGTTCACTCTTCTAATTCTTCAATCTAAAATCACATTCTTCTATTTTAATTAAATAAAAAAATTCACATAGTTTGTTTTATTTAATTAATAATCTTTTCACTAAATTTAAATTTAAGCACATTTCCTCTTGTCACCTCATCAAGTGTCACATGAATTTAAATATGTCTAATATTTAAATTCCTAATTTGAATTTAGGTACATGTTGGACACTTGGCATTTTCATGCATTTTATTCTCCACACACTTGCCTTTTCACACATTTTATTCTCCCACACACTTGGCCTTTTCACACATTTTATTTTCCCACACATTTGGCAAGTTACCTTTGGTCAAGGGAACATCCTCCAAGATTCTTCCATCTCTACCATTCATCTCTCATGTTTGAATCTTGACCGTTGATTGCTACCACATCACAAGATGCCTTGAAAATCCTATATATACAACCCCTTGCTATAGCATTTTAAATCACACATTTGAGAAAACTTATTATGCAGGAATAACTTTGGAGCAATTGGAGCATTTATCATTGTTTAGCATTTAGCATTTAGCTTGGTTTAATATTTAGCATTTGAATATTGTAGAATCATGTTAAATAAGAATCATGTCTTAGTTATAGTTTCATTTTAGTTATTATCTTATATTTCATACAACATTATTATCATATCATTTTAGAATCATTATCATTGTATATCTTTCATTTTATCATAGTAGCATCATAATCATAGCATCATGATATTGATCACATAGTTTCATGTAGGAACTTAGATTTCTTGCATTTTGAATAGCATTTCATTTCTCAAGTTGTCATTCTAACAATCATAGTATACAAACAAAATATGAGAGCCAAATGATCTAATGAATCCTTGAGAATAGAGAACAATGGAATTTTTTTTAGGAATTTAATCTTGTTTCAATTTGATTCAGTTTTATTGATTAAATCTCTAATGTAATATGTCTCACTAATCTTATTATTGATTTACTAACTCTCCCACAAATTCACACACGTAAAATGGCACCCACCTGGGGCCTAACCCCATTTCTAACAAATTTTTGGAAGAGTTCTTGTGAACAGGCTAGACATGACTTTTTAGTATGGTCGTGAGTTTTTTCAGCGCATTCGACAAATCTTTCAATGCATACAATCTCTATTACAACACATACAACAAATCTTACAATGCATCCAGGGTCTATTACAGCACATAGGGCATTGCTTTCGGTGCATCCAACAAATGTTTTAGCACAATTAGGGAGTCTTTTAGTGCTTTCAATCAATACTTTAGCACATTGATTACTTCTTTTAGCGCATACATGAGTTCTTTTAGTGCATAGAGTAGCTATTTTAGTGTATAGGAATGATCTTTTAGCACATTGAATGAATGTTTTGGCGCATCTATTTAAATTTGCAAAATTTTAAAAATTTGAGAACTAATTGGTGTTTTAAGCTTGCAGGTACTTTTATACACTAGTCAAAGATAATCTTATCAAACTACTAATGATTTATGCAAGGGCTAGAGTTTTTTAATGCTTTCTTTTGATTAATATAGGCATCTAGCTTAATTAAAAGGTTAAAGAACACCATGTTTTATGTGCTTGATGAATGGTAGGCATATGCTCTCCCCTTAACTAGATGACCAAAAAGCTAGATCCATTCATTTTTATTTTATTTTATCCATAGAGGGTCTTCCTTGTGGGAAAAATTAATCACCCAAGGGAATGACCCAACTAGTAACATGCTAAAGCCAAGCAACTTCCAACCAATATATAAGTGTGGGTACTTGAGGAAAGTTCAAGTATCATGAAGATTGTTCTAACAAGAAGAGCAACAATGGTATCTTGCCGAATGGATGATCCCCCACAAAAAAATGCCTATTCTAGGACCCTTTGTTATAACAAGGCCAAAATCCTTATTCTATTTGTTGGAGCAAGAACAGTCATTTTGAAGCTGTCCCACATTTTTGTGACTTTTAGTAGAGATGAGAAGTATTCCATAGGAGATTCATGGGTATTGATGCTTGGCTACCTCAAGAAGTGAGTGTCATGGAGGGGAGCCAATGGGTTCAAGCATCTAATCATCCACTAAAAGTAGGCACATTTGGAGTAAAATCCAAGTGGGAATCAAGTAAATATTGTCCTACACAGCCTTAGGTTGTACATGTTTGATGTGTTTTACCAATGTGTTTTCAAACAAATTTCAAATGAAACATCACGCACTAGAAGTGAAAACCTTGATTCAAAAAATCATCCATTTGAGTACTCAATTTCTATCATTCCAAGATTCACAAATTCAAAGCCAAACAATTAGACAGACTCACAAAAACACCAAATATTTCCATATTAGAGCATTTATTTTCTATTACAACACATTTTTGGCATATTTTAGCCCATCCGACATCTATTTTAGTGCATCCATACACTATTTTAGCACATACATTACTTTTTCCAATGCATATGAGTCATATTTTAGTGCATAGACCCCTTGTTATAGTGCATACACTGCATATTTTAGTGCATCAACCCTCTGTTCTAGCACATCCTTGAAGCAATATTTTAGCACTTATGTGCAATATTTTAGTGTGTCCGTCCTTTTTTATAGCACATTCAAGCTATCTTCTAGTGCATCTATCAAATCTTTTAGCGCATCTGGGCTCTGTTTTAGCACATCCATTAAATGTAGAAATCGAGAGTTAAGTTTATCTCATGTTTTACAATTTGAACCAGAAGTCAAAATCTTTTTCCAATCCAGAATCATTCCTTAGGTACAACAGAGTCTAAACTTATTAAAATTCACCTCTACAAGTGGAATTCTCCACTCTAAACCTAGATCTAAACATCTCAAAGTGCCTAAATCATCTAACTTATCATATCCTTTATTTTTAAGCTAAGTTTCATCATCAGGATTTGTCATCCTTTCATCATGAAACAAAGCTATATAATCAAATAAAACTTAGTCTCATCAATAGAATTGTTCATTCTATTTGACTTAGTTTTAATCCTTGGCACTATTCCAAACAAAGATCAAAGTTTAGTCAAAGTATAACACTTGTATGCCCATTCAAACAATATTGCAAAAGCAGAAACTCAAGGAAAAATAACTTGAAACACAAAACATCGAAACACAAAATATTGGAACTCAAAACATCGAAACTCAAAGCATTGAAACTCAAAGCATTGAAACTCAAAACATTGAAACTTAGAGCATCGAAACTCCAAACATCGAAACTCAAAATAATGAAATGAAAAATACCATGGTTGAAGCTGAAGAGAATCCTTTCTATGGAATCCACAACAATGAAGGGGACAAAATAACTAAGGAAGACATCCAAAATGCTAAACAAGATTCAAACTTCCACAAATTCTTAGAAAATATTTTCGAAAGAAATGGGGCCACCTCATCAAGTGTCACATGAATTTAAATATGTCTAATATATAAATTCCTAATTTGAATTTAGGCACATGTTGGACACTTGGCCTTTTCACACATTTTATTCTCCTACACATTTGGCATGTTGCCTTTTTTCAAGGGAACATCCTCCAAGATTCTTCCATCTCCATTGTTCATCTCATATGTTTGAATCTCAACCATTGATTGCTGCCACATCACAAGATGCCTTGAAAATCCTATAAATTAAACCCCTTTCTATAGCATTTTAAATCACACATTTGAGAAAACTTATTATGTAGGAATAGCTTTGGAAAAATTGGAGCATTTAACATTTTTTAGCATTTAGCATTTAGCTTGGTTTAATATTTAGCATTTGAATATTGTAGAATCATGTTAAATAAGAATCATGTCTTAGTTATAGTTGCATTTTAGTTATTATCTTAGATTTCATACAACATTCTTATCATATAATTTTAGCATCATTATCATTGCATATCTTTCATTTTATCATAGCAGCATCATAATCATAGCATCATGACATTTATCACATAGTTTCATGTAGGAACTTAGATTTCTTGCATTTTTAATAGCATTTGGTTTCTCAAGTTATCATTCTAACAATCATAGTGCACAAACAAAATTTGAGAGGCAAATGATTTAATGAAGCCTTGAGAATAGAGAACAATAGAACATTTTTAGGAATTTAATCTTGTTTCAAATTGATTCACTTTTATTGATTAAATCTCTAATGTAATATGTCTCATTGATCTTATTATTGATTTACCAACTCTCCCAAAAATTCACACACACACTTACAAATTGCATAAATAACTCAAATGAGATCCATATATACCCATAGGTATTTTAGCATTTATGTAGATTCTATTTGGTTGGCCTTGTTTAGTCACTTAGTTTATTGGTATGATTGTCATTATGAGGCAAAGAAATAGTGTTAATTGAGGTAGTTGTTGAATATATGGTATATAAATCTGAGACTCAATGGAATTTTGATGTAGGTTTATTAGGTGGTGATCATGGTGTCATGGAGGTTCATTGTATTATTGGATATTTAACATGGCATGATTGTTTTTATGTATATGTTGTTGGTGGTAATCATAATGTCATGGAGGTACCTTATACACTTGGAGCTTTGGAATGTCATGGTTATTTATGTAGGTACATTAGGTGGTGATCATAGTGTCATGTAGGTTCTTTGTATGTTTGGAGTTTTGACATGACATGGTTTCTTATATAGGTACATTGGGCGGTGATCATGGTGTCATGGAGGTTCCTTATATCTTGGGGTTTTTCCACAACATGGTTTTTTATGTAGATAAACAATTGTTGGTGTTGGATTAATTCTTGATGACAAGTGGTCATTTATTTTCTTAGTTTAGAGATCTTAGTTCTATTTTATCTTCTTTAGTTGCTGGTGTTGTAGTTGAGTGTGCATGGGAAATAAATTATCTTCATTTACGATATGGTTATCATGATGCCATGTGTAGTCTAGTATCATGGTTTAGTGGGAGCTTTTATTGTGATTTGAATTCATTAGTTGGTGATAGATATTTTTTGTAGTGGTTGTTGGTGTTATGGAGAAGCTCTTGGATCTTATTTCTTGTAATATTTCTTTTAAATATTGAGTTCCATTGATAGGAGACAATTATCTTCATGCGATTTGTAGACATTAACATCTTGTGACCATGGAGGACTCCTCGAGTCTTTGGTTGAGGTGTTGGTTATGATTTGTTAGTTTAGAAAATGATCCTTATTTATAGGATGGACGCTATTGTGCCATGATGAAATCTTGAATATTCATTAAATTTTTGGCATGATGCATGTACTATTAGGACCAAATACATTCATTTTAAATATATGACCTTATTTTGAGGAGATATAAATCAAAAAATCATGTTAAGAACTCAATTATGCATTTGGACCTTTGACAATGATTTGTGATAATTTAATAGATGATTTATGTGGCCATTTTGTTTTTGAACTTATAATTATCATGTTTTGTGTTGGATTTAAATTAACATTATATGATCAATAGTATATGTCTATAATAGATTTGTGTGATGTTAGAGATATCATGTTCTCACAAACTGTGTGTTGTGATGGTTACTCTTTGATGAGGTTTTAGTAGAAATACTAAGGGACCTACATCTTGGTTAGATGTGAGTTTAACATGGATATATTAAGGAGATTATTCTTGGAGAGATTCATTGTGGCTTGGTGTATCTCAAATGGAGGATAAAGATCATTCCCCACTCTTATTTCTCTTGGAGGTGAATCATATGATAGGTATAGCCCACCTTATTTTTATATAAATTTTGATTTGTGCTTAATCATATCATGGGAATGAGTCTTGAGCTATAGATATTTCTAGAGGGATTATTTAAAGAGTGTAGAGGATAGTGGAGGGGTTATTTAAGGAGTCTAGAGGATATATTTGGGATTATTCCCTTGGTTTTTGGAATGAATATTTTGGTTTCTTACTTCAATTTGAGAGGCTCACATTTTGGTTGGTCTATTAATACATATGATATGTTTGACCTTTGAGTTTAATATTTGGATTTTGATGAAGCTTTCATGTTTATGTTTTTGTGATGCAGAGTAGGGTGACATAAGGTTTCACACACTCAATCAATGCTTCCTCAAAGTCTTAACATGATAAACAAAATGGTTTCTTCACAAGTTCAAGGTTTACATAAAAGGTATGCACCTAACAAGACTTCCAAATACCAAATGTGGGATTTTAGACCTAGACCTCTATCCAACCTATGGAACACCCTTGATATACTAAAAATGACATGTTAGGACCTCAAAATTTCTTTAGAACCTCAAACTCCAAACTTTGTTCACACTTCCTTCACAAATCCACTATTTCTCTAGTAGCATAGAAAACGATGTTTTTCTCACTTAATTTTTAAACAAAGCCTCAAACCTAAAAATAAATCACTATTCTAGATACCTTTACCAAGTTTCAAAACATATCAAAAGTGCAAGGGTGTTTGCTTTGGAACTCAACCCTCTAATCTTTGTTGCTACATTAGGACTAAGGCCTAATTAAGCTACTTTAGCAAGGCTAGTATAGATTCTACAACCTCCAAACCTCCAATATGAAAAACAACACTTCAAACATACCAAATATGACCTACACAAAAAAATTTCCACCACTGCAAGTCAATTCCCAAAATCTTTTAAACAAACCCTAGCACCTATACCTCTCAATTGCATGAAAACATGAAAAATTCCACCTAGGGCATCATCATATTTTCCCAAAACCTCATCCCTACTCCTTCCAACTCAAAAAACATGAAAATCAATCTATCTAACACCATTCAACCAATTTTCAAAGGTTTACATCGATGGAATGGTCATTTATTCCATATTCTTACTCTCAAACCCTCAAAATCAAGGTTTCCAACCTGTTCTCAATAAAATGCCTCTAGAATCCTTCAAACTTTATGAAATCAATCCAAATCAAATCCAAAAATAATTTAGTTCATGTATCCACAAAATTCATTGCATTTTAGACCATAATCACTTAGTATAGAATTGTACAGAATGTTGTAGCAACAAATTTACACTAAAAATTACAAAAAATGAAGTTTCTATTATTGCTTTGAACACCAAATTTTCCAACCGAACCTTCATTTGAAGTATTCAGGAATATTTAAACTTAAACAACTAAAACACAATGGTTCACAACTATCTTTTGAACTTGTAACCATTCAACTTCTCAAAACAACCAAAATTGCAAAGTTGCTAATGCAACATTTACAACATTTACACAAAACTTGACAACTTTTACTCAAACTGACCCCATGAACCTAAAAACATCATAAATGGTCTAAATAGACCTTATTATATAAACTATGACTCAAAACATCAAAATCCCAACATTTGACCCTTAATTACATAATGGAGCTAGGTGCCCCTACATAATACACCCAAACAAAAGAGGAACTCAAGTCCCCTTGAGGACTGCGTTGCAACAAAACCATGTTGAATCTCATCATTCATTGATATCCAAGTGTCTTTCCATATACTAATCCCTTCCAATGAGTCAACTACTGAAAACATGCATTGTGTCTTGCCTTTAATTGATCCTTCACTTGAAACTCCTACTCTTCACTTGATGGATGACCTTTGATTGTTCTTTCATATGAGAATGTTGTCACATTTTCCCCTATACCTGCTACCAAACCTCTTCCATTCTTGAATTGAATTTTCTTACTCTTCACTCCCTTTATGTGCTTAAATTTTCTCTTCTTCTCTTGCAGCTTACCCTTGATCACTTCACCTTTGCTTTCAATCTCCTCCACCTGCTATGGTGCACCTACAATTGTTGTTTCATCATGCAAACTAACTTTTGACATAAAAGAATGATCAACATCTTCTTGTGCAAACAATGAATGCAATACCTCTTTTACCTTCTTAGCAAGATACTCCTCACTCTTACCTTTCATCTTTCCCATCTACTAATCTGTCATTATCTCTATTGTTTTATCAGGTTTACAAATCCCTGATATGAAATGGCTAACCTGAGGTTTACTAATCTCAAATTTACCAATCCTTGAATGACCACTATCCTCTTTGGAAAACAATGAACAAAACACTTTTTTCATCACCACCTCAACACGCTCCTTAATCCACTCTTGAATCTCCATAATCAATTCATCCTTGACCTTCTCAATATCATTTTCCTTCAAAATGGAATCATTCTTCAATGTTGCTATCTTAGTATCTTCAAGGTTAGAAGTGGCTGCAAGGTCTCTATACTCCTCTTGTTCTACTGCCATGAATTCTTTTCTACCTAACATTATCACTTTGGCTTCCTTAGTTTGTCCCTTATCATCTTCTACCAATGGAGTCAAAGTAAAAGAGATTTCATCCTTTTCAATCTCATAGGTATTGTTCCTACCATCATACATTACATGCCTATCAAATTTCCAAGGCCTCCCTAGCAGCAAATAACACACATCCATAGGTAATACATCACATAGAATCTTATCTTTATAGCCGCCTATATTGAACTCAACCCAAGATTGCTCATTTACCAAAAAATATTGACCCTCGTTTAGCCAAGACACTTTATAAGGAGTATCATGTGGTATTCTAAGCAATTTTAATTTCTCAACCATTTCAATGGACACCATATTATCAGTACTTCCTACATCAACTACAACCTTACATACCTTTCCCATGCACTTGCAAGTGGTTTTGAAAAGTTCCCTTCTTTTTGATGGCTCCTTCTCCTTTGATGCCTTAATGATTGTTCTTCTGACCATTAATGATTCTTCGACTTCTAGAGCAACATATTGCATTAGAGAGTTTACACTCTCATTATTATCTTCTTGCACCAATTGAACTCTCTTTTCACCACCATGTGATGTAGAAGGTTGTTTCTTTGGGAACTTCCATGCTTGATGGCCAAACTTATTGCATTGATAGAATCCTCTAGAGAAGGTATTTGAACCTCTACCATTTCCACCAAATCTACCTCTAAAATCTGATCCACTACCTCTAAATCCACCTCTTGCATCAACAACTTGTTCTTGACCTTTACTTGCATTTTCTTGGTCCTCATAGGACTAGTCGCCTTGAGTTGGAAAGTGAACCTCTACCTCTAGAGGTTTTTCTTTTGCCTTTACCTTGTCTTTCCTTCCTTATTTTTAACTTCTCTTCTACTCTAACATCCAACTGAAAACATTCTTCAACCATTCTAGGGGTGGCCATACTCATTTCATCTTGTATATTAAGCCTCAACCCATTCATATAACTTGCTATCTTCTCCACTTCATCTTAAATATGACCTACTCTAATGCTCAACTTGTGAAAATCCTCAGTGTAATCCATGAAATCCATCTCCTTTTGCTTTAGATTTTGCAACTTTCTAAAAGTTTGAATTGCATAATCACCAGGAAAGAATTGGCTCTTAACCTTAGACACCATCCTATCCCATGCATTTATTTTTTCTTTTCCATTTTTCACTCTCTCTACATGCACATAGTTCCACTAGGTTAGGGAAGGGCCTTTCAATTTAGTTTTTGAAAACTTTATTTTTTGTTCTTTTGTTACCTCCTTGTATTCAAAATAATTATCCAGTGCATCAACCCAATCTAACACTTCTTCTACATCCAACTTTCTAGTATACATTGACAATTCCATTTTCACCTCAGAAGCATCTCCTCTAATTGCCTTCAGCATCTTAGCTATCCTTCTTTCATCAAGGTCCAACTCATCATCACCTTGGACTCCTCTTGGAGGGTTTTCATCCTCACCCTCTTCCTCTTCAATGGCCTTAACTCTTCTTTGATTTGTTTCCAATGCTGCAAGTCTAGCTAAAACAACTTCTTGAGACTCCTTCTTCATCCTCATTTCTCTAGAAATGGTTGCACTACCCTTAGGAGGCATCTTGTCCTTTCAAATTACAACTTTTCCTTCTTCAAACTTCAACCTCTTTCCTTCAAATGATCATAACCTATGCTCTAATACCAATTTTATGTAGAAAAGGGTAAAAAAAGGTCTCACACACTCAATCAATGCTTCCTCAAAGTCTTAACACAATAAACAAAATGGTTTCTTCACAAGTTCAAGGTTTGCATACAAGGTATGCACCTAACAAGACTTCCAAATACCAAATGTGGGATTTTACACCCAAACCTCTATCCAACCTATGGAACACCCTTGATAGACTAAAAATGAGATGTTAGGACCTAAAAAGGTCTTTAGAACCTCAAACTCCAAACTTTGTTCACACTTCCTTCACAAATCCACTATTTCTCTAGTAGCACAACAAATGATGTTTGTCCAACTTAATTTTCAAATAAAGCCTCAAACCCCAAAAAAAGAGCTATTCTAGATACCTATTTCCAAGTTTCAAAACACATCAAAAGTGCAGGGGTGGTTTCTTTGGAACTCAACCCTCTAATCTCTACTGCTATGTTAGGACTAAGGCTTAATTAGGCTACTTTAGCAAGGCTAGTATAGATTCTACAACCTCCAAACCTCCACTATTCAAACCAACACTTCAAACATACCAAATATGACCCACACAAACATTTTCCACCACTACAAGTCAATTCCCAAAATATTTTAAACAAACCCTAGCACCTATACCTCTCAATTGCATGAAAACATGAGAAATTCCACCTAGGGCATCATCATATTTGTTGAAAACCTCATCCCTTCTCTTTCCAACTCAACAAACATGGAAATAAATCTATATAACACCATTCCACCAATTTGTAGAGGTTTCCATTAGTGAAATGGTCATTTATTCCATATTCTTACTCTCAAACCCTCAAAATCAAGGTTTCTAACCCGTTTTCAGTAAAATGCCTCTAGAATCCTTCAAACTTTACGAATTCAATCCAAATCAAATCCAAAACGAAGTTAGTTCAGGTCTCCACCAAATTAAATGCATTTTAGACCATAATCACTTAGTACAGAATCGTACAGAATGTTGTAGTAAAAAATTTATGCTAAAAATTACACAAAATAAAGTTTCTATTATTGCTTTGAACACCAAATCTTCCAACCGAACCATCCTTCAAATTATTTAGGAATATTTAAACTTAAAAAACTAAAACAAAATAGTTCACAATTGTCTTTTTAACATGTGACCTTTCAACTTGTCAAAACAACCAAAATTGCAAAGTTTCTAATGCAACATTTACACAAAACCTAACAACTTTTACTCAAACTGACCCCATGAACCTAAAAACATCATAAATGGTCTAAATAGACCTTATTATATCAACTATGGCTTAAAACACCAAAATCCCAACATTTTACCCCTAATTACATAATGTAGCTAGGTGATCTTGCACCATTTTGTGAAGGGGATCGTACTTATCATAGCTAGAGAACTTAGAGGTATTTGTAGGAAATGATACATGGTTTTGATTTTTATTTTCTCTCTATATGGTCTGATGTTTCTTTCTAGAGATTTGTGTTCACATGTCATTAGAGTTGAGGTTTTCATGGAGTATTATGATCACTATGTTTGTGTTCATTTATTATAATTTAACTTCATTATTTTTTTAGTAATAGTATGGAGGCTCTTTAATCTCTTTCTCTTATGATGTTGACAACTTGGGAGAGATATGGAGACTAGTGGTGAGATAGTTATGTTGTAATGGTTTAGTGTCCTAGTTTGTATATCATTGTAGATGTTCCCTAGTATCAAATAATATTAACATGATATTTATTATAATTTCTATATTAGTGGTATTGGTGGAATTTTAGATGCAATGATTAATTTTAGATTTGATATTTACCCACATAGTGAGAGTTACAAAATGTATGTTCCTTTTGTTGGATGTTCTCATTATATTGTGATGTTGAAGGTCTTCATGTTTGTATATCTATGTGTTATTACCTTGGAGACTTCTTGGTGTAGGATAGTGTATATATAGGGACTTGTGATCATGGCTTGGGTTAGATATGTTGATGGAATAGGGTATACCTATTATGATGCATATACCTTGTCTTGGAGGTATAGCTAGTTAGATGTGTTAGCAACTAGTTATGGTTTCTATCCCAAGTATGTTGATGAGTTATTAGCAACTACTTAGACCTATGTGTTATCATTCTATTTGATGTTTATGTTTGGATATCAATTGAGTTGAGGTAAGATTCATGCTTTTATGTAATAGTTGGTGTGACATCTCCTTTAGATATGATCTTAAATTTTCCACATTAGAATGATTGAGGATGAGAAGGTTTTTGTTTGAGATGGTGGTTACTTTGATTATTTTTGTAGGTACCTTGATGGAGCACTCAGATATTTTGATGGTACATGTTGGATATAGGTATTTTTCCCTTGTTTATTAAGTTTAATTTTGACTCCTTATGAAACATATACATGTGAGAGAATGTTGGAAAAGGTGTACTATACACTATAAGTAATAATATTTCTTTATGTAAAAATAAATATTTACTTGTGGTGCATCTAATAGATGTGGATAAAACATGTGTTAGACCTACTTGGGGCCAATTGTATGTTGTATGTGATAATGGGATAAACATTTAAGTGAATGTCACGTTGAGAAAATATTTAATATTGGAAAAACTTAGTACCAAAAAGTAAATGAGGGGGAATGATTTTGTTGTTGGTGTAATCAATTATTTAATTACACTAGCATAAGTTTAACTTAGGATTTTTAATTAATTAATTAAGTCCTAGGTTGCATTATTAGGAAAATCATTAATAATGGGTTCATTACCCTTTCCATGTATTTAGGAGATAAGATTCCTTCTAGAATATCATCCAAAACTTATCTCAATCAGTTCATCATTCCCTAGGTAGTTAGTTAGGGTTTACATTTTGTCACATGTTGTTAGATCAAGACACATGGAAACATCATAATGCATCTTTTATCTCAACCTTTCCTATATAAGGAAGGGTCTTATACATTTGTAATCATATTCTAGATCAATCAGATAATTTCAATTTGCATGCCTAAGTTGCAACACTTTCTGTGTGAGTGAATTTATGCTTGGAAAAGGTCCTTGTGAATGTTGAAGCTTCATAGGGACATTATGCATCCATAATTTCAACATGGTATCAAATATTTTCCATTGAAGGTTCATCTCAGGATCAAGGAAGTTGGGCTAGAGAGATTCATTGCAGGCTTGAAGGTTTTTCTTTACAAGATAGTTGGCTCTACTTGAGGAAAAAGCTTATTTTTGGTACAGATTAGGTTGTCTTCAACCTCACCATTGCACTCAAAAGGCCTCAAAACCTAAAGATCGCCAATCTATTTGTCAAATTCAAAGATATTTCACTGGGATCTATTAGAGGTATTTTCTAGGTTTTGCTAATTGTACCATTTGTCAAGTACGATTTGCAATAAAAAAATCAATTCCTTGCTATTGTACTGTATGGCAATTTTTTTATATCAGCAAGCATTTTTTTCAAAAAATTAGGGCTCTTTTCATATAGTTTTTTGTCAAAAAATTAAATTTTTGGGCAATTGCTATTTAATTCCTAGTTGGCATTCTAAAGGTTTATAATATCCTCCATCAGCATAGGATTTCATTTTTAAATCTATCGGCATTTTATTTGGGTGAGTTTTTCTATATATATTTATTTCTATATAATGGACATTTAAATATTTTTGAATTGCCAATTCTTTGGCATTATTCAAAAATTTGTGCATCACCTATTTAATTCACAGTCTGCAAAAAATCCATCGAGTAAGGTCTTTCAAGACGTACACATATTGTTGGGTTTTGGGACCATTTGATCCTTAACCATTAGGCCCATGCCTTGTTGTCGGTGTTCTCCATTGTACAGAGCTCATGCCTAGTTCTTCGGCACCAATGTTGTCCTCTCTATTGTTGATCATCTCCTAGCCACCCTTTGTTGTCAACCACTCTTGACTATCGTTCCAAGCTCATGTAGTTGGTTGTTTGCAAAACTGAGGGCTCCAGTATATCTTGACTGGCACCACCCTACATTCTAGTCATGCCACCATTCTACCTCTAGCCTACTGCTCTGATGCTGCTCCCTAGGGGGGTCAATTTTTTTTCCACCTTTTTCACATCACAAACCAAGGGCTGAAATTTATTTAGCCCTAGTACTTATTTTTTGCACCTAATTAGCTTTCCAAACCCTAATAGGGAAGAAAATTTCCAAGGGCCATATCTTCTCGCCGCAACATCAAAAATAAAAAAATGAGATACTATTGGAAATATATTTTAGTGCACTTTTTAGTGGGCCCCTCTATATTCCAATATTTTGCTGCTATAAAAATCTACAGTCAATCGCTTGTCAAAACCCTAATTTTGACTTAAAGGATCATATATTCTCAACCATTTATCAAAATTCGGTGATTCCAGTGGCATTAGGAAGGTATTAAAAAGCTTTTTTATCAGTCCTTTCCTTTCATTCAGTTTCAGCTCCAGGTGATTTTTGTTGGTGTTTTTCCATTTTTGATCATTTTTATTATTACTTGGATATCTTGAAGATTGGAGAAAGGTTTTTGCATTGAGGGGCATCATTTCAGTTGCACATCATAGTTGGAAGTTTTTATTGCTGTTGAAGGTCAATATCTTTGTTATATTGGAGATTTGTCATAATTTTCTATGGGGTTTTCAAGTAATCCTTCACTGATCATGTTGGGAAAGGGAAACTATAGAAAATGGAGAGATTTCATCATCAGCCATCTTCAATCACTTCATTTTTTTCCACATTTGTATGGTTTGGTTCCTCCTCTTGATAATTGTATCCAAAAAATTGATTGGAATTGTCAAAGGTATGATGTTCTAAGGGTTATTGCAATGCATGTTGTTGATGATGTTTTGAAAGCTATTGATCATTGTAACTATCCTCACATTCTTTGGAATAAGATTTGGGAGCTATATGGAAATCCTAATACTCCGCCATTCCCTGATGATCATGTTTTAGAATGTCATTTTCCTCTTCATTCTATAGTTCATATACCCTGTGATGATATTATTGTGTAGGAGATTGATTGTTTGGAATGCCTTGAATCTTTTGAAGAGGTTGACAGGGTTTCTTTAGATGCTCCTTCTTCTCCATTAAAGACTATCGATATACCTTCACACTAAGTGATTCCTTGTCCAGATTCATTGATTGAGGCTTCCATCATTTCTATTCATCAAGACACATTCAATTTTCTAGACTTGACATCATAGGATGGCTTTGTTTTAGGTATTGTTGACTTGGCTACTTCTATAGGTTTGGAGGTAATTATTGAGGGTATATCTCTCCTCTATGTAGATTCTACTTTGGAGGGTTTTCTTAAGTCTCCACATTCCTTTGTTTTGACCTTGATTGATCTTGGTGAGACTACATTGGAGGCACTTGATTCCTCTTCAGAGATTTCATACATGAAACTTGTTTCTTCCCATTTCATTATGGAGTTAGAGTTTCTTTAGCATCTACCATTAGATTGGCTTCAATCTTCTCTCAGTGGTTTTGAGCACACTTCATTTTTGGGGGAAATCTAGTCTCCATCTATTCCTTCAATGGAAGGATCATTGTATTACAGTCTTTGGATCTTATTCAGCATCAATTTCCACATATTCCTAATTTTTCACCTTCTTCATTGATTGGGCATGTACCCGACTTGATTGTGGTCATCTTCATCTTCAGTGGAAAAGGAGACACATGAGTAGTTTTCTGAGACATAATCATCCATATTCATTCTTTCTTCCTTCAATTCCTATCTGGAATGGGAAGCATCCCTAGATTTCTACTTGGTTTTGTTTCTTCCAAAAGGGAGACAAGTTGTTTGTCGACATTAGATCATGTTTTGTCTATAGGCACTTACCATTTTTGCAGGTGATCACACATTATCGTGGGGCTACATAGTCTCTCTCTTTCCCTCCTATGGGGGGTTATTGATTGTATTCTATCCATGTGATAGATGGCGTACTTGGGGGGTATCATGGAATCCTCCATCCTTCCTCACTTTTCTACATTTCATCTCCTTTTTGGAGAGGGGTTTTCCTCCCACTGGGTTTTCCCTTTTTCTCTATTTTTGGGAGATTAGTTTCATTTCATATCATTTGTAAATGGGTACCTAAAATGGCCATCATGTAGCTGGGACCCATCATTCCATCATTGCATTTTCATTTCCTCCCTAAGTTGCACTTATGGGGGATGTTGGTGTAATTAATTATTTAATTACACTAGCATAAGCTTAACTTGGGATTTTTAATTAATTAATTAAGTCCTAGGTTGCATTATTAGGAAAATAATTAATAATGGGGTCATTCCCCTTTCCATGTTTAGGAGATAAGATTCCTTCTAGAATGTCATCTATAACTTATCTCAATCAGTTCATGTCATTCCCTAGGCAGTTACTTAGGGTTTACATGTTGTCACATGGTGTTAGATCAAGACACATGGTGACACATGGTGACATAATAACACATATTGTATCTCAACCTTTCCTATATAAGGAAGGGTCTTGTACATTTGTAATCATATTCTAGATCAATCAGATAATCTCAATTTACATGTCTAAGTTGCAACACTTTATGTGTGGGAGAATTTATTCTTAGCAAAGGTCCTCTTGAAGGTTGTAGCTTGATAGGGACATTGTGCATCCATAATTTCAAAAAATTTAAGATCATGGTTTAGAGGTACATGGTTTATGTAATGCCACTTAGTGGTTTTGTGCAAGCTTATTTTTAAAAAATCAAGCACATGAGTAGTTGTTGAGGTTGGCTTGTGTAACCTCTAGGTTGTAGACTAAGGTTGGATGGAAAATCTCTTGTAGTTTGCATATGTGGAGGAATGGATTAAGATGTGTGGCTACATGTTTCTCATTTGCTTGTTCACATGGAAATATACAGCTAGAATGCTTAATGCTTTAGAAGCCTTACAAAGACTTTACAAGTGCATTATAATTTTATTGGTTGAGATAATACACTGATTTGTGTGGATACTTTTGGAGGCTATATTTTTCCCTTTAGAGGGTTTTTTTAGGGTATATCTAGTGTTATCTTATGGTATGTTTGTTATTCTTTTGCATTGTGGATTTTGAATACTTATTTTTCATATTTTTCTCTCATGGTGGTTATGTAAAAATGGTTATTATAGCTTTGAATTTTCTTTTAGTGATAAGGGATGAAGAATTGGGTGAGTGAAGGTAAGAAAACATTGGTTAGGGGAAACATACAATATATTATTGTAATGGTGAAATTTGTATACCCATGTTAATTCCCATTTATTTTTGGATACACTATTAGGGACTTTTTAAATGTAATTATATATTTACAAGTAGCACATTATTGTGTTAAGTATGGTTTATATTATGATTTCTATATATATTTTATTTCCTTTTATTTACATACATTCTCAAATATTCATCATTATCAGATATTTATTACACTCATATTCACACACTTCCATGCATTCTATACTTGAATGTTGGGACATAGCTAGTACAAATCATCAAGATAGAATTGATGTTACTTTATATTTTTATTGCTTCTATAGTGAGCATTTCCTTATTGAAGTATTTTTGAATCATTGACTTAAAATTATCTATGATACATTGTTCAAAAATGATTTTAGATCCATCCTTATAGCATGAATCTAAGTTAACAAGGAGGAAGTCAATCTCAATATCTACCTTCAACTTCCCACATTCATTTGTTAACATGCTCTATTCCTGGATACTCTATGTGATGACCTCTATTTTTCATTCAATACTTTTTCTCCATAGGACACACTTTTTTTTGTTGCCATTGTGAAATATTTCTTTCACAATGAGCTTATCATTCTCCATTTCAATCATCTCTTTAATATTCATATATACTCTTAACCAAAAACTTTCTTTGTGCTTTAAGGAATTGATTTTATCATCAATTTCCTTCCTCTTGCTATGGATTTCACTATATAATTTTCTCATTGTTTAAGTGAATTTCAACCCTTTTGATATAATTTCATTCAACCAATATTTGATTACTCTACCATAGCATTGTGGTCTACATATATTATCAGTTACTTCCTTCACACTTCTTGAACTAGGGTTGAAACATGAATCAATTTTCTCCAATGGTTGAGTTGAACTGCCCACTATCGACTTAAGATAAGCAGTCAAGGTTCTTACCTAATTTTTAATCTCATATGTATATTTATTGTCTTTCTTTTTCATGTTAAAAATTTTGTCAATCGACACTTGGAAGTTATGAGTATCTCAATCACAAGGAGGACCTAAATTAATCATTATGATATTGAAATCCTTCTTGGTCACCTCATCCACACCTTTCTCCATAGATGGATATACAACCTCCAAAACTATATACCTTAATGTTGAGTCTTTCATCAACTTGGAATTTGTCTTGAGCTTTTTGGTTTGAGGTGACTTTTGAAGTAGATCAACAACATCAAATTGGGGAACTTTCAGCTCAACTACTTTCCTCTTCTTTGAGAATATATTTTTTTAGCCAAGAGTAAGATGTGTTAGATGGAGTACAAGAAGCTCCAAAAATACTAGGGAAAATCAGATTGAACTTATTAGATGAGGTGTAGAGAATGAAGCTTTTGATTTATTGAGGGAATAAATCATGTGAAGATGGGGGTTTATGAAGTGAATGTAAAGCTTATGAAGCAAGTGATGAATGAGATGAAGATAATGAAGATCTAGTTCCCTGAGAAGGGGAGGATGGAATATGAATAGTACCCTCTTCCCCTACCTCTTCTTGGATGGCTACTAATTTTTGTTTCTCCTTATCTTCATTCCCCTTTCTCTTTGAGCCATATTTGCATGTTCTACCATGATTACTCCTTCTTGAAGGATCTTTAACATCACCTCCTCCATATCCTCCTACATAGTGACAATTCATTGATGACAAAACATGCAAGGGAAAAGGATTTTCTTGCTCTTCTTCTCTTAGTTCTATACTCTTTCAATTCAAGAGGCTTTGCATCTAACTTGTAAACAACCTTTTTCAACACCCACTCTTCTATCCTTCTAAAAACCACTATTACTCTTTCTTATATGGTTCTCACCTCCTTAACATCCCAACTAATCAACAAGATTGATTGTGTCTGGATATAATTTGAACAAAATACATGGGACCTAGACCAAATCAAACTTGTCATCCTCTACATTTTGGATATCCTATTTAATTGAAAAGTTTTATTTTTTGTAATGATAGTTTCATTTAATCTCTTTTTCTAACCTCAAACTTGCTATTACAATTATCCCAATAATATTCTAATGCCAAGAGTTGATATAAACTAGGTCCCAATTGTAGAGTGCTTCTAATATATTTTTTATCAAAAGGAAATGTGCTCTCAAAGAATTTCATGGTATATTTTATTGTCTTTTTCAATATTTAGTGCATTAGATAAAGAATTGCATTAATAGTGAGCTAGACCAATGGGTAAAGGAACCCCTACCTTCTTCCTTTCTTTGCACCATTTACACAACTCACTTATTTGTTTACAAACCTCAATCAAAAAAAGAAATTGCTTACATACCTAGGTAATTTCCATGAGAATCCATCAAATACTACAATTCAGGCATGTTTGAATCTTTGAAATTGAATGAAATAGCTCATGTATCTATTGATTAATTGGATAGATTTTTTAGACATTTTATCATGTTTATATCACCTTCTAGCTCCTAAACCACATATATTGTGAACACATCATTCACCCTCCTACAACATCCATAACTCTTCTCCAATTGTAATTCTAGGTGATGATCATATATTTGAGCCATCTCATTATAATTACCAACTATAACTAACCTCGACCATGCACTCATACCTATGATATCATAAAATATAAATAGGACGAAATGTAAAAAGACTTATTTAGTTGAAATTGCATTATTTTGTGGTGATTTTTTCATTGATCATAGTTCCCTATTCTATGAATTTCTCTCCATGAGTGATGACAATAATGAAAAAATACATTCATTCCTCAAATCATAAACATATTCATTACCAACTAGTTTGTGGAGAAACATAATATTATTTGAGATTTTGTTCACGAAATGTGATCTATGTAGCCTTTTAAACAATTGTGATTTTCCCCTTTTAGGAACTGCCAACCAATGCCTTGCAATTGTATTGTGACATGTACCTTTCTTCTCAACAACATATTAATAAGAAAATATGGTGTCAAGGTGCTCTAACACCTCTCTTTGGGGAAATCTTAGGAGTCTGTTGAAATATTCCTTATCTAACCTAGCTATCAATTTTTTATCAACAAATTTCACTTCTCAAGTCTCAAGGTCATAGTGATTAATGCACTCCATAACTAGGTCGATGCATTATACCACCAAAAATATAGCTACCTACAACAACCCACTATCTACCAGCTTTTGTGTAATTAGGAACATATTCTCAACATTCATTCTTCTCCATATTTTGTCAAGATTGGCATGCCCTAGTTTCATATCCTAAAATTTAAGCATTGTGCTCACTAAACCAAACAAATCCTCATATCCCAAGTATTTTTATCTCATTTTAGTTCAAATTAGATTACAAACAAGGAAAACCATTTTTTTTAGCAAACACCTAAACAAATCTGAATGAATACTAATTCTTAATTTTGTGGTGGGAAAATTTTCATGGAATTAGTCTAAATAACCAAAAATTTCCATATATAAATTATGAGAAAAAACTTCAACTATGTACGTTTACCTCTAAAAAGATCCCCTACACTATATGGGACTTGAGATCCTTTCTACATTGCTTGCCAAATCCACCTTGTAATTTTTCCTTCATACTTAGCTCTCGACAATTGTCCCTTACAATGTTTTTGTGAATATAAAATTCATCAAGCTCCCTTCTGGTTTTGCTTTTTTCTAAGTCCCGACCCATGCCTCAAATGAACATCATCGACCCTTATTGATAAATGACTTCCAGCCTCCCCCACGTGTCCACACAGTGCTCTCCGAAGGGATTCTTCCCTTCACTTTTCAACTGGCTCCCGCTAAGCTTCCATGTGTCGTCGTTGCACACGCTTAAAGGCCACTTCCTCTCACATTTGAATCAGGCCCCGACCGTGTGCCACATTGCCCTCATTTGCATATGCTTTGGCAAGCCCCATTGTCAGTACCAATGAAAAAGGCATTCCATGTGTCTTCCAAGCACAAAATTTCAACAAAGGGAGGTGAGAATAAACCACAAGTTGTGCCATGTTACCACCTGTCTCTTTGCAGACTTCATCAAAATGAAAAAGTGGAGTAAACACCAGATTCTTATATGTTGTCATGTGTTGTAACTACCTCCATGGGGAGGTGACACTTGTCTGCTTGAGACTTTTTCGGGACCACTGCTATCATTTGCAGGGGATGCACCTAGACGGAGAGTGACCAAATGCTATGGCTTGAATATTTTTCTATTGCAATAGCCTAGGGAATCATTGCTACTGCATCATTGCTTAGGGTTTTGAATCTTTTAGTTACTGCTCCCAGGCGGTGTGAATGCTCACTATAAATGTTGCTCTTTGCTTCTAAAGATGAGTTGTAGGTTCGAAGGTTACATGTTGCATGTTCCAAGTTCCACAAGTTCGAGAATTATAGAAACATGGGATTTTAGAGAGACACTAGGACTGTTTTATTGTTTAGATCATTGAAAGAACTCACAAATTGTGTCATTGTTCAACCTTTCTATTTTCTTATGCTATTTGATAAACTTTATACTATGTCATTATTGTTTGAATGGTTCATTTGCAATTTTTTTATAATTTTAATACAAGTTTGCTGGTTTAGATCATGTCTTTTGACTCCTCTTTTCAGTAAATGGGTGTGAAAATGATTTTATGTAATTTAATGCATTGTTCATGCTTCAATCTTTATTTCTTGTCATTCTAGGACATACTAAATTGTTGAATGGGCCCTTAGATCGTATCCAAGAGATAGATTTATCATGCCTCTTATCTAAATTTTGGTGCATCACCTTAGTTAGATCCTTTATTTTTATATATGCTTAATTTTCTCATTCCAAAACCCCAATTATAGAAGAAGTCAACTTCTTTAAAAATTTAGAGGTCACTCAGTTTAGCGCAGTAGATCCACCATAAACTAAGTTTCCCACAAAGGGTTGTTACCTTGCCAATTTTTGACATCAACAATTTTTTCCTTTCCCTAGCACGCTTAGTGGGACCAAGCTTAAATGAACACAATTTTAAAAAGGGTGTATGAGCCATCGACCTGTTACTAGGTCTTAAACAACAAATAATCTTGGTCTATTAATGCCTCCATTAGGGACAGTACAAACTGTGACCCAATTAGTGAATGTTCCACTCCATCCATCCTTTTCGCTAGCCATGTTGCCATCACTAAAATAAATTATATGGCATGGGATGCCGGAAGTCCTCTCGCTGCACCAGTAGAGCCTATTGTTTGGGATGCTATTTTGACCTTTGTTGTAAAGGTCATACCTAAATTCACTAGAGATGCCACAAGAATGTCATCTGAACATCTGCAAGATGTGGTAGATGTATGTCTAGTGCATAGAGTTACAAACCAAAATATAGTGCTAAGGTTGCTCGTTGCCTCTTTCAAAGGCAAGGAACTAGATTGGTACCGCACACTACTAGAAAATTCTATATATACCTAGGATGAGCTCAAAGATCCTTTCTATCAAATATTTTTGAACGATGGTGACTAATCCTCACAATATTATCAACTCTCAATCATAAAGGGGGATTCACATGAAGCCATGGTTGACTTCAACACCTGGTTCCATACAAGTTGGAAAAGAATCCAAGTTGATATCTGCCTGCCACCTGAGCTAGCATCCATGTTTTTCTTGAAATCTATCAACCCCAACATCTCCATGATGATCTAGTATTTGGGCAGGACCACTCTACCAACCACTTACAACACCACTATCAAGGTGGAGAAAAATTTGATAGACGTTGGGAAGTTGCCACCCTGGCCCATCATGCCTATATTTCTTGAAACATTGGTTCATACTCAAGAGATGCCACCTACCAGTGGGTCGAATCCTCCTCAATCTATGTACACATATCTGAATGCACCCCATAATGTTGCTTCTACATCCAACTCTTCAAAGGAAGTAATGAGCAAGTTCAAAGAAATGTTGTGGACTATCACCAATGAAATAACTGTCATTAAGTGAAACCAAGCAGCACCTTTGAGGCCAAGCTACCAGAACTATCAAGGTGGGAAATCTTCTTACTAGCAAAACCAGTTCCAAGGGGGCTCCCACATGAATCTGCAAGTGTAAACAAATCAAATAGTATTGGTGCCTTCTCCACTACAGAGTGCTAACCTAAGCTCGAATAGAGAGCTGATGGTAGGGAAAAATAATTTAATTGATGACACCAACCCCTAGTGCTTCCCTTATGGTGATTCACACATGCCCCAAATTTTTTTGTGCAACATCCTACATCAAAAGGTGGTAGAGTAGTGTATCCAAGGTGCAACGTCAAATCCTAGAAGCTATGTGTATACCTCTTCGCAAATGGAAAATACAGTGCTCACTACACAAATGTAGGGGATGTCACTAGAGCAAGAAGAGAATATCACTCTTGATCACACACTCTTCTCATGGATGGAAGAAGAAAAGGTGGTATTCACAAATGATGCATCCACATCACAAACACCACGAGTACAATTCAATTACAAGACCCACTCGAAGAGGAGATTCATGGGCGAGCTAGTCATCCTGCAACCAGTCAGTCTACAGCCCAAAGGTGCCTTTGACCAAATATCCAGTACCTTTGTAGTGGTACCACAATGTCTTTTGTATAAGGAAATTGTTATAACCAAAGTTAAAGAGTAGAAGCCTCCAAACCCGTCACCATTCAATGTGGTAGAAAATTGAAAAAATTATCTACTAATGTGTCCCTATGGGACATTTTAGCTATTCTAGAGAAAAAAACATTGCTACAAAAGGCTCTTTGGGAGGATCCAATCATTGAACCAAAGGAGCAATCGCTCAAAGGGAAGTTTTTTGATCAATCACCTCCTACCAAGGTTCTCACGAATAGCATAGTGGAGACTCCTATCTAGGAAAAGGACAAGCTAAAGTCGAAACCCTTTTTCCTAACTCTCATTGTGGGAGAGAAGTTATTGCACAATACCATGATTGACTATGGCACTAGCACTATAGTTATGTCGAAACAAATAGTTGAGAACTTGGGGCTTAGCTATGAACCTCTAAAGAAGGGGGTTATGTAGATAGACAGAAACAAAGTCAAAACTATCGATCTAATCAAAGACCTTCCCTTGACTTTTTTTTCTTGCCCGAGCATCACAATGTCACAAGACATTGTGATCATAGATGTTCCCCCATGTTTGGCCTTTTTCTTTCCCAAGAATTCACTTCGAAGGTAGGAAAATATCTTTCTCTAGACTAGTCGCATATGATCCTCAGGACCAAGCATGGTGCAAAAATGAAAATAGTTTTTGAGGCTCTACATTTAGAACATGTGGTTGATGAAGCCATGATAAACTTTGAGGTTGTTCATACCTCTTTCACTAAAGAGGAAACATATTGTACCGAGCTGCTAGAAGATGAAAAAGTGATTGAAGATCGAACCAATCAAGAAGATTCTCTCTTGAGAAAACATATCGGTAATGATCCTTTTGACAACTACCATGCTACTGGGTTGGGCACCTCTATCATCTACAATGAAGATCAAGTACTCTCGAAGGTCGTCAAATAATCTGAGAGTGGTTAAGCCTCAAAAATATGGACATTGCACTTTGATGAAGAAAGATGAAAGGTTGGTGCAGGATCCAAGATATTCTTAATATCCCCACAAAATGAAAAGATATTAAGGTCTTTTCACTTCCAGTTCATTTGTGCGAACAATGAAGCTGAATATGAAGGCCTAGTGAAAGGTCTCAACCTTGCAAAGCGAATGGGCATTAGGTAGTTGATGGTGTTCAGATATTTTGAACTAGTAGTTAATCAAGTCAATGGAATTTCTATGGCCAAGAATATCTACATGCAATTCTATTGACACTGAGTTTGGGACCTGATTGAGGGATTTGAAGCCTTCAACATTCAAATGGTGCCTTGATAAAAAAATACAGATGCAGATCACATGGCAAAAATTGGATCCCAGTTTCATCCTGCCTTCGACCTCATTTAGAATAGACACTTTGTACGAGTGATAGTCCAACCAGTCATTCTAGACAATGACCAAATTTGGCAAGTGTTCGACAATGATGAACACATTGCCTCATTCATCTAGCAGTCAGAAGGATTTTTCAACCATCTCCAACAAAAGATCATCAAGGCCTATGATGGTCAAATCATCCAATTGAAATCCAACAAGCTTCCAAAGGGATTGGTCACTCTTGAAAATATCTTCAACTGTGATGATGCAAGGAATGACAAGAGGAATTTTTTAGTAGACAAAAGCAACTATGCCAACTTTCAGGTAAAAAATGAAAGAAAGCTTAAAGTCCGGAAGGATGTCCCACATCATGATAAAGAAAGGGTCATTGAATTTTGTGAAAAATATGGAGTGGTCGCCTAGTCATATGATGACCTTAGGGGATATGATCCTGATATCATCTAACATACAATAGAGTTGGTGGAAGGCACAAAACTGGTCTGCCAAAAATAGAGGCCAATGAATCCCAAGATTGAAGTGCTAATGGCATAAGAATTAACAAAGCTAATCTAGTCACAAATCATCTTCTCAATTAAGCATAGCACATGGGTATCCAATTTGGTCCCAATCTGAAAGAAGAATGAAGATATCTTCCTATGTGTCTACTTTCAAAACCTGAACAGAGCATCCCTGAAGGATCATTATCCTCTGCCTTCAATGGAGTCAATCCTACAGACAATGGCAGGATCAGAGATGTTTTCCCTGTTAGATGGTTTTTCCAGTTACAATTAAATTTGATTCAAGGAGGAGGATCAACATAAGACAACATTCGCATACACTAAGATTCCTTTCAGCCTCTCAAATGTAGGAGCCACCTTTCAATGAGCAGTGGATATCGCTTTTAGTGAACTGATCAACAAGATTATCCTAATCTATTTGGATGATTTAACAGTTTTCTCCAAGTCCAAAGATGATCATTTCAATCACCTTGAGATGGTTTTTAAGAAATGTAAGGAGTTCAAGATATCCCTGAACCAAAAAAAAGGTATCTTTGAAGTACCACAAGGCAAGCTATTGGGTCACATAGTGTCCAAAGAAGGAATTTCAATTGATCTTGAGTGGGTGAAAGCAATCAAAGAGCTCCCCCTTCTAGTCAACAAGAAAGGAATTTAGTCCTTCTTAGGAAAGGTAAACTTTGTTAGGAAATTTATTTTTGATTTTGCAATAATAATTAGGCCAATCACCCTGATGCTAAAGAAGGATCAAGCATTCAAATGGACAAAAGAATTTAGAGAAGCCTTTAAAAAAGATAAGGATGTTATCTCCGCGGCTCCTATGCTGGTCAATCTAAACTTATCAAAGGACTTCATAATGTATGTATTTAGTAGCAAGTCAGCCATTGCTACTGTCTTAACTCAGAAAGATGGTGAGGGCAAGGGAGAACACCCAATAGAATTTCACTCCCGAACCTTGAAGGAATATGAGAAAAACTACAACTTTGTAGAGAGGTAAGTGTTTGCAATAGTAAAGGGACTCAAGAAGTTATGACACTTAATCTCTTACAATAAGGTGATCATTTATGTCACACATTCTAGTGTGCATGAATACATTATGGAGGGAGACATCACCAAGAAAAGGGCCAATTAGATGACCAAGATCCTTGAATATGACATTGATGTCAAACCTACAAATACCATTCAGGGAAGGGGACTATGTGAATACCTGGCACACGATGAAGAAATGGCCACCAAAGAGGAGCAACCAAAGCTAGTCCCAATGAACGAGTTAGAGTCCAAAGTTTGTTGGCTAGCAGACAGAGTAAGGTTTATGCACACAGGAAAATACCCCCCAGACCTTCCTCAAAAGAGGATATTCTACTGCTTATAGAACAATAGATATGTGCTCATTGAAGGGATCATGTTGAAAAGAAATTTTAATGGTGTTTTATTGCAGTGTGTTACCATAGAGCAAGCAAATAGGATCCTCAACACTTTCCAAAACAATTTCATAGGTGGGTATTTCTTCGGCAAGACCACCGCCATCAAAATCATGTGCATAGGATATTTCTAGCTGCCACTATTCAATGACTCCTACTCATTGGTAAAGGTTTGCAAGGAATGTTAGTTCTTCACAGGAAGAAGAAAGGATTTTGCAATGCCTCTTAATCAAATAGTGGTTGAAGATCCATTTGCACAATGGTTCCTTGACTTCATTGGAATGATCAACTCGGCCTCAAGCATCAGACACAAGTGGATTCTGATGGCCACAAACTACTTCACTAGATGGACTAAAGCCATACCACTGAAGAATGCGATAGAGACAAAGATAGTGGATTTCTTGCAGGAATTGCTGACAATATTTGGCCCACCTAAAACCATCATTTCATACAACACCAAAGCTTTCTTAGGCTCTAAGGTATGTCAATTCACAGTTGCACATGGCATTGTCTTAAAAACTTCATCAAATTACTACCCATAGGGGAATGGCTTGGCTGAGTCAACAAACAAGAATCTAGTATGACTTCTCAAAAGGATTGGTTTGGAGCACCAAAGGGAATGGCATAAAAACCTCTTAGCAGTGCTATGGGTAGACTAAATAACTCCCAAGCAAGTCCTCAAGATGTCATCGTATAAGCTAGTATATGGTAAAGAGGCACTATTGCCTATCTCCATGGAGATTCTAGTCCTGCAATTACTGAAATCTCTTAAGGTGGAACAAAATGGTGCAATGGAAGTGTAGCTAGTTGAATTGCTAGAAGTACAAGAGAGAAGGGAAAAATCCCTAATAACCATGACTAACTACCAATAGGTGGTTAAATGATGGTTTGAAAAAAAAACATTTGACTAGGGCCTAAAGTGCAAAGACTTAGTGTTGAAGTTTAATGAAAGAGCTATGAAGCTAGGTTAGCATGAAAAATTTGACAGCCTTTGGGAAGGCCTACTCAAAATAATTCAATGCAAGGAACATAATGCATTTGAGTTAGAAACTATGGAAAAAGAAGCATTGGGAATTCTAGTCAACATAATTCACCTTAAATTGTTTAATTAAGCTTGCATATCCTATTGATGTAAATATTTTTATAGCATTTTTTTTCTTTTCCTTTTGTTTTGTTGGCCAGTCTCTATTTATTTATTCTATGGTTCAAAGCGGAAAGGAACAGGTAACCCATTATTGCAAAGAGCAAGAGGAATAAACTCATAGCTCAAAAGAATGGAAAAATTAAACACCCACATGCAAAATTGAATCGATACATATATGTTGAAAAGAAAAAAGATGACCCATGTTGCAGAATCCAGAAGCAAATAACAAGATGATTATATAAGGTTATATTTTCATTATATATGCTTTAATATTTACATTGTCAAAATGGCTCAAGGCCATGCTTCTAAAGTGTATTTCTATATTTTGCTTCCTTCATATATTCTACGAGAAGCCCTTTTCAAGTATATATACAAAAACTAACTGATTGATATGAGTTTGTTTTTAAAATGAAAAAAGAGAAAGTATGGAGTTCTTCAATCAACAACATGGGCAACAACAATGTCCATAATGTCTTCATCCATAGGGGAAGCACTAGCAGTAGCATCATTTATGGGAGCAATGGCCAGAGGTGGAGGGAACACTAGGTTCTTGAAGTTCGTGTACTAGTCAATGTCATAGAACAAAACCACGTAAATGTGAAAGAGAAAGTGGTAGGCACAAGTGACCCTCTTGCAGTGCTTAGCTTGTGACTAGAGGTGCAAGCCACTCAGAAATGGAAGCCATGGTATGACAATTTCCTCTTCAATGAACCTCCTAAGCTTGCTCACAATTAGAATTCCTCCACCATATGCATCATTTACCACAACCTCCTTGAGGTCATTCAGGTATTTCTCAAGAAAAATTTCCTTGACAAGATGAAGAATCAATAGCTTGGGAACTCCAATATCAAGCATAGAGGCAAGAAAATGTGAGCACACGTCAGTGTTAACTTGATACTTGTCCTCGTATTCGAGGAAATCCCTCCCCAGAACCCATTTCATGGCTATGATAGCTAGTGAGTGCTTATTCTTCATCATTCTTTTCAAGTGCCTAGTCAAAATCTCTCCTAAAAAAGTCATTCGAGACTTATGGGAAACTAGCCTAATTGGGGTATTCATCTTGTTAGGCACTCTACAACTACCTTAAAACTACTTCTACAAACTGCCTAGCTCTAGCCTATGAAAACACTATGTAGCTACTAATGCTAAATTGCTAAGCCAATTACCTATTACTAACTTTTCTCAAATCACTAAGTGTGATTTCGTTACTACATATGGTGCCTATTTATAGAAAAAGTGAGGAAATGTGTGATGGTTTTCTTACCATAAACGTGAGGCTAATCAAGTACCAAATTGAAATTCATGTCATAGTTTGCTCAAATTTCCCACCCAATTGTGTCTACTGAGTATGGCTTGGTGTGTGAAAAACTAATAAGGGCTAATTAATTAGCCTAAGTTGGTGGCAATAACCAGCAGTGTTATGCACAACCAAATATTGAGGTGTTGTTCTCTAGGTGTTTTGAAAACTCCAAGGATGACCTCATATCTTTTCAAACACTGATCGCATCTTTAGCTTAATCATTCCTTTTGGGATATTAATCTCCAATGCATATGAGCACTCAAGCTGCTAGCAAATTGTTAGCTCAAGTTCCAAGGAAAATTGCATTGTACAATATGATTGCTAATTGTAATTATGAGTTATTTTCATTTCAAAATGGCAAGTGATTCATTTCACACAATCCAAAAGGTTGGTGGTACATGTTGAATTAAATGCAAAAAGAGAGTTTAGGCTAAGTAGAAGCTTCACGCAAAGGAACAATGGCAGAAAGCTCACAGAAAGAAGCCATGGGTGAGGCGATGCAAAGTTTATTTAAAGCTATGCGAGGAGCACCAAATTTCAATGTCTTTGAAAACACTTCTTATGCCATGCCTCGTATCCCAAACAAGTCAAAGTGGGTGAATACACAAGAACTGGAGAAGCCCAAAAGCTATAGAAACCGGGCCCTAATCAAGGAAGATTGGGATAATATTCATGATCCCAATCTTGCAAAGAACCCTAAGTCTTTGAGGGAAGTGGCCTACGAAAGAATGAAGGTGTCCAAATACTCACCGTCATCAATAGAGAAGATATGGTTTAGTGGGATTCCACAATATATGGTTCCATCTATGCACTATTGCCCAGAATTGGTAGATGTGGTCATCAAGCATTTCAACCCAAGCACCAACACTATCGAGGGTTGGACTCTAAAAGTGAATATCAGCCTGAGAGCTATTTGGAATATGTTGTGTATTCTTGATCATTCCTCCAGGAAGATATAAATAGAGACAATCACTCCTACAAAGGGGGAAAATGTATGGAATACAAGGGATAAGGCTATAGAGTTTTATAACAAAGAAACCAAAAGGGAAAAGGAAAACTAACAAAGTCCACCAAAGATCTTGGTGCAACACGATGCTTTCAACCAAGACTTGTAGGACACCTTTTCAATGCTAGCTTTTGTTTACAGTCTAGACATTGAGAAGGAGGTGCACATTTTTCAATTGGGCCTGGGTTTCCAGTTTCACAGGAAACAATATTTCTTCTGGTATAATTTTGTAGAATACCTCATGAACTAGATGATAAGGAAAACTAAGAATTACCAAGTTGAACAAAATTTTAGGTTTCCTTCCTCTCTTGCCTATATGTTTTTGCATCAAAACCTTGATTTCTTTGGTAAGTGTGTGGAGTTATCTATTTTTGACGAAAGGAATAGAAGGAAGCTTGTCTCTATTTTGACTCCTCTCCTCTCTTCCACTTTTGACTATTATGCATTTTCAGATTATTTCCTGACTTTGATTTTGTAAGATTTGCAAGGAGAGGATGGTATTAACCAGCTCACTAAGATGCAAATGGTGTATATGTAGAACTTCATTCCCAGATGTGATTGGTTTTTTGGGGCAGATTTCACATTCATCCAGATGTGAGGCTTCACCAAGGAACCATTCCACCTTCTGATATGCATTACAAATCGAGTGCTAGCCCTTGAAATCTTATAGTAGGCATGCATTATTGATATTACCTTCTGCAGCGAAAAGTCCAAGAGGAAGAAATTATTCATCTTCCCAAAAAGTTTCAAAATAGTGACTATGAAAAAGAAGTAGATGCACCCACTATATTGTAGGATAAGCTAGCTCACCTAGGGTTGGTACTAATTTGTGACAAATGGAGTTACAACCCTTTCAATGATTTACCATATGAGCATATCAAAGTAACTCACAGTCCTTGGCCTTACTGGGAAAATAGGTGAAGCCTGTTGGATGATGAAGATGAATTGTTGGTTGACCTGATCCACATTCCAATAGAGGACAATAGGTTACCATGACATAGATTCTACTTCACTACAATGAATTATGATAAGAATTGCAAAATGGGAGCCACCCTGTTTAATAAGTTAAGAAAAGAACAAGAATGGAGTATAGAAAGGATTAGAGCCTTCTAGGTGTATTGCCAGGAGACAAGATAGCTTGATGCACCTTATGAAAGTGTGTCCAATGACGAACAATTTGATAAGTTGTGGGATGATGAGCATTGTGCTACCGACTCAAGTGCTAGTAGAGGTAATGACTCTGATGAAGAAGAAGAGCAAACAGAAGAGGAAGTCGAGACATCGATCTCCTCTACTCAGCAAAATAAAAATTCCACAAGGCAACTTGCCTTTGTCACTTGAAATGTGCAATTGAATATATCAAGAGCCTCACAGACACACACTTGGGCCTCAAAGATGACAAAAGTGTCTGAATAGCAATAGTCAGAAGACGAAGCAGTGGAGGATACTCTGCCCGCTAAACAAAAATGCACAAAAGCTATTATGGGTGAGGGTTCACAAGAGGCTAATGCAAGCTAGGTGCTCTTAGCAAGCCAGGATTTCAAAGTAAGTAATGAGCTAGCAACAAGTGAAGAACTGCTATCAGCCAGTCAGCAGGTAAGATTCACTCCTCTTCTTACTTCTCAATCTTTGGTATCCTCTGTTATTCCTACGACACCTCTCACTACAACTATTGACCCTTCTTTTTCTACCTCTTCCACAATGGTTGCAGGAGGTTTCTCCCAATTTTACCAAATAGGGCCATTTATCTTAATGAATCCAAAAACCCTAACACTATTCACC
Organism: Sequoia sempervirens; assembly: GCA_007258455.2. Taxonomy (NCBI): domain Eukaryota; kingdom Viridiplantae; phylum Streptophyta; class Pinopsida; order Cupressales; family Cupressaceae; genus Sequoia; species Sequoia sempervirens. The sequence continues at coordinate 58,241,645 of VDFB02000363.1, read as the reverse complement.
ACTGCCCAATCCCTCCTTGCCTCTCTTTCTGAAAGCTTGGTTTCCATTTATATCCCTATTGCCACTCCTACCTCGAGTCTGACCCACTATGCCCAACAAATAGATTGTACAATGACTACCCCATCACTGTAACAATTGATGAGCCCTTCCACTGGTTCACAAACTAAACTATGGAAAGTTCCCTTTTTCTCCTCAAAAATTATCAATCTCCCACCAAAGAAAATGCAAGGAACTGCTACACTTATATTCCATTTTTCCTTACCTCCTAGTGCACCTATTGCAAGTGGGCTAGTTCATTTGTCATTGCAATTCATAGAACAGGGTGACACTACGAAGGAAGTGTGGGCCCTCAAGATCCAAAAGTGAAAAGCAAAGGATGATAGAAAGGAGGCAGAGTCTAAGGTGTATATAGTTTACAATGAAGCACAACAAATGCTGAATTTTTCCACTATGTACCCAAATGTTGTCAAACCACAAGGAGAGATGTAGCTAGATGATTACAACATGTATGCCATGGGCCTTGATCTGACCGTAGCCAGACTATAGGACAAGGTAGAGCTCATGGAAGAAACATAGTGGGTGGTGACAAATGACTTCCTTTGGTATGGCCACTAGTTAAAGAAAAAGGAGGAATAGTTGAAGCTTGTAAAGGAAAGGGTCAGTTTCCTAGAGACAAAAGAGAATTCACTGGAAGCAAAAGTTGTGTGTTTGTCGGAAAAAAGAATAGGTAGTAGAGGTAGAACATAACAGACTCCTGAAGGAACTTGCAAAGCTCCAATCTATTGACCTTGCCTTTGTTGATGTGCTGAAAAAAGAGAACCAAGACCTTCTGAACCAATTAGCCCTGGTGGAGCAGAACCTACAATAGAGAAATGAGGAGCTAGCATCTCAATGCACTCAATATGAGAAAAAATTAGAACAGAGGGATGCAGACTTTGAGGCCCGAAATGCCTAATTGGAAAATGAGCTTCAAGAAGCGAAGCTCTCTATTGAATCAGAATCAACAGACAAGAGTTAGGTTAAGGAAAACTAGTACAAGGAGATAAGCAACATTGAGGGAAGAATTACATCTGCAAACAGTAAAATTTTAGAATTAATAGAGGATGTCAGCTTAAGGGATGCAAAGATTTCCCTTCTAAAGAGTGCCCCCAAGCCCCTGCTATGTAGCCGAACCTCATCCCAGTAGCTCAATAGCTATATATTTCATACTAGGAAAAGGTTAAGGAATTATGCCTAACACTACATCCAACACTTTGATTCATCTTGAAAGCAAAAAATTTAAGTAAGGAGGTTCATAGAACAATTGAACAGTTCCTACAATTCATCACAGAAAGAGTCCCTAAAGCAAAAAAAATTGCTAATAAGCTATACATGGTCCTTAATGAAAACTTGGCAGAGGAAGGGATTGAGGATTGGAATCTTGCTACCCAGACGACAAACAAATTCATCCATTGCCACTTGGCCATCCTACATACTAATTCTTTCCCAACTACCTTGAACAAGACTATGAATGGCATGCAGGAAAATTTCTCCCAGCTAGCTAAGATGGGCATGCCATCCCTGTTTCTTGAAAATGGGTCGATCACTATGGCTAAGAAAATTGCAGAGAAAATTGAAGAGAAGGAGCAGGACCCAACAACTTTCCAAAATTTCAACCAGCCTCCTATCACAACAGACATTGAAGGGGTCATCTATTCGGTTGCACGACTACTTTTCCATTGTAAGTCAGGGGGCAGTTTGCCTAAGGTCCTATCTTATAAGGAAATGCTTGATCTAGGACATGGAGCACTTGAGAATATGTGCAATGTATCGAGACCATCCGAAGACAACTGGCCACCCCTATAGGCGGCCCTTTCTGAACTCTAATTTTATCGCCCTATGGATGGCGCTCTAGTGTATGCACCAAAGAAAATTTTGGGTTCCTCGTTCCTCAAGCAAAACACCCTTGATAGTCACCAAAATTTGTGAATATAAAATCCATCAAGCTCCTTTTAGGTTTTGTTTTTTGCTAAGTCTCAACCCATGCCTTGAATGAACATCATTAGCCCTTATTAATAAATGACCGCCAACCTCCCCCATGTGTCCACCCAGTGCTCTCGAAATGGATTCTTCCCTTCACTTTTCAATTGGCTCCCGCCATGCTTCCACATGTCATCGCCATGCACACTTAAAGGTTGCTTTCTCTCACTTTTGAATCAGGCCCTGACCATGTGTCACATTGCCCTCATCCACATATGCTTTGGTAGGCCCTACAATTGGTACCAATGAAAAAGGCACACTTCCATGTGTCTTCCAAACATAAGCTTTCAACAAAGGGAGGGGAGAATAAACCACAAGCTATGCCATGCTACCACCTGTCTTTTTGCGAACTTCATCAAAAGGAAAAAGTGGAGTGAATGCCAGATTCTAATATGTTGTTGTGTGTTGTAATTTCCTCCATGGGGAGGCGACACTTTTTTGCACAAAACTTTGCTGAGACCATTGCTATCATTCGCAAGGGATGCACCTAGATGGAGAGTGACCAAATGCTATGGCCCAAATATTTTTCTATTGCAACGGCCTAGGGGATCATTGCTACTACATCATTGCTCAAGATTTTGAATCTTTCAGTTACTGCTCCTAGGTGGTGGGAATGCTCATTATAATTTTTTTTCTTTTCTTTTGAAGAGGGGTTGTAGGTTTGAAGGTTACATGTTGCATGTTCCAAGTTCCACAAGTTTGAGAATTGCATAAATATGGGATTTTAGAGAGACACCAGGCCTTTTTTATTATTTAGATCATTGCAAGAACTCACAAACTATGCCATTGTTTGGCCTTTCTATTTTCTTATGCTATTTGATAAACTTTTTATTGTGTCATTATTGTTTGAATGGTTCATTTGTAGAACTTCTATAATTTTAATGCAAGTTTGTTGGTTTAGATCATGTCTTTTGACTCCTCTTTTTAGTAAATGGGTGTGAAAATTATTTTGTCATTTAATGTGTTGTTCATGCTTCAATCTTTATTTCATGTCATTCTAGGACATACTAAATTGTTGAACAGTCCCTTAGATCGTATCCAAGAGATAGATTTATCGTGCCTTTTATCTAAATTTTAGCGCATCACCTTAGTTAGATTCTTTATTTTTATATCTGCTTCCTTTTCCCATTCCAAAACCCCAATTACAGAAGAAGTCAACTTTAAAAATCTGGAGGTCACTCAGTTTAGCATAGTAGGTCCCCCATAAACTAAGTTTCCCACAAAGGGCTATTACCTTGCCAATTTTTGGCATCAACAGTTTTCTTTGCATTTCACTTTTTCTTTATACTAGTAGACATTCAATATTTTTGACCTTTGTGCGTATGTGAATAACATCTTTAATGTTGATGCTTGCTAAAAACCCAATATCAATGATACTTGGTTTCTTTTCTTACATATTTTTAAAATAACATAGATAACTTATTCAAATTTTTACGTCAAGTTGCCTAACTCTGATTTTTCTAAATTTTTTTCCACTTAAAGGCCTATTTTTTCCATGATGATCTTGCACATACCCTAATGTGTTTTACCAAGATTTTCATCAAATCTACTAAGAACTCCCACTGCTTGGGTAATATCAGGTCTTGTACAAATCATAGCATACATAAGGCTTCCTACAACACTAACATATGGAACTTTATACATATCTTCAAGTTCATCGTCTGTAGGACATTATTCTAGAGATAACCTAGTGCCAACTAGAAAAGGAATACTAGTTGGTTTACAATCATGCATGTCAAAGCAATGCAAAATATTGTTAACTTATTTCTTATGATTTAACCATTTTTTTGTTAACTTGATCCCTATTGATTTCCCTACCCAAGATATAATTTGTAGCCTCTAAATATTTCATATGAAAAGTGCCAAATAACTGACTCCTAAGTTCCCAAATAATTCCCTTATCATTTCTAATAAATAACATATCATCAACATATAGGACAATGATTAGAAATTGATCATCAATTAATTTAAAATAAACACAAGGATCTTCTTCACTTCCAATAAAGTCATGGTTCAATGTAAAAGCATCAAATTTCTAATACCACATTCTTGGTGGCTGTTTCAAACTATACATAGATCTCTTTAACCTATAAACCAAATGTTCTTGTCCATTCACAATAAAATTATCAGGTTGTTTCATAAATATTTCCTCATCAAGATCCTCATGTAAGAAAGCTATTTTAACATCCATTTTCTCTACTTTTAAATCAAAAGCAACAATAATAGACAAAAGGAATCTAATGGAAGTTAGTTTAGCCACAGGAGAAAAAATCTCATCAAAATCCACTCCCTTAACTTGGGAGTAACCTTTTGCCATTAACTAGGCCTTGTACCATTCCAACTTACCATCTTCTTTGAATTTGTTTTAAATACCCATTTGCATCCAATGGCTTTCCTCCCCTTAGGTAGCTCAACTAGATCCCTCATGCCACATTTGTCCAAGGCCTTTTATTTCATCTTTCATTGTCTCTAACCAATAATCATGCTCATCTAAAGATAAGGCCTCTTCCATAGATCTAGGTTCATTTTCAGTACAATATAAAGAAAAAACACAACGAAAATCAAATGGACTATGTCCATACCTATCAATAGGTTTACGTTGTTTAGTGGATTTTATTAGAGGTGTAACAAGATACTTTGGTTTTTCCTCTTCATAATTTTCTTCTAATCCTTCTTCACTTCATGTTCATCATGTTGTTCAACATGTGCATCTTCTTGTGGTTGTTCTACATGTGTATCTTTCTGTGGTTCAACCTTAATATCAAAATGCACCATTTTTTTAGGCTTTACATGAGGTTGTTCATCATTTTTAAATTCCTTAGGCTCCTTGAAAATTACATCGTTAGAATATATCATTTTTATTGCTACAATATCCCAAAGCTTATAACTAGGTTAATGTTCTCTCCATAACCCACAAAAACACATTTGTTAGCTTTGAAATCAAGCAAGTAGAACATTTTTCTTTAGGAACATGAACATATGTCTCACTAACAAAAACTCTAAAATGAGAAACTGATGGTTGTTTACTTGTCCATACCTCATAGGGAGTTTTATCAACAAGAGTAGAATTAGGTGACTTGTTAACCAAATAACAAGCAGTGTGAACTATTTTAGCCTAAAAGCGTTGTTCTAGCTTTACACTACTCAACATGCTTCTAGCTCTATCAATTAAAATTATATTCATCCTCTATACCACTCCATTTTTTTGTAGGGTATATGGAGTTTTTTTCTGCCTAACAATTCTTGCATGCTTACAATATTCATCAAAGACCCTAGAGAAAAATTCTCCACCATTATTCATTCTTAAAAACTTTACTTTTCTATTTGTTTGTTCTGATTGCAACAATAAGATTATCCCAAGATTTAGGTAGTGAACATAATAATAAAATACATTTATCGTCTTCATCTATCTTTACATCAATTAACTATAATTGACTCAAGATTAAATTAAATGAATTCAAATGTTCTGCAATCGAGTCTCCATTATTCATTTTAAGAGAATATAACTTTCTTTTCAAAAATAGCTTGCTAATGAGACTCTTAGTTTGATATATCTCTTATATTCTATTCCATAATTTATATGCAATGGTCTCATTAGACAAATTTAATAGAGCAAAATCAGATAAACATAAACATGCACAAGCCTTTTTATCTAATTTAATCTATTCTTCATTTGACATACTATCTGGTTCTCTTTATTAACAACAATCCATTGATCTCTTTCTTCCAAGAGACCCTCCATCTTTAACTTCCAAATCTCATACTTGATACCATTGAAAATTTCAATTTCCAATCAAGATGAGCTAGCCATGATCTCTTATCACATTGAATTTGAAATTGCAAGAAAACACAACACACTCCCACTGCAACAAAAACCCCAATCAAACACCCCAAGAGAGGCGTCCCATTCTTTAAGCAAGCCAACTTGGATTTGATACCAAATGTTGAAAAACATGATAAAACTTTACAGTGAAAATATGCAAATAATTTTATGCATACAAATTAACAGATTGTAATAAATCAAAGCTACAAATAGATTACAATAAAGATGCAAACTGTAACTCAATAATTACGTGGAGAAATCCTTTCAAGAAAAAAATGCACACCCAAAGAGATCTAAGATTCGTATTAATCCTTCAAATGAGTTACATCTATACAACTTCTCCCTCTGCAATATTCATTGCTTCAACAACCTACAACTTAACTTGTTTTCCCTTCAACTCAAGCACTAAATATATAGGCATGAGAGAAAACACAAATAAAAAATGGTTTCTAAAACCATTTAGGCATAAATCAAAAAGAAAAGAAACTTCCTCTTCCAACTTGTGATTTTATCCATATTTTAGTAATGTGCACATGCAAAGTAAAAAATATTCCTTATCTTCTAAGCTCACATTTAACTTCCCCTTTTTCACATGTGCTCTTTCTAATTTGACAATTAAAAAATACTTTGCAAGTTGTCATAGTTGCATTTAGAAACTTTCATGACAATTAAAAGATAATTACAAGTTTTCAATTAATAATTAAAAAATAAAGCAAGATTGAGACATTTTCTCAACAATTTTTCCAAGTTTCACATACTTTCAAAACCTTATCAACCTTTGATGATGGTTTCCAAACCACTCATTAGAGACAAAACACATGGCTTTGATCATGGTTATGACTACCTTGTTGACTGTCGACGGGTTGCCACAAACTCGTTGGGCCTTGAAATGGACTTTGAAACCTTTAATTAACTTATGTTGAACATCATTGTAAACATCTTTCATTACATTGAGAGGCATCTACAATGGCATCCAACATTCTATGTAAATTTTTTGAAGCTACATTTAAAACAAGCAGGTGGAAGTCATGTGCAACTACAGTAGATTTGATGAAACAAAAAATTAAAATTTGATGAACCAAAAAGAACAAATAAATAAATAAATAAGAAAAATAATTCAAATATTTGCATAAACTAAAAGAACAAACAAATAAATAAATAATATTTTTTATCGCAAAGAGAAATCAAAGATTTGATCACAAAGATAAATCAATCGGAAAAGAAAATTAGAGAATGATAACTCTCGGCGTATTTTATATATATTAATGCTTAATATATGTATGCTAGTTTACTTTACAATTGAAGTTGGGGATCGACACATTCATAAAAACCTTGTTAGTACTCACTAGTATGATTATGAACAAAGAAGATATTTTAGAACTTGCATTGTGAGAGACTAGCATGTCACTTGTCACCATAGCATGTCGCTACAAACTCGGTCCCAAACACTATAACAAATCACACTCCAAACAACCAGTGTGATCCAATCACTAGTCAACACATAAACACATGTGAGTGCCACAAACGAGGTGCAAACTCACAACTAGACACATAAACAACACAAGAACCAATCCTATTGGCTCAAGAATCCTTGTTTGTAGGTTAGTCAACAACTATTGTTCAAGAATTAGTCATCTTGGTATTTGATATTCAACAAAGATTTGTAGATGTATCTACCAAATGTATAGAAAAAGATTATAGATCTCTCAATTAATATCATTGTTCTTAATATCTTTCAATCAATAACTGTTTCCAAGAGTCTTGATCTATATTTATAATATGATACATTACTTTTTGGATTTTGATACATTATCTTTCTAAAGAATAATTCGGCTTCAAAGACTAATGGCATTGCCAAAATATCTTGCCATGTTCACAAAGGTTTTGAAAATCACCTGTTTTGCTCATGATTGAAATTGGATGAAATTTGAACAAAAACTTACAACTAAATGTTATGAATCTCTAGTATGGGAAGAACATAAGCAAATAAAGACTTTAGCCAACAAATTTATTTTAAGATTTAAATATTAATATGTATCAATTTTAAATATATTTCTATTTAGATTTTAATGACTAATAAATATTTAATATTACATAGAGAACTATTAATCAATATGAATATACCAAACAACAACATATATACTATGTATTAATTATATAAAAACATAATTTTATTGTTATTACAATAATTATTGATATATAGATATTAATATTATTATTTATATATAATCTATCAATATTATCATATTATAGCAAAAATAAATTTTATTTAAATATATATTTTAATCTTTATTAATTCAATATATACATTAATTTTAATAAATTAATGATTGTAGCTCTATATTAATGCATTATGTTTTAGTTTGAAAAAAACAAAAAAAAAATGAGAAAGAGAAATTAGGTTGTAACTGAAATTCAAGAATTTTTTTAAAGAATAAAATTGGAGTGCCTTTCTTTTTTTTCGAACAACCTTCTCTCAATCACAAATTTTTAGTTCTTGCCATAGGCAGGTATACTTATGCTTTCATCTAGTTTCAATAGTTTGGCAAGAATAAGGCAATGGGATGCAAGAATTAAATTTTGTTGACCATATTTTCTAATGTTCATATTTATTTCATATTTTTGTTAATATTAGAAAATCATTTTCTTTCAATTCTATTGGTTAATAGTTTTGTACAGTAATATTACAATGATGTAAGCATTTTAAATAATGTTTGTTTTTTTTTTTCCAATCATATACAAACACTATTCCTCAATAGTGTATAACTATTTATCAATAGTATATGATTGAATAATTGCAATCACCAAATAGTATGCAAGCTAAAAACAAATAAAATTCCACAATAGTATATAACTATTTATCAATAGTATGTAATTGAATAATTGCAATCACCAAATACTATGCAAGCTAAAAACAAATAAAAAAATCCCTGGGTGGCGAAAGAAGGCAAACATGGTGGACTTTATTAAAGCGATTCTTATTTGTCCATAGTGCATGTGGGGCGGTGAGAGTATCTCGAAGGCACTTTTTGTGGAGTGATTTGAAGCCACGCCTTGCTTGACCAGACTAGGAGTGGTTTTATGCAGGCATTTGGCAGCCTCCTCCTTCATCCTCCACTAAGTCCTGCAACCTCACAGAGGCCAGCGTACTGCCCTCACATCCACACCATGCTGGGAATCATTCCACAATTGCTTATGTAGGCCAACTCTTGACAGGCCGCAAATCATTTTGAGCGGTTGAAATACAACCCGCATATATTCGCAGGTGAAGACTCGCACAAACTCCTCTGAAGTGATGATGAAGATGGGATATTGCAGTGCCAGAGCAAACGGTAAGAAGTATACGTGCTCTAGGGTTAAGATTATGGTAAATAGAACTATTTTATCTATTAGAAATTAATTCTACTGTATTTACTAACAGCTAAGTATCTTTTTGCAGCACGAAGAATGTTGAGGAGAAATCAAACCAGACGTAGAAAATAATAATTCAAGTGAAAAGTGAAGAACTTTTGGACGACAACTACAAATGGCGCAAGTACGGAGAGAAATCGATGGAAAATTGCAGAATGCCAAGGTAGATTCTTTTATAATTTATATCTTTGTAACTTAGGAAGCTTTACCATAGGAGGACTGATTGAGAAATAATACAAAAAATGAGTATGAATTTTTCAGGTGCTATTATAAATGCTCAGACAAGAAATGCAGTCTGAAGAAACGGGTGGAGCGAAAGCCTTTGGAGGACAAAATACTGGTTATAACTTATGAAGGAGTTCACAACCATCCGTGCCCAAATCCTGTGTACTCTTTACTATTAAGTTTTCTTATTCTCTAATTTTGTTGATAATGCTATATTCAATCCCACATATTTCATTCTCTGCTACTAATTGTTTTTAGAGTGCTTGTCCCTTGATTTTATATGTAAACAATGGTTGTCTGTAGACTAATATCAATGAATGTTACTCCTCCCTCCACATGCATGTTAGATAATACAAAAATTTCAATCTTGCAAAGGAGAAATCTTTAGTAGAAAATTTTGGTTGCAAGAGCGGGATTTTGTGAGGCACTGAACTTGGGAGGTGTACTTAACGATCATCCAGTATTTGTTCTCAATTCCTCGAATTTTACTTCAAATGTCGCTGATTTTTCTCCCATTTGTGCGAGATCTGTGTCTGATAGCCACGAAAGTGAGGCGGAGAACGAAAATAATATGCTGGAAAATGGATCCGCCTTTCTTCAAACACAATTTTAAATCTCAAATTGCTAAAAAAAAGTGAACTAAAATAATTTTTCTTCGAGGTCATTTGCATTTATCCAAATTTTACACCTCTACATTTTAATCTATTTATAAAGCTCTCGCAATTCTCAAAAGCAACATTGTGCCTTACGTAACATACAACTTAAAATAAGAGAATGCAATGTTTAAATCTTTAATTTATTTTAAAGACTATGGCATTTATAAAGACTTTGAAAACTCTTAAGTTCCCATTTTTATAGGCACTTATTATATTTTAAAAATATCTAGGTGTGAATGTGATATAAAATAAATGGTTTAGTAGTCTCTACAACTACCAATCAGTATTGTACTTGGATATTTGTCTTTTGTAAGAACTATACTATTTAAAAAGAAATTGCATATTCTTTATTTGGTAGACATGAAAAGGGAGATACATCAAAGAATAATTGACTAAAAGTAATCATGATAAATTAGTGTCTTAATCAAATCCATAGTTTGGGCATATCTTCAAGATGAGAACACCTGTATTGACTATTTGGTTGTTCCACTAAAGCAAAGTACTACCAGACATAGAACAAATGCAAGTGACAAATGTAGATAACTATTGATAAAGTACTTACACATATAAATACAAAAAAGATTTTGTATATTATAAAATATTTCAATGATTGTAATATGCTAACTATTTAAACTCATTTCCTTCTATCAACACTTTTACCAAATATACTAATGCATCTTTACATCAACAAAATAACATTATTTTATTTCTATTAAAAAAAACTAGTTTTACGATTGCTCTAACATATCTTTGCAACTGACATCATGTTAAACAATTACTACAATTTCATTCAATATGTAATTCAACACTATTAAATTTTTATCCACAACAAATCTATGGAAAGCTACAAAAGAACACACAAACAACACGAAAACAAAATAATTCCAGGATCATCAAGATAAGTATCAAATTTTCAAATTGCTTACAAAATAGACTATGACCGTGGACATTGCAATTGCATAATTATTTGCCCAAATCAAGCACAAGTTTGAAAACTATGAAACAATAGAAGAACAAGTTGCTTTATGTGCTACATGTAATAATAATGTGCCTTATATCTACTCCCCTTATTTAAAAACCATCCTCATAGCTGACAACAGGCAAACAATACATTGCTCTACTAATAAATCCATTGTGCAAATGTTAATGCCTCATCTACACAACACTATGTATGAAGAGTACATTGAAGATAAATCAATTGTCAGCTTCATATGTTACACCATTTCTCAGCTAGAGGCCACTTCACATTGAACCACAACAATGCATCATCCATGACAATCCTACTCAGCAATAATCAACACATTCTATGAAAAAGTAAGTATAATATTTTCCAAACATTTTTCACTATATGCATGTTTGTACTCGTTCAATATTATTATATAATACAGCAACATGATTTTCTAACTATCTCAATACAATATATGTAGGTAGCAAATGAGATACAAAAGGGGACAATATTGCACTTCTACCATCTGGGTAACCACTATCTTCTATGCTCAAACATGCCTGATACAAATCTATTAGTTGTTTTCAAGAATTTGTCATGAAACCAACTATAAACTTCAATTGCATAATTATTAATGAAACTACATGTCGACTGCTAAATGCACAATTATTTGTTAAAACTTTCAAGTTATATGATCCATATGATAGAATGCTAAGTCTATGAACACATATTTCTATTCACAAATTTTTGTAAACAATAAATTATAAATTATGATTCCTCTTATAATAAGGCTTTAGCTCACATCAAATATTTTAAATATATATAAAAAAACTCCATGACTACTATTTTTTTTTTAAACAACACGCATTGACATTGCACCCCTCTATCTGTGTTTGCTACCTAAATCTCTCAAACAACCAAACACAACTCACAATCAGCAGGAACATGATGCAAATGCGTCTCTTGTTTATTTTGGGTGATGCCCTGAAATGTCCCCCTTTTTTCTGTTTCTTTATACTTTGCTTATCATTTTTCCGTTTCTTTATACTTAGCTTATCATTTTTCTGTTAAAGATGTCTGCTCGGACATCCGTGCAATCTACCAAAACTTGGAGACAGGGCTGTAGTCAATGGGATGGTTGAGTACCTGGTAACTAAAATCTACAGCAGGCCAAAGATACAGTACAAAGTCCAGGTGGATATGTGGTAAGTGGGTCAAGGTCCATGGAACAAGATGTGTTTATAAATATGAAGGAAAACTTTACTTCCATGGCACAGTTAATATTGGTTTTAGTGTGTATAGTTATAAATCGGAAACATCATAAAAAGTAAGAACGTTTTTGCTCATATTTGGATTGCCGCCAAAATTAGATCTGTCAGGCTGAGAAGCAGCTTGGATACTTTTAGCAAAATTTCCAGCTTTATTATAAGATACTTGAGAAGATTGTTTTAGCAAAATTTTCAGCTTCAGGGTCTGCCAATCAATCTGATTCAGATGAATGACTACGAAACAGCATGATAGAAGAATTCTGAATGTTTTCCACAAGGGTTTGCCAATCTGTAAGAGTATAACAGAATCCAGATGATCTAATCCACATTTTTCTATTTTAGGTTCATTAAACATTGTTAATCCAGATGATCTAATCCACATTTTTCTATTTTAGGTTCATTAAACATTGTTCGGAATTTTCATCAGAACTCTAGATAGCCATCAATTTGCTAGCAATTGACATATAATCTGCTCTTACTACATCGGATAGTTATTGGATATAACTTCTTTTCCCTTACTACTAACCGTCCCCCATGGTCCCCGAAATCCCATCCCCAGGTCCCCTGTGCCCTGTTCTCTGTCGCCTGTCCCAAAAACTCAGTTTTAAACACTGTTATTTTATAAAAATAAACTATTTAAAAATGAATAGAGAAGATAACGGAAGGTGCAAGCAGAATCAATACCCAAGGTGTATGTAGTATCCAGGCTTCTGCTGAAGCAACTTTGTTGTTGACTTTAAGTCCAAATTCTTTTGCAAATGGATGTTAAAGATAACCATTACAAAATACAGTCTGCATGTGAAGAAAGAACAAATTAGTCAGACAAAGTACTCACTGAATCCCTTCTTACTTCATCCTGTCAAAATTGTGCTGTGATTGATTAAAAAATGAAAGATAAACCAAAATATTATGGAACTGGATGCCTTTACAATACAGGCAATAAAACTCAATAGAATTAATTGAATACTTATTTAGAATACCCAAAGGCTTTGTTGTGCCTATAGAGCAAAAATAACTCATTTCTTAAGAATAAACGGGAAAAAAACTAGCATTTAAGAATGCAGAAAGGAAATACCTTTAAAATGTCCATCTCTCATTCCCGAGGGTGCTGACATGAACTTTCAGAAGGGCGGTAATTTGTCTCCCATTCAATCATTTTGATTAACAGTTGCCTCAACTATTTTTCAGACTTATAAATTAAGTCAATCAATACTCTGCATGATAAGCAGAGATACAGTTAAATGCTACAAAGCACTTCAGTTCAAAAATATACTTGAATTAGAGTTTCCTACCTCCATTGGCAAATAGCTTAGCCTCTGCTGATTTCCAACTTCTAGGCCTGGTAGATGCATGCTGTTTTTTCTTCTCTTGGAAACATTCTACCACAGCTTTAATTGTTCCTTTTTCATAAACTGAAAACCTATGGAATAAGGCTGATGTGCGGCTTGGGTTGGATCGGGAAATGGCCAGGTGCTGAATGAAGGGTTGCTCAGTTCTTTGGTGATTTATAGCCTGATAGTGGTGATCGTATAAAGACTATGGCTGCTGTCGAAAGACAAATGGAGTCTAGTCTTAACAAAAACAAAATTTAACCGTGCTCCGTGAATGACAAGCAAGAAAATTTCTGTTACTGGAGATTACCTGATTGTCTGGAAGATGCACAAGTGCGTATGTTGTTGTAGACATACATGACACCTGTCTCAGATAGTCTTCTTGCAGTAACTGAAATGCTGGTATGATCTTTTTTCTTTTTGCCTTTTTCCAAAAAAAAAATCATAAATGTACCCATGAAAATTATCGTCACCCAATTAAAAAAGATTGAAAATTTAATTGCAATGTCCATGCAATAAAATGAAATTACTATACTAGAAAACTTGAAATATTTTTTATTTACATGGATTTCACTACAGATTAATAGGAAACAGTGATTAGTATAATCTATTGTCAAAAGCAGAAACTGAAAATATACAGAGCTGGTAACATTTACCCTTCTAATATTTTCTTTTCTTAATTTTATGCATGTAAGTTTACGCAAAAATAGAGTTTACCATTGATCATTGTAATGGTGGTGGTATGGAGTGAACTTTAATCTTCCATACTCCAAAACTTAAGCAACCCGGTGAAAAGACATCCTCTGCAAAGTCATTTATCATCATTTGCAGTTGTCCCAAATTCAAAAAGATACAAGTTACATATATTAACTCTTCAACATTAAGCAATAAGAATCTTGGCTCTCCATGGAATACTAGCGCTATGTACACTTTTTGTTGATGATCACTTGTGGGTTGAACTCCTCAAGATATTATTTCTTCTTTCTCCTTAGCATGTTACCCCATATACACTTTTGGAACTTATCCAAAACAAAAGCCTTTATCTTTTTTTATTCGTGGGGCAAGCATTCAAGTATGTATTCCATTTGCTTATCTATTTGTTGTTTTGCTTCATCCATGTCTTCTTTCTTTTTCTCATGGTGTCATGAAACAAACTTAGGCCATCTACTTACTTCCATTTGTTCAATTCTTTTTAAATATCTAAAGAGACACACCATAACAATTACTTTAATAGAAGCTGTCTTCATTTCACTCATCATAATTTCATAAGGAACTGAACCTTTTATTTTGAACTACTTGTAATCAAGCACTTTTGAACTTTCTTAATTTGTTTCCACTTTGAGTTTGAGGTGCTGCTAGCCCACAATACACACCCATAGAGCACCACCAAAAACATTAAAAGTCCAAAAAAAATTTGAGTAGTTTTTCAATCCCATAGCCTTGCCTCTCTACATCTATTTTGAAGAGCATATAAATCTTTCCAACGTACCAAAGTTCTTTTTGCAGCCCTCCCAACTAAGCTTGTTGTTGAAGTCAATCCCAAAGTATTTGTACTCAATTACTACTTAAAGATTGTTGCCTTCAATGTAGAACTTATGCTAGTTCTTTTTGTTGTTGGAGAAAATCATGATTTCGGTCTTGTTGGTATTGAATTGCATCCCCATTGCTCTACAAGAATGTTGGCGTGAGAGTTCTTATCCCCAAATTTAGATACTCCATTTGAAGTTCAACCAAGTCCTTTGCTTTCAACCTCTTGCAAGGTGAAAAGTTTTGTTGTGGTGTTGACCAAGGGGGGGGTCAACCTCTGGTTCCTACTCATAAAGTTGTCTTGCATATTCAAATCACTAACTAGCTGAAATGTTATAGTCAATTTGTTTCTTTCTTGGTTGAAGCTCCTTCCAAAAATGCTTCGGGTTATTATTTCCAAGGTAGATTAGCTCTTCCTGCCTTGTGTTCTTGAATTCAGCTTTTTTCTTTCTTAAATTCTGCTTGTACAACTTAATATTCATCTTTTGCTTGTTGGGCGCTTTCAAACTTCTTGCAATTTTGCATTCCTCATTAAACCAAGCATTAACCGAAAAGCAATTTGTTTATGATTTCTTAGTTTTTGCTCTTTTGCACTTCCCAAGATCTCCTTGAATTATATTTGTTAACTCATAACTATTGAAGCCTTGAAAATGAGTTTTCTCCTTCTTAATTAACCTCTCTAGCGTTGCCTTGAAGATCATACAATTTTCTTGTGTCAAAATAATTCCGCCCTTTGAAGGAGGTTGCCAAAGACATTGAGTTTTTCTTCCATGCTGCCTCTTTTCTTGCCAAAATAACCTTCAGTAAATTGGGCTATTATCTGATTTTAAATCCCAAATATGCTCACGAATCATAACTTCCTCTATCCTTTTAATCAAGCTTTGTAGCAAATTGCATAATCAACAACGCTTGCCTTGTTGTAGGTATTGCATGTAAAATTTCTAAACTTCTTCCATCTATCCGAACTATTGCAAATAATTAAGTCAAAGGCACCACACAAAGAAAGCAATTCCTCCCCAAAATGGTTGCTAACCCTGTTGTCTTGCGAACATCTTAACCATTGGTGATTTCTCTCTTCTATAAGCCAAATAGGATTGCAATCCTCTTTACAACAAAGAATGTTGGCTTGTTCATTTACAATCCTAGCATTGAAATTACCCACTAAGAGAACTTGCTTAGAATACGTTGCAATATCCTTTTTTAGTAATGCATATGGGTCTTTGCTATCTAGCCCATATTTTTGTAGGTTTTTGAGACTTGTGGAGCAAAATAACACACTGTAATTCTTATGTGATTTCCGTTTTCTAAAATTTTGAACCAAATATATTTGTTTATTTTTGTCTTCTCTTTACAGCTGAATCATCCACCCTTCTTTTTCTTTCACTAAGACCATTATACCACCATACCCTCCGTTAAATTTATGAACAGATTAAATGCACAGAAAATAATTCAAAATCAGACAAAATAACACAGCAGATACCCTGGGAAAACCCTCCTCTTGAGGGAGAAAAACCCAGCAACAAAGATCTCTCTTATATATAAAAAAATGGCACAAATCTTTTACAATTAGGTCTAACACAAGACCAATATTCAGTACCAGGTAGATAACAAGCTGGCTCTTCAAATTCTGTTCTAGGATAGTTCACAACTTGCCCTGAGATCAATTCACAATCTGATCTTGTAGGACTGGAAGAACTTCACACTTTGACAGAGAACAGAAATTCGCACCTGGCAATATTTGAATTGACTGAAATGAGCACCTACAAAATTCGCACCTGGAAAATACTATGCAATGTAGGAAGTTCGCACTTGTATGATATCTGCACAAGATGAAGTTCGTGACTTGTATATTATGTATGAAGTTCGCACTTGTATAATATCCACACTTGCAAAGTTCACAATCTGCTAGCAAGATTTCGCACTAGGAGATGAAGGTAATTCGCACTTTTTTTCCTGCTCACAAGATGATCTTCGCACTGCATAACAAATAACTGAACTCAAATATATTCGCACTTATGTGAATGACCGAACTGAAGTTGAGATAATCGAACTGATCTGGGTGATCACAAATAATAAGGTGAACCTCTATATATACAATCTCAAGAGGTGCGAGTATATTAACTATAAGTCGGCTAGAATGAAGTCGGCCAACAAGAATAATATTCGAGATTGCCCAAGGAGATAAGATCAAATATAATATGTATGAAGTCGGCCTCATACAAACAAAAGACGTCTCTTCAAAAATCGCGCCTCACACAAGTCGGCCTTTTCATAATTAAATATATAAATCATGAATGAGGCGCCTCCTCATTATCTCAGATCGAACTTGAATAAATTAAATAGCCATTGGCTATATTTAATTTATTCCTTCATAATAATTTACGCCTGGAAGTATGAGTCCCGTGGCTGCAAAACATCAACACTCCCTCTCAGCTAGGGAGGAATACTTCCAGCTTCATAATATGAATCATCTCCATATGAGGTCCATCTGCCATCATTGCCTGCAATCAGATATAAAGAGAGGAATATCACCTCAACGTGATATTAGATATCGTCTCGATATCAACCATCAAATGTTGAGTACTAGTGTTCATCACTTGCGTGATGTTGTCACCTCAATGTGACTTTCACCATGGCTCTCCCAGAGGGTGAAACACAAGTACAAGAAGATCATCACGGACTCTCTCACGTGATGTTGTCATGGAGTCACACACATGACATCCACCATGACTCGCCAGAGGGTGGAAACAAGGGCTTTCAATTTCAAATTCTTCCGTCACGTAAGAAAGTGCAATAGTAAGTACAAGTGTTCATCACTTGCTGATGTTGTTGTCACCATGGCTCTCCCAGAGGGTGAAACACAAGTACAACATATGTCATGGAGTCGCACACATGACATCCACCATGACTCTCTCAGAGGGTGGAAACAAGGGCTTTCACCTCAAATTCTTCCGTCATTAAGAAAATGCATTAACAAGGGATTTCACCTTGAACTTCTCTCACAGAGAAGAACTCATTAAGCAAGGCTCACTGACAGACTCATACTCACCAAGGCCGGATTCTCCACCATACCAAGCTTGTCTCAAAAGTATACAAACTTTATCCGGGCGAGAGGCTTGGTGAGAATATCCGCCTACTCATCGCTAATGTACCTCAACAGATAACTTCCACAAGCACTACATCTCTCGATATAGTGGTACTTGATCTCAACATGCTTGGTTCTCCATGAAACATAGGATTGAAAAGCTTCACACAACTCGATTATCACAATGAATAATAGTAGGCTCCATTGATTGTCCAAACAATCTGCAAGGAGCTTACGGCCACACCGCTCCCCGAAGGCCATGCAAGCTGCAATGTACTCAGCCTCGATGTACTCAATGCTACAAAGACTGCTTCCTGCTGCACCAGGAAACCATAGCAGAACCCAAACTGAAGCAACAACCAGAGGTGCTCTTCCGATCTGTGACACAACCTGCCCAATCAGAATCAGAAACCAAGTAACTCAAGTCTGCATCTGAAGTATACTTCAACCCATATCCAACTGTGCCACGCAAGTATCTCAGGATATGTTTAGCTGCAACAAGATGTATCTGTCTCGGATCACACATAAATTGGCTAAGTGCACTCACTGCATAGCAAATATCAGGTCTAGTGTTAACTAGATACATCAAGGATCCAATCAGCTGTCTGTACAACGTAGGATCCACCAAATCTGAACTAGCTGCAGCCTCCTTCAATTTATGAAGATTGGTCTCCATAGGAGTAGACATGGATTTGCAATCCATTATGCCAAATCTCTTAAGTATATCAATGGTGTACTTCCCTTGATTTAAAATCATACCATCTGACTTCTGCCAGACTTCTAAACCAAGGAAGTAATGCATGAGCCCAAGGTCCTTCATCTCAAGTTCCGAAGTCAACTCCTTCTTACACTCAAGAATCAGGTGATCTTCTCCAGTAAGGATCAGATCGTCAACATATAAAACCAAAATTAATGCATCACCATTGATTACCTTGAAGTAGAGATTTGAATCAGCATCATTCTTCAAGAAACCCAAGCTTGATAGATACTGATCAATCCTTTCGTACCATGCACGAGGAGCCTGCTTAAGACCATACAAGGCCTTCTTCAGCTTGCAAACATGTGACTTCTTCCCATGAACCTCGAAACAGTGAGCAACAGGAGCAAATGTTTCTTCATAAACAACTCCCTCTTTCTGTGAAAACCCACGAGCTATGAAACTTGCCTTGTACTTCTTCAATGCTTTCATCTGCATCTTTAAGTACGGGTTGTCCTCTCAGAACACTCTATTCTCACAACATTGCAATCTTCACTTCAGCAAGTCACTGAACTCCCTCTTGATTCCTACTTCAGAGATTGCAAAGAAGACTTCTGGAAGTGAACTCCCTCTAGCCACTAACTCAGCCTCATGGCTGCAAGTTGTATGAACATTTCTTTGGTCGGCATGACTCCCTCACAAGATGCCTCAAGCTTTTCATCACTAAGCAGTCTCTCATCTCCTTCTTGCTCCTAAATCTGTCCTGGAAGCATTTTGGAGAGAAATTACTAACAATTTATAGCTATCCAAGGCTAGAATCATACAAAGTTTACTATATCAGATTATAGTGTGAGTACATAAGAATTTAAAACATGAATAAATCAACCTAAAGAGAAATATATAAAAGATCAGAATGAAGGGATAAAGAAACTTATCTTTATTGAATTCTGATATATCCTGCTTCCATCTTTTGCTCCTCTCAAGAGTGCTAAACTCAGCATCAACAAGAGACGGTCTGTACAAACTACAGATTTCTTGCATGCAGCCAACATGTTCAATATAGGACCAGCCTTCTCAAGGCATCATTGCAGTCCATGAACATGGAGAAAGGTATCGATGTGACCATCACAACAAAATTTCATTTCACTTTTTCATCTCAGAGTCACACTCAGAGATCTATACAACGAAATGCAATGAATGATGACATTTGCCAAAGATCTCTATCACACATGATTCAAGTAAGCAATTAGCAAACTAAAATTTCAACCTAGAAGGTGATATCAAGGAAGTAAATAAAGAATACTTATCTCTTTAAAGATTCACTGTACTCAATATACTTCACAGCTCTCACACTCGGATATGTTCACAACCTTCCTCTGTCAGGTTCATGACTGATCATAGGCCCATGACAGTAAACATAAAACTCTTTTACACTTTCATCAATGCCGCTTGACCCGAGAGCCTAATTTCAGCTTCTCAATTCATCTCAAGGTAGCATAGACTCCTTATGCAGGGGATCACAACCTGTTATCAGGCGCTTTGCTCTAGGGCTTTAGATTAATGCTCCATTCTAAGACTTGCAATCCAAATGCCTGACAGCACACAAAGCTCCACGAATTTTCTTGAACACTGCTTGATAATGCTGAATGGGACAGATATTCACTTGAATCCTCAACCTTCAAGTCATACACCATCTTGACAAACTGAACAAATGAGATATAATCTGAGTGCAATAATCTGATCACGATCCTCAAACCCGCTCTGATACCATGTTGAATTTAAGTGAACAGATTAAATGCACAGAAAATAATTCAAAATCAGACAAAACAACACAGCAGATACCCTGGGAAAACCCTCCTCTTGAGGGAGAAAAACCCAGCAACAAAGATCTCTCTTTTATATATAAATAATGGCAACAATTCTTTTTACAATTAGGTCTAACACAAGACCAATATTCAGTACCAGGTAGATAACAAGCTGGCTCTTCAAATTCTGTTCTGGGATAGTTCACAACTTGCCCTGAGATCAATTCACAATCTGATCTTGTAGGACTGGAAGAACTTCACACTTTGACAGAGAACAGAAATTCGCACCTGGCAATATTTGAATTGACTGAAATGAGCACCTACAAAATTCGCACCTGGAAAATACTATGCACTGTAGGAAGTTCGCACTTGTATGATATCTGCACAGTATGAAGTTCGCACTTGTATATTATCTGCACAGTATGAAGTTCGCACTTGTATAATATCCACACTTGCAAAGTTCACAATCTGCTAGCAAGAATTCGCACTAGGAGATGAAGGTAATTCGCACTTTCTTTTCCTGCTCACAAGATGATCTTCGCACTGCATAACAAATAACTGAACTCAAATATATTCGCACTTATGTGAATGACCGAACTGAATTGAGATAATCGAACTGATCTGGGTGATCACAAATAATAAGGTGAACCTCTATATATACAATCTCAAGAGGTGCGAGTATATTAACTATAAGTCGGCTAGAATGAAGTCGGCCAACAAGAATAATATTCGAGATTGCCCAAGGAGATAAGATCAAATATAATATGTATGAAGTCGGCCTCATACAAACAAAAGACGTCTCTTCAAAAATCGCGCCTCACACAAGTCGGCCTTTTCATAATTAAATATATAAATCATGAATGAGGCGCCTCCTCATTATCTCAGATCGAACTTGAATAAATTAAATAGCCATTGGCTATATTTAATTTATTCCTTCATAATAATTTACGCCTGGAAGTATGAGTCCCGTGGCTGCAAAACATCAACACCCTCTTCCATTCCCCGCTGCCTTGTTCCAAGCCACCAACTTCATGTAAATTTTAAACATAGTAGTCTTGTAGCCTTCATAAATTTCCGTGAGACAAATTGTCTCTATCTTCTACAATAGGTCCTAAACTAGGCCCTCTAAACTTAGGTAAACCTGTGTAGGTCTTGATTGCTATTTATTTTGACACACGAGACTCAAAGCTGAGTTTTCACCCTTATTTGCCCAAAATGACCTCGCTACTTTCCTTCCTACTATTGAATCAAACATTTTTTCTTTGTTACCAGTTTTCTTTCATACCTTGCTGTGGAGCTCAAAATTTGGCAATATTAGTTTTTCTATTGTACAACCTTCATCTCTTGCTGCTCTTAATTTTGCCATTTCTTCCCTTCTCTCCTCTTGCTATCTATTGGTTAAATCCTTGTATAGGAAGAAGCGTGAGCTCTTCAAGAGCTTTTTTTTCCTTAAAAGATGTTTGTCATGCACTCTTGCCATGATCACTTTTATAGGCCTAACCCTCTCTTCAAAAATCTTTCCCACTCTTTTTTCTTGGCAGATTTTCCCTTGTCAATGCAACTTGTCTTTTAAGAATTCACTTAAGAGATTGAAAGTACTTTCATTTTTCCCATAATCTCTTATCCCTTCAATAATTACATTTGTTTCTCTAACTTGCCTTTCTTTGAACTCTCTTGCTTGCATTCTTTTCAGCCCATGCATTTGCTTCTTCTTCCATGCTAAAAGGACTGTTACTAACTTGAGCCCATGTTCTACTTTCTTTTGATAAGCCTTCTCTGCCCTTTTTTTAATTTCACTCTTTGATAGATTGTTTGCTGAATTGTTTACACCTCTCCCTGAGTTGTTTTAGAGTTTGCCCCACTGTTACTTGTTACTATTGAATTTTTCATGGTTTTCCAAGCTAATTTCATGTTTTTTCAGTCAAGCTTCCTTGCCGAAAGAGCTTCTTGCAGCATTGCCACCTGTTCCTTTAAAACTTTATTATCTTCCACCAAAGACTGATTGGCTACTAAGATCTTGTGGATTTTGCGGTCTCTTTCCTGCTTTTTGACTTCCAAAGCCTCTAACCTTGCCTTGACATTTAATAACTCTTGCACATAGAGACCTAAAGACCAGGTAAGAGGTTTATTGTTCTTTACTTTTTCTGCCCTTAGTCTTTTTATCGCTTGTCAAAGATTTAAACCTATGATTGAGAACAGCATTCTTTTCCTTTTGAGACTATTTTCTTTTTGTCTACAAATGGGCAAGCCTACAATTTAAGATACCCCGAAATTGTTTTGCATTTACCCAAATCCATTTCCCATTTTTTCTGATGATGCAATTTTTACTTGACCCAAGTGATTTGTTTCAACAAACCCTCTGGTTTCTTTTCATTTTTCACGTTTGCTGGTGGTTTGTTTTCCCTTTCCGGGGAAAAAAGAATGCAGCCGTGACCACTATCAATTGTATCGGGGATGTTATTTAAGTTTTCATATCCATACAACCTCAAAAGCTGCAGGTGTTGCAACCAGACAAGCCCAAGTTCTGCAGCTGTGACAGATATACGAGGAAGAGACAGGCACAGTCTGTGTCACAGGAGCTGCTGGTTTCATTGGTGCAATGTTAAAAAACCTGTGATATAGGGGAACTGCTTTGGGTCAAGATGGTTTCTACTTCTAGTACTTCGTTTTTTAATAGGTGTCCAGTTTTAAGATAAAGTTTCCAAACTTTGTTTAGTTGTTTTATCGACTGCCTTCTGTCCATTAAATGGTTTTAGATAGTTTTACTGTGTAACTTGTATAACTTGAGCTATTATAATTTTACATAATTTTACCATGTAGTCTACACCTTAAACTATCTTCTGTCTAAAAGATAATTCCTGTAGGTTGTTTAAAAAGGATGATTACAATCTGACCTACAGATTAAGATTCAAATCTGATTGAGCTTCACTAGGTGAAAGGTTTCACCTTTGTGTTGATTTAAATTACACAGTATAATTTGTTTCAGCTCTACTAATATATTTCAGTGTCATCCTGTCTATAGCAAGAAAATTTCTTTGTTACTGGAGATTACCTGGTTATCTGGAAGATGGACAAGTGCATATGTTGTTGTAGATATACATGACACCCGTCTCAGAGCTGTCTTCCTGCAGTAGCTGAAAGGCTGGCCTGATCTTTCTACTTTTTCGAAAAAAAAATCATAAATGTACCCAGGAAAATTATCTCCCACCCAATTAAATAAGAAATTGAAAACTCTAAGTGCAACGACCATAAAATAAAATGAAATTACTAAACTAGAAAAATTAAAATATTTTTTTGTTTGCATGGATTTGAATACAGATTAATAGAAAGCAGTGATTACTATAATCTATTGTCGAAGTCAGAAATTAAAAATATACAGAGCTGATAACATTTACCCTTTCTAATATATTTCATTTTCTTCTTTATTCAAAAGTAGAATTTACCATTGATCATTGTAATAGTGGTGGTATAAGGTGGACTTCAATCTCTCATCCTCCAAAATTTTAGCACTCCAGTGAAAAGGCATCCTCTGTAAAGTCATTTATTATCATTTACAAATTGTTTCAAATTTAGAAAGATAGAAAAGATATATGTTAATATTAATAATTTTAATTTTATGGATAAATTTGAGAGAACAAGTAAATGTGACCTTTCAATAAACCTCTCATTTTAAAATAAAAGGTATATATATTAATAAAAAACAGTGATTACAATAATCCATTGTCAAAGACGGCTAAAAACATAGAGAGCTGGTAACATTTATTCCTTCCTATATATTATTTTCTTAATTTTATGCATATAAGTTTATGCAAAGTAGAGTTTACCATTGATCATTGTATGAGGTTGACTTTAATCTGCCATCCTCCAAAACTGCAACCCAGTGAAAAGGCATCCTCTGCAAAGTCATTTAGCATCATTTGCAATTATCTCAAAAAGATTCAAGGTGCATATATTAACTCTCATTATTTTAACATTATAGTTAAATTTGAGAGGACAAGTAAATGTGACCTTCAATTGAACTTTCAGTGAGAAATTGTATTTTGAAATAAAAATCATAAGATAGAATTAAATCATTAATTTTTTTAATTTAATTTGAGATGAAACATCAATTGATGTTTTTCAATTTTCTTTCCCAAATAAAAATTAAATGGAAGACACTCAAACTCTCAGATTAATTGGTTTTATTCAATTTTCTTCCCTAGATTAATTTCTACTTGAGAAGAGGCTCTCTTAATCAATATTTGAATAATCATATATTTCTTCCAATCAAGCACAAGACCTTCCCAACCAGATATGCTCAGGCATACATAAATTTGCTTTTACCACTCGTAGGACACCTTTACACTGAGGGAGGCATTGAGATGGACACTCTTGAGTCTCAGACATTTAAACCATTTGAAGGTTACCCATTTTGTAATGAAGTCCTATTATAGAACTGCTCACAAAGTCTATAAATATGCACACCAAAATAACAGCGGTTAGTTCTTATAAAAGAGAAACGAAAAAAATGTAAAATAAAAAGGGAGTTGTAACTTTAATATTGGAAAAAGAACAATAAGAAAGGTGATTGGTTTGTTGAAAACAAAAGGCAGCAACTCCCTATTAAGTTCTACCGGACAAGGTTACAATTTAAAAGTTGAGGTACCAAATAATAATCAGTGTGATTCAAAAAAAACATTCGAAGTCTAAGAATGCTCAAGGCCGTACTAAATATTTGTTAAGAATCATATTACTATAGAGATTAACATGTGTAAGAATCCAAGATATTCTAAATAATAAAAATTGCAGAAATGTAAATTACATTCCATTAAATCACTTTCAGCATTCAATTTTATGCACTGAAAATTTAACATTTACGTACCATATATAAGGACCAAGATTGCCTCAACTTCTGTCCTGGCAAAACTAGAAGCTCCATAAGAGTCTTTAATGCTACACCTGATGAGGTAGTCCCTGTTGGAAAATGAGTCACGTCGCGGTCGAACCATGGACTGGTCACCAAGTAGACTGGTAGCTCAGTAGTAGAGTACACCAACAACAAATAAATGATCCTAAATTTTACTCTAACTGATCCATGAAAAGGTTTCAGTCCCAATCAAAGTTTTGGGTGGTTTACAATGGTGCCACAAACAAACGCTCTGGCAACCCAAAAGTTTCCAAATTTTTTTCAACTGAAAAGTTGCTAGTAGTTTTAAAAGGCTTTGCAAGCTGGTGTACCCTTCCAAATCCATGTATTACTGCAGCTGTGATAGGTTGACTGTGGTGTCAGAGAGATGAGTTAAGTTTATGCATATTCAATCTCGAAGAATACAGCAGTGACCACTGCCAATGGTATCAGGGATGTTATTTAAGTTTTCACATTCATACAACCTCAAAGATTGCAGGTGTGACAGATTGCCAACATTTACGGGAAGGTTATTTAACTTCTTACAACCAGACAAGTCCAAGTTCTGCAGCTGTGACAGGTTGCCAACGGTATCAGGGAGGTTATTTAAATTTATACACTTTCCCAAATCCAAGTGCTGCAGTTGTGACAAGTTACCAATAGTATTAGGGAGGTTATTTAACTTTTGACAAACAGACAAGTCCAAGTGCTGCAGCTGTGACAGGCTGCCAATGGTATTAGGGAGCTTATTTAAGACATAACAAAAACTCAAGTCCAAGAGCTGCAGCTGTGATAGGTTGCCAATACTATCAGGGAGGTTATTTAAGTTTGTACACTTTCCCATGTCCAAGTGCTGCAGCTGTGACAGGTTGCCAATGGTAGCAGGGAGGTTATTTAAACTTACACACCCTTCCAAGTCCAAGTGCTGCAGCTGTAAAAGGTTGCCAATGGTATCAGGGAGTTCATTTATGCTTGCACAGTCTCTCAAACCCAAATGCCTCAGCTGTGACAGTTTGCCAATGTGATCAGGCAGATTATTTAACTTTTGACAACCAAACAAGTCCAATTGCTGCAGCCGGGACAGGTTGCCAATGGAATCTGGAAGGTTATTTAAATTGTAGCAAAAATTCAAATTCAAGCGTTGTAATTGTGCTTGGTTGCCAATGGTATTAGGGATTATATTTAAATTTCGACAACCAGACAAATCCAAATACTGCAGCTGTGACAGGTTGCCAATGCTGTCTGGTAGATTATTTAGGTTTGCACATCCTCCCACATCCAAGTACTGCAGCTGTGACAGGTTGCCAATGTTATCAGGAAGATTATTTAAGCTTTCACACTTTCTCAGGCGCAAGTGCTGTAGCTGTGACAGGTTGCCAATCGTAGGAGGGAGGTTACTTAACATGTAACAAAAATTCAAGTTCAAGAAGCGTAGCTGTAACAGGTTGCCAATGGTATCGGGGAGGTTATTTAACTTTTGACAATCAGACAAGTTCAAGTGCTGCAGCTGTGACAGGCTGCCAATAGTATCAGGGAGCTTATTTAACTTTTTACAGACAGACAAGTCCATGTGCTCCACCTGTGACAGGTTGCCAATGGCATCAGGGAGATTATTTAACATGTGACAACCAGAGAAGTCCAAGTGCTGCAGCTCCGACAAGTTACCAAGTAGCGAGAAGGTAGAAAGGTCATCAAAGCAACACCCATTTTCTAGTAGCATAATCTTCAATTGCCCAATGCTACCAACAAATCTGGCGCCATGTGGCTTCTTTTTTGTTCTCTTCATCGCAGTTGCAAAGAAGCAGCATTCCAATCTTAACCATATCAAACCTGGAGGAAGCATCGCTATCATCTCTTCTATTGTGTTTTCAATGTGCAGCTTTTGCAAGTGAAGATAGCGAAGACCAGGTCTGTACAACATTTCAAGTCTCTGTGGAGTACCTCCATTGAGTCGAAGGCGAGAGAAATTGATGTTGGATATGCTGTTTAAATGGGCACCCTCCCATAGGCGGTTACCCTCTTTTTCTTTTTCAGCAATGGTTCGCCCCATATCTCGCAAATGGTCATGCATGTCAAATACACCTTTGTCATCAATCTTTATCAGTAACTTCATAGAAAGATTAGATATAGCAGTGTCTACCATCTTGTACAGAGATTTCCAGAAAATAATGGGACATGCTTTGTGTTCTCTAACGAAGAAGCAAGCAATGTCTAGAAATATTTCTTTTTCCTCATCAGTAAGAGCACTATAACTGATGTAGAGCGTTTTGTGAATGTCTGGGTTGAGAGTAATATTGTGAAGAGCTTCTATCCAGCAACCTGTGTCATTCTGCTTATCATACAAGAAGGATCCGATCACTTCCAGTGAAAGAGGATGCCCCTTACAAGCTTCCACTATTCTTTTGGCCAGATCTTCGTAACCGGGACTTGGAGATGCTCTCAGAAAAGTGTGCCAACTAAATAACTGGAGACCTTCATTTATCTCCAATCCGACCATCTCGAGGATGCATTCAGATGAAACCCGAGCAACATTTAGAATGTGCTTGTCTCTAGAAGTAATAATAACTCTGCTCCCAGGGGCCAGCCAATCCCCAGCCAAAGCATTTAATTGCATGACATCATTCACATCATCTAAAATGAGAAGCAGGCGTTTTCCTCCCAAACGATCTCTCAACAAAGATTTGCCTTCATCAACACTGTCCACTTCTCCACCATATTTGGTTACGTCTTTAAGAATTTTTCTCTGCAATTTTATAAGGCCCGTGGCATCTGCAGCAGTGGCGCGGACATTAAATACAAAGGAGGCAGAATCAAAATCACCAGACACTTGATTATACACAGCCCTGGCAGCTGTGGTCTTGCCAATTCCACCAATACCCCATATTCCAATTTTAAACACACCTCCCACTGAATTAAGATTCAATTTCTGAATGAGATCCTCGGTCACACTTTCCAGTCCCACTGGGTGCTTGGCAACTTCTAAGGGCACTCTGTCCAATGTCCTCATCAAGTCATTCACCACCCTCTTTACTAGCCGAGCTTCAAAGCTGCGCATTGCTAATTTAGTTACAACCAATTAAAAAAGAAATACAAATTTCTGTTCTAGAGTAGATCAATAGAATTACAAAAATACTATTCATTATATACTAATTTTATTTTTGTGCAAAGGTTTAAGAAAAAGTTAGGAAATAAAATATTGAAAGAAAAACTGGAAAAAAATAATGAAAGAGCATCTAAGAAAAACTAGTTAATGCTAAGAGATAATCTACATTCAAGAATTATTTGGATCAGTAAAATAGTCAAGATCCACTCTTAATTAATTTATAAAATTTCACTATAAAGATTAAGGGTTTGGGTAATTCAATAATAGAATTATCCTTTCAAATGCTGATTTGAAAAATTAATGATTAAAAATGGAAATATTTAATATCTTAACATTCTAAGAAAAAATTTCAAAAATAAATAAATATAGTAAATTAAATCTCAAAATTAAATAACTATATTAAAAAAATAGTTGAAACAATAGAATTTAGTGGAGACATAGATGTCACTGTCCAACCATTACAAATTTTTTATGGATTCATGTTTTAAGAAAAAATAAAATTCTATTCCAAAATAAATAAAGGTTTAGACTTTTTTTTAAGAAATTCTAAATGAAATTCTAAGAAGTAGTGAGTGCAAATAAATAGTATATATTTTTCTCCAAAATTTAAAATTTAAGAAAAATATGTCATTCACTTTGTCATATAAATATGAAACCCTAAATTATCAGTATAAAATTTCAGCCCCTCTTAATAAATGAATCTTAATTTAATTTCTTAAATTAATTTTTTCTTAAAATCATCTTCAATTTTTCACTCTTCATTTCTTTTTTTATTTGATAGAAAAGCTAGAAACATAGCATTGTTTGAGCTTTTTAGAATAAATAGTTAATGTTAAAGAATAAATCTACATCCAAATCATAGTAAAGCAATCTATTTTTTTAGGATTGACTCTTAATTAATTTATAAAATTCTCAATAATACTAAAGGTTGAGGGTTTGCAAATTCAATAGTAGAATTATCAAACATTGAATAAGAGGTTTTAAGTTCAAATGTTGGCCTAGCTTGAAAATAGAAGTATTTATTATCTTAGCAATCTAAAATAAAATAAAAAACAATTAGAACAATGGAGGTATAGATGTCATCCATGATCCAAACATTACAAAATTCATCAATGCAAGTTCATTTTTTTTTTTAATTATTCTTTTTTTTCTAATATCATCTTAAGTTTCTTTTCTTTCGATTTCTCTTTTTATTTTTATTTTTTCTATTTAGTATTTTTAATTTTTTTATTAAATTCTTAATTGTTTGAATATCCATCTAAAAAATGTCTAGAGATATAAATTGATTTTTTTTACTTAAAATTTATTTTGTTTTATTTAAAAACTAATTTATTTACTACATATATGAAGACATAAATTTTGTGTTTATTTTGAAAATATATGTTTAATATTAAATATTATATTTTGACATGTAAAAGACTATCAAATTTAAGATAAAAGATAAGAATATTTATTTCTAAATTAATACAAATTTATGTTTTAATATATTTCTCATCATTTCCTTTGATATCTTATTTAATAAGTCTCTTTTTTTATAATTTCTTCCTTTTTTAACTCTTTTCTAAACTCCTATAATAATATAATAATTCTTTTATAATTTTTATACATATCATATTCTAATGACAACTTTATTTTTATGAATTTTTTAATTATATTTTATTAATTAAAATAATCATAATTTTCACAATATATTCAAATATTTTAAATAACCATATATTTTTTTATTTAACTTTATTCTTAATATTATTAATAATAATTAGTACTAACTTTAATTCAATATTTTATTTTATTTTGTATCATTTTTAATTTCTACATTACTTTTTAGACTTATTATATTCATTAATATTGTAATGGCTTCTATTCCTTTTTTATTATTTACTTCTATAAACGAATCCATGACAGTTAATAATTTCCTAATGCCTGCTCTATTTTTCATATTTCTTTCTGATTAATATTATAATATATATATTAATTATATATGGAGAGATATTAATCGAAAAAGAAAAAAGAATGGCTAGCTCCTTCAATAAGTCCAATTCAGAAAGCAGCGAGAATCGTGCAGAACTCGGAATAAAAAATGAGTATGAAGACATTGAATTAAAACGAAGGTATCACTGGCAAGTTTGTGGGTGTTTGGCCTGCTCGCGCCAAAATCTATGGATGGATTAAGGAGAACTGGAAGGAGCGTATGAATATCAAGTTGTTTCCGAAAGGTTTTTGTCACTACCTTTGCCCAAAAAATAGAGCGTATTACTGTCCTTAATCATGAACCCTGGTGGATTGACACTGCATATCTTTACACGAAAAATGGTAAGCCAATTTTAGTCCGCTCGCGTTCAGCTTATCTGATGCCCTCGTTATTAGACAAATGAAAACACCTCAAGCACACCGCCAAAACCAGGAAGCTCTGCTCTCAAGGCCGAAAATGCCCTGGCGATTATTCCTTTCGAAATAAAGGAACCGCTAGAAGTTACAGACTTAGATGACTCAAGAGTTTGGTATGAATCTGAGTTTACTGAAGCTGACGGAGTCTCGAATGTTCAACCAAACCGTCTCAAAAATTTCAAAGCCAAATCTGAAATCAGGGAAGAAGCTAGGAAGGAGAACCAATAAGCAAAAAGGTGAAGAATTTGTCCGTTGGCCAAGCTTCAATTGTTAACTATCTTCTGAGATCCAAGGGAGGCAATTTCTCCCAAGATCGCTTCTTGGTTTAAGAGCTTAAATTCTAAGGTGCCTTTGGCAGGATAGGTATGATCCGGGTTCCAAATAGAGCTTGGATCAAGGTTAATCAAGAGTTCCCAAATTGGATGACGGCTAAGGTGTGAAAACTTCACTTGGAGCTTTTCTTCTAATCGCTCAATGTCTACAGGCCTATCAAGATAGAGGATAAATCAACAATATGGAGTCAAATTTCAACTTTCATTTCTCCTCTTTTTAAGGATTTTCTCATTCTGGGGGATTTCAATGCCATTCCTTCCTCTTGGGAAAAGCATGCGGGTTTATCAAGGGCTAGCCAATCTCAAATTGATGTCCAAAACTTTGTTGGATATCTCCGAAGAATGGTGAATTTGCATGGACTAATCGTCGGAAGGGTTTTACAAATATAGCATAAAGGCTTGATAGATTCAATCACTTCCCCATCTGGCTTCAATCTCCTCTTCTCCTTGAATCTTCGATCCTTCCATTGTCGGGGTTGGATCACTTTCAGGTTCTCTTCACAATTGTGGACAAATGCTGATATTCAAAATGGCTCTAGCGTGTTCATTGTAGTGAAGAAACTAATAGCAATGAAGAAATAGCTCAAAAGAGTAGAATAAGAATTCTTTTAAAAGTATCTTCAAAAGAAAAGGAGAGGATTGAGGTGGAGCATAAAACTCTTAATTAGAAGACTTCCTAAAGAAATCTATTGGAGTCTAAATCGAGAGAGCTCTAGATAAAGGAGGATGATCTCAACACCAAAATTTTCCACAATGTTACCACGGTCCATAGATCCTAGAATCAGATTGATTCAATTAGGAAGATAGATTCATCATTTCCTAGCTAGAAGATATCCAAACGGAAGTAGTGAATCATTTCAGTAATTTTTTGGCAAAAGAAGAGGCCTCAGACTTGCACAACCAGGCTTTCTTCTTGGATCGCATTCCTAGTATCATCTCTACAGAGGACAACAAAATGTTTATGGTCCCCATCACAATGGAAGAGGTGAGTTCTACAATCTTTCAAATCCACCCGGATAAGCCACCTGAGCCTGATGGATTCTCAGTCTGCTTTTATCAGAAATACTGGCATATAGTGGGTTAAGATCTTTGGAACGAAGTTGAGGATTCAAGAAAATCGAGGAAAATTCTGGAGGACACAAATACCACCTTTATTGTTTTGGTCCCTAAGAAGCCGGCTCCATAAACCTTTTCCAGCCATAACGCCTTCTACAAAGCAATATCCGAACTTATCGCAAATCCGCTCAAAATCATTTTTCTGAAGATCGAAGTGGCTTCACCCTGGGCAGCAATATCACTGATGGAATAATAATAGCTCACTAAGTCATCCACTCAATCATCTCCACAAACCAGATTAGCATGGCAATTAAATTAGATGCTATTAAAGCTTATGATCGGGTGAATTAGCATTTTTTGATGGGCGTTCTTGCTAGATTTGGCTTCAGTTCGGAGTGGTTGAGCTGGATTCATAGTTGTAACTCTTTCCCGCGTTCTTCTTTTGGTTAATAGTAGTCCATGTGGTTTCTTAAAGCCTGTAAGGGACCTTCAATAGGGCGATCTCATCTCTCCCTTCCTCTTTGTCATCATGGCAAAAGCACTTGAGCGATAATATAGAAGGAATTATGAAGAATTTTTATGGGAAGGCTCTAATGAGGTGAAATACATCACCCTGGTTGGATGGGATATAGCCTACAAAGACAAGGACGGTGGCCTGGGGATTAGGAAGGTTATCAAGTAAAATATATCTCTCAGAGTGAAGCTTATATGGAAAATGTTTGAAGCCCCGGAGGCAAAATGGAGCCAAATTTTACAAAGAAAACATTTGGACTCCTCAACCAGGCAAGAATTTTGACAGCGCTAAACCCCCCCTGAGTTCGCCCATTTGGCATTTTATGTTACAATGCCGAAGTTTGATAAGAAATCATCTCTCGTAGGTGGTCTACACTATACAGTGGACGGGTGCTCTATTCTAAAAGTACTCTTGGAACGACTTCCCCCCATTGGCAAATTTCCAATTCTGATCGGATGTATGGAGCTTCTCTCCAACATCCGGAACTAGAATGTCATATATTACGTAGAACCTGTAGAAAAAGCGGAGGGACGCGAATACGTGTGGAAAGGATTGGACAACATCCCACTCTAATTGGATAAAAAGAAATCTAAAAGCAGATCTGGCAAACAGGAAAGCGTTTATATTTTCAAAAGAAATAAACTAATTTGGACAGGAAACAAATTTAAGAGACATTCGATAAAAATGGGATATAAGCTAAAAATCTTGCTGGACCAAAATAACGATTGGCCAGCTGACTTCTGTTGGTACCTCTAGCCCGTCAAGATGTATTTTGTGCGAAGAAGTCAAGGACCCCCTCCTTTTGAATTGTCCCTTCGTGAACTCTTATTGGCATTGGCTCCGCGGCTGCTTGGAACGGAATTGTACCCTAACCAATGCTATTGCAAAATGTTTCTGAAGCTGTCCGAGAATGCACAATTCATTTTGGGCCGGTGTTTGGATTGCTAGCCCCTCAATGGTTATATGGAAGAATATGGAAAGAACGCAATAGTCAAATTTTTAAAGCAAAGGAATCAAGCCTAGAGGATGTAGTTCAAAAAAATAGAAGTCAGAATCTATGAAGCACAGAAGCAGTGATGGTCAAACTGAGAAAAACGCGCTAGTCACCTCCTCCTTTCACAAACTAGGATGATAGATTAATGAGGAAATGATCAACCTCAAGTATTCCTGTTAATGGGTTTGGCGGGATTATCGCCTCTTCAATAATTAGGAGAGAGAAAATCAATGGTGCTTAAATTAAACTTTGATGGCGCTACTCGTGGCAATCCTGGTAAGTCTGGCGCTAGCTGCATTATCAGAAATGAGAATTCTTGTCTAGTCTATTTCAAATTTTTTGAAGGATGGAACAAACAATGGAACGGAATTACAAGCCCTCCTTGCTGGATTACAATTCTGCGAGCAAAACCGCTCACCAATGTTGATATCGAGGGCGATTCATAGTTCAGTATCAATGCAGTCTGTAGAAGGAAGATAGCAAGTTGGAAGCTCAAAAACATTTTAGATGTCATCTGGAGATTCTAGATAGCACGGACAGCACTTCTATCTGGCACTGCTATAGGGAAACGAATCGAGATAAGGATCAGTAGGAAAATCATGCATGTGATCAATTGGAGAAGATGATTAATTCAAATGGCAATAAGCTAGAGCAATCTTGATCTAAAATCACATCAAAACCAAAAATAGGATGTGCTCCAGATGCCAAGCTACAACATTTTAGATGCCATCTGGGAGATTTTAGATAGAACGGACAACATTTCTATCTGGCACTGAGCCTGAGGTTTGATCTAGCCGTAATATCACTCAAAGCTTGGGATGGGCAACGCCTGGATTTGAAGTATTAAATGGGGAACTCCAATGGTAGCGGGGAAAATCCTGATGAAGTATTAGAAGCTTGTTCCACAACCCACTTCATTTTGTTTCTCATATTAACGAGAGATTATTGATAAAAAAATTATACAGTCAAATCCAAAAAAAATCAAAATTCGTAAATGACTGAGTTGAATCTTGGCATAGATCTCACATATTAGCCAGCCATTAAATATAGAAAAAATTGAGAAAGTGACGTTGATTACATACCCTTCAGTTATACTCATGGACCAGCCTGAGCAAGAACATATCTGTTGAAGGGCAAGCTTCCACCCGTCAACCTCTTCTGG
Source organism: Sequoia sempervirens (assembly GCA_007258455.2). NCBI lineage: Eukaryota > Viridiplantae > Streptophyta > Pinopsida > Cupressales > Cupressaceae > Sequoia > Sequoia sempervirens. The sequence continues at coordinate 58,206,421 of VDFB02000363.1, read as the reverse complement.
TGGGTATCGATCTGAAAGGCTATAATGTTTCAAAAATGGCATCCTATACGGACTAGTATCCTTTTCAGGATATCTTACATGAGTTGGTTCCACATCATAAAACAGAGGAATGATCAAGCCTGGGGTGTTCACCATGGCGGCGGCCTCTTTGAGACACCACGCTGAATCTGCATAGCCTTTGGAAAATATGGGAATGCGTATGGCGCTGCTCTTGATTGCTGCTTTTAAGCCCAACCCAATAATTTCCCCCTTTTCCAATTTGTGGCTGTCTAAAAAGACATGAAGTCCTGCTATGGAGAGAGCTTCAAAGAGATGGTCAACTAGAGTTTTTCTCACATCTTCTCCCCTGAAACTCAGAAACACGTGATATCTCTTATCGCTTTGGAAGAGAATTTTAGTTGTTTGAGGGTTGAATTCTTCCATTTTAAGAGCTGCAACGGAAAAGAATGGCAGAAAGAATTGAAATCAACTATACATTCCAGTGCTGCTTTGTAGAAATTCAATTCTCTTTTTAAATTGTGTGTTTCCGCGGCTCTTCACGCCTGTCCGTTTTCTTTGGTTGTAAGTTCCACGAGATTTCCAATTCAAATGGGTCTTCGGTAATCTCAAGAAATAATTGTATATCTATATCAATCTGCCACGTCCCACTATAACGACTGCCAAGATTTAGAAGTACTAGTCACGACGGACGTGCTCGCTTTAAAAAATTTCCCTTGCCTGTCAATGTTCAATGATTAATAAAGTACTTTTCTTCCCCATCAATATTGACTAAAAGTATTTAGATTGGTGGTAGAGTCGTGTGCGTATTACTTCTTGTGTGTCGACGCTCGACGAGAGTAATAAAGTTATTTTAGTGAATCTAATTGTGTTGAGTGATTTTATGCTTTTAAACGAAAAAAAATGCGATGTTAAAATCTAACAAAACACAAAATCAAGGCAACAATCAAGATAAGGTCTCGTACCTTCTCCAAATTCAATGAAATTGAAGTATGATGATGAGCTCGATGTGTAGATTGCCTCGGTAATAACGGTTGCGATGTGTGCTTATTAGAAATTTCAAGCATAATGACACTCCAATGAAAAATAAGTGAGATCTTTTGATAAAATGATAAAGTTATGCACATATAGATTGGGATGAAAAATGGATGAAGGGTTAGGATTGCTTGATGGAGATCAAGGGTTGAGGATGATTGGTATCTCTTAAATCACAAGATTGTGCCAAGTGGCACAAGGAGAGGGCTTGAGAGGGAGATTGTATCTTGAAGGAACAAGGCCCATGTGCTTGATGTGATGGAGAGGGTTGACCCACTTAATGTGCAAATGGTTAGTGGGTAGGTTGGGTGGGGATTCGGATTAGGATTAGAATTAAGAAGCAAGTGGGGGAGTTGGACGACGCGACATGTGAGAGGAATTAAATAAATAAATATGGGATTAGGATTAAGATTAGGATTAGAATTTAAAATTAAGTGGAGGAGTTGGAGGATGTGACATGTGAGGATTTATTTATTTTATTTATGGGATAGAATGGTTAAAGTAGGATATATGTAAATAAATAATTAAATTAAATCATTTACCTTAGGTTAGTATTTAGAGATAATAAAAGAAATAGATTAAGATGAAAGTTGAGATATATGAATATTACTTAAATAATAAGGTATAGGGTATTATTTAAGTAATATAGAGAATATGAAATTAGTCGAATTAGGGGTAAATTGACTAAACAAAAGTGATCAATTTTTAGTGTCTATATTTTACCCATCTTTGAGATTATGTTACAAAGTAGCATAATTTCAAAAAATATTAAAACATAGCACCTAGAATAAGATGGTTAGATTAGGGAAGATGCCCTAGTCATTCGAAGGAGCAACTAGGAGGAAAGGTGATGAGAGTGAAGATGAGGGTTAGAATTGAGGATGCCCCCTTGAGAGGACATGCGGGTTTGGGAGAACACAAGTGTACTCTTGAAAGGGATGAGAGGATGCAAGAAGAAAGGAGGAAGATGATGCAAGATGATGAACATATAGTATGATGGGAAGAGGAAGAGATAATGGATGAGAAGATGATAAATGAGCAAGCACAAAAGGATTCAAAGATAAATATGATGTTGCCTTGGTCATTCTAAAAGCCAAGATTAATTGATGATGGATGAAGTGTTGTTGATGTGGGAATAATATATCCTAAAACAACACAAGGATTGGGAAAGATACATCCCAATGATGATGATTGGAGTGTTGTTGATGTGGGAACAATATATCCTGAAACAACACATGGATTGGGAAGGATACATCCCAATTATGATGATGAGAGTGTTGTTGATGTGGGAACAATATATCCCAAAATAACACAAGGATTAGGGAGGATACATCCCGATAATGATTATGATTGGATTCTGATCAAGGATTGCAACAAGACTAGGAATAAGACCAAGGATGTGATTGCATGATTTGTGCTAGATTACACGGATTAGGATTTGCTTGACATGTGAGATTGCTAGGAGCAATAGGATTGATGAAATGGACGAATATGATAGAGGAAAAGATGCTTAAAATAACAAATTTATATTATCCTAAGAAGATTGAATGAATGATGGCATGAATAGGATGGATGAAAAGATGCTTAGACTAACAAATCAATATTAGTGTAATGGGATTGAAGGGATAATAAAATGATTAGGATGGATGAAAAGATGCATGAGGATTCATGTGCACACAAAATTTAGGATGAAGTGGAGGGATGAAAATAGATGGGATAGGTAGATGGGAGCTAAGGATGAAGTATGAATGGATTAGAAAGATGTAGGATAAATGGATGGTGTATTTGGAGTGTTGACTTAGAACTACCATGTAATGAGAACTTAATTTGAGATAGCATGGGGTACTATACACCAAGGTATAAGGAACCAAGATGACTTTGTATCACACGCATAGGACTGACACAACAAAAAAAAGGTTAGTCCAACATCTCATGAAGTCACAAAAGGATTTGGAGGGGTTGATGTTGGGAAACCACAAATGCAAGAGGATGCCCCAACGTAACATAAGATTACAATGGATCTTGGTGGATACTATCTGAGAACCAAGAAGACACAACAAACAAAAATCCAAGACTTGCCCCTATTTCTACCAATCAAAGCACACCATGATATGATAGATCGTGGCAACCTCAAGTAGGTAAAGTAGGAAGCTCAAAAGAAAGATAAACAAAGATCCAAAAGCACCTAAGAAATAATAAACATCTAAAACTTACCTTTTTATATAAGGATGATGTATGGGATTGATGTGGTCTGATGTGAGGAATGATATATCCTACAAAGACCAAGGATGGATAGGTAAGACCTAAGATTCTCATGACAAGAGATGATCAAGATACCTAAAACTCAACCTGGGGGTAATGAATTTTGTTGAAACACTAGCTTGATAGGGGATCTTAGCGACACACGAACACAAGGATGGGATTGAGGAACAAGTATGTACAATGATGGGCCTAGATGATGACATAAGACTGACCTTATGGATAGGATGATCGATATATACAATATGTAAAATATTTATGAGATGATGTTGATTACGAGATATTGATAGCATGAAGCTTAGAAATGGGATAGTTATCTAAAGCATCAAAAGATGAATTGGGAGGAAAAAGGGATGGATAAATGAGTGATGAAAGGTGATAGGAGATTAGCAGGATGTGGGAAAGAGGTAGGGGTGATGATAATGGGATAGATGGAATTAGATTACGTGATGCTAGCTTATAGCTAGATACCAATGACAAGAGATTATTGGATGGAAAGAGATGTATGGATGGATTGTATGGATGGAATATCTAGAGAAATAAGGATTTGGAAGATGGAAAGATGATAGGATGAAGGGATAAATAGATAAGGATGTGAAGATGAAAGGGATTATTGGATGGATGGATGGAAAGATAAGGATTTGGAAGATGAAAGGATGGTAGGATGAAGGGGGAGGGGAAGATAAGGATGAGAAGATGGAAATATGAGAGGATGAGGGGATCTAGGAAGGTAAGGATGGGGAGATGGACACATGAGTAGATGACGATATAGGAAGATAAGGATGGGGAGATAGAAGGATGATATGGTGGATGGATGGTATGGAATGATATCTCCAAGGACCATGTCAAAAAGGAATAAGATGCCTCACTCTAGATATGTCATGTGTGATGAGGCAGGAGGGATGGAAGATAAGGAAGGTTGATGGATGATAACATGATGGGTGGATAAGGATGGCATATGGATGATAGCATGATGGGGAGGCTAAGGAATATGATAGTGTCTGGATGGGTAAGATAGGTGGGATGAAGATGGAGGATGTGGATGCTTAAAATGGAGTTGCCCCCAAATGTGGAAAACAAATGGATGGGAGATTTACACATGACGACTGTTTGCCAAGTTTTCATCATGGTACTTTCCTAAGGCATCTGTTTTCCAAGTTTTCACCATTGGACGGTTTGTTTCTCTTTACTTTCTTTTTCTTTTTGTGATTTTTCACTTTTTTTGACTTTTTTTTGGATTTTTTGGACTTTTGGATTTTTTGGAAATTGCATAGATGGAGATGGATGAGGATAAGGATGTGGATGTGGATTTGGAAGATAGGTGATAAGGAGATGGATGGAGGACTCAAGCATTAAGTTCCATACCGAGGTAATAAGATCCCATGTTTGAATTGATTATTAGATGTTGGTACAAGATTATTAGGATGGATGGATTATGCAAGGGGATGGATTAAAGGGTTTTGATGAGGGATATATGTGGGATAATGGATGGGATGTTGGAAAGGGTATGGATGGAATAATGGAAGGGGAGTGTGATGGGAGAATGTTTTCGAAACCAACATTGGCACATAATGTGGTGGATGTGGAATGATAGGAGGAGTGGATGGAGAATGTAGGATGATGGAGGAGCTTGGATAGTGAATTTTGGGAGAAAGGGATCCAAAATAGATTTAGATATGGAAGATGGGATGTGTAGCTTTTGGATTAGCAAATTTGGATGCCATTATAAATTGTTCATTTGAATGCATGACACCTTTTTGCTTTACGATCCACATGGTTTTGATTATTGCTTTGGTGGGCCTTTGTGGCCTTTGGGATTGCTTTGGATTTTGTATTGGATTTTTCATATCTTCATCATGTCTATTTGAGGGGACATGGGTATCTTTAGATCCATATGGATGTTTGGATTTATACATTTTTACTTTGGCATCCAAAGTACTTCCAATAGCAATGGTATGGGTGCGAGGAGATGGATGGTGTGGAGAGACTATGAATGGATTGATGGATGTGGAATGTTGGATAAGATGCTTGATTATGTGCCTTTTTTATCCTGATTGGGGATTATGAGAGTGAGATCTTTATGATGGGTGACAGGGATATGTGACTGGTAGACGAAGGGATGAGTAGAATAAGATGGATGATGATATTTTGGGATATAAGGGCCCAAAATGAATTTAGTAGATGGAGGACATGTGATGGTGGATGTGGAACATAAGGACCCAAAATGGATTTAGTTGATGGAGGCGGTGTGATGTTGGATGGTGGAACATAAGGAACTAAAATGGATTTGGAGGATGAAGGGATATGGATAGTTGTTTTGATTTGACATGATGGAGGAGGGGGATGGCGAGAAATGGTTTGGAGTGATGAGAAGTGCCTATTGTTCATTTGAAAGAGGGTTGCTTAGGTTGGCATTTTTGGATTATGAGCCTTGAGATATGTATCCAAGGCCTAGTGCTCATGGATTTTCTTTGATATGGATGCGCTCCAATATACCTTTCTCATGAAGGCCTAAGCCTCTACCTTGATAATTCATGGTCCTAAGAATTTGGTTTATAATAGGATGCTTGTTATTTTGAAAGCATGATGTGATTCCATTATTAGGTTGAGGAAGGTGGGTGGTGGATATGAGTTGTTCTTCTGCTATGAGAGAACCACCATGGGTGAATGTAAGAGGACCAAGGAAATATGGAAGTGGTATCGGGATAGTTTGGATAGGAAGTGATAAAGAATCATGAGAGGGAGGAGATGGGATGGTAGGATCTTGATTTGGAAGAGGGTGTGATAAGGGATCATGAGAGGGATTAAGTGGGATGGTAGGATCTTAATTGGGATGAAAGGATGATAATGAATCATGAAATGGATTAGATTGGATGGCAAGATCTTGATTTAGATGAGGGAATGTATTGGTATGCCTTGGAACAAGCTCTTGGCATGTTTCAACTTGTGTGGGTGGTGTGATGGTGGATGAGTGTTGGATGTACTTCTCAGATGGGGCGGATGAAAGGATAGAGGATTCATGAAGTTATTGGGAGTGTATTTGGTTAATGTGAGGTGAAGGAGAAGGGGATTGTATTTGGGTGACTTTGATGGGTTGGATGGTTTCAATAGTTTGGATGGTGATAGGAGTAGGAAGAGGAATGATAGGTGTGGGATGTAGAAGGGACTCATCACTAGTGATCATACATGGTGAAGTGGGGTGGCATGACTTCACAACTTTGGGATGTGGATGTGGTGGTGACTTCTTTATGAGGAGTTTGGCATCTAGAATGAGATACTTGTATATTTTAGGCTTAGGTGGAAGGTTAGAAATAAATGGAATATTATGAATGGGTGGAGGACTAGGATTATGGATTGAGGGATTAGGATTAGTTGGAGAATCAAGATTGGATGGAGGATGAAAGTATGATGGATTAGATGGAAGATTAAGGTATGAGGGAGTGGAAGGTGGAGTGATATAGGAGGATATGGATGGTGGAGTAAGATAGGAAGATGTGGATGGTGGGTTGAGATAGGAAGATGTGGATGGTGGATTAGGATAGGAGGAAATATACAAAGGATTAGGATCATAGATTGGAGGAGTAGGATTATGGATCAGGAGATGGTTTGGAGGATAATGGAATTGTGGATTTGAACTAGGGATGAAGTTGATAGTGATGTTGTGTAAAGATGGAGGTTGAGATATGGCTAGGGGATAAGATGGTAGTATGCATATTGGATGAGAGGAATATGCAAGTGATGGATACGAGGGAGATGTGGGTTGGGGATAAGATGGATATGTGGATGGGGGAGTTAATAGATTTCCCTTTGTCAAAGGTGGCATAAGGATTGTGAATGGGTGTGGATGGAGGCATGATGGGATAGCTTGGATGAGTGACTAGATTTTGGGAGATGCTTGGGGGTAAGTTTTCTAGCAATGATAGCATCAGTACTTTCATCATCATCTTCAATGTAATGGGGATCTCCCTTTATCACTATTTTTGGTCGCATTAAGGAATGATAAGGTTTCTTGATGTTCAATTGGATGAAAATGGATGATGGAAGAGATGGGTAATGGGCTTGATCATTAGTGCTTTTTCTATTACTTTCCATATGCTTTCAGACACTTTTTATATATTTTCTAAGTATATTTCAGACAAAAACTTCCATAATATGCTATCCTTTCATAACATACCTTGCAACTGTGAACCTAGTTTGAAGAATATGAAATATGGTGATAATATTTGTAGCAATTACATGATTTAAATATGAGAATGTATGCATATGAATAGAATTCTATGATTTAATTATGAAGGTTAGTTGTATATGTATGTTGTATAGGTTGACCTCTATGCAACTTAGCACAAGGTAACAAGAATAGAGTATTTGTAGCAAGAACTGAAGCAGTGAAATAGGGGACCAGTGAAGTTCAAACCGCCTAAAGTGTAGGAAACTGTGGAGTTGGATGTGAACCATCATGGAGGAATAAATATTGAAGGAGGATACTTGTTCTATAACTTTGAACGTTTGCCTATGTGTTTCACATGCAAGTTGTTTTATTTAAGTTCTTTTTTGAATAGGTCTTTTCTTCCTTTTCAATTAGAATAAATAAGCCAATATTAATTTCATATCCTCATATCTAGGAGTGGGATTAATGATTGCAGTTAGTTAGTAGTTTGAATAAGTCTCTCCCCATTTTTTGTATAAAGTTAGGGGGTGAGTTCGTAGCAAGTTAGTTGGTTGTTACAAGTTATTAAGTAGTTAGTCATTTTCTAGTTTTAAGTTATCCAGAAACATGTTAAAATTCCATTATTGAATACAAACTAAAGAAGGATTATGTTTGGATATCTAGTGATATGCAATGAATGGAGTTGTATGTTACATGGATGCATAAAATTCTAAGTTAGATCTAGTTCTTAGTTAAGTGAGACAGTCCCTTGACCTGGCCACTCGAGGTACTGCCTTTCACTTTATTTGCTTACTTATTCATTTATGCATTCATGTTAATAACATTTTAATTGTTTCATAAATACATTGCAAGTAAAGTAGAATAGTTCTTATGATTGATCACATTAGTTATTCATGAATAGTTGTATAAATAGTAAATCTTAGCACTCCAAAGGTTAGATTTGATTGCTTTGTTATTCTGAATAAGTTTAGATTGATTCTGTATTTACTTATTATTAGCAGACACTTATAGTCTATGCTGCAAGTACCCATAGCCATTAGGTTTTGTAACTACTTTTACTATTTTTGCAATTCTATAAGGTTCCGGTAGAGTAAAATAGCCTGAATAAGTTTGCATAGGATAATTTAGGTGTACATGAATTTGTGAAGGCACATACAATGCAGTACAATCATAAGCTTATGCACCTTGGTTGATGATTTAATGTAGTCTTAACAATGTGAAGTGGACTGCTTAGCCAGTTAGCCCTTTGAATTGAGTAGACTTTACCAAGTTCACAACACATTAATTAGACTCTACAATGGGATAAGATGATTATAAGGTAAATGGAATGAATTAGAAGAATGTGGAAGAAGGGATCTTAAGGTTTGTTTCAATATCAAAAGATCATAGATGTGGATGTATTAAAGCTCAAATTGGGATTTGGAGTAAGCTCATATAAGAATTTGATTTAAGTTCAAAATAGGATTTTATTTAAGCTCATAGTAGGATGATTTTGATGATATGGTGTGAGGGGCTCCTAAGTTCAAGGATGAAGTTAAATAGATAGGGTGATTGTTGGATGGATAGTTGATAGTAACCTCTCAATTGTGGTCAAGATCCCATGTCAACATTTGATTGGATGGATTTCCTACTTGAGATAGGCTAAGTTCTCAAGAAAAAAGAGATATCAATACAAACTATACCACTAGCTTGAGGTGAAATAGTTTGGACGAGGGATTACTAACTTGGGATAGGCTAAGTTCCCAAGAAAGTGTTATGATGGATGATTGATTTAGGATTTAGGATCTTGATTAAGTATTCAAGGTTGGATTTTGGATTGTGGATGAATTGGATATCGATAGAATGGGTTTAATTAACTCCTTGTTCAAAGGAGATGATGTTTTGGATAGGTTGATGGTGGTTGATGAGACGTTCAAGTGATCATTTGGAATTGGATATGAAGTGGAAAAATAATTGGATTATGGTTTTGGACTCAAGAGAACACTGGCTATTTGTGATAGGAAGGATTTTCTCCCTAGATTTTGTATGAAGAACGGATCCACCTAAGAACAATATGGATCCATCTATTTAGAAATAAATCTTCCCACAAACAAAGTCGCCTATCCACATGGAAGATCTGACTAAGAATGATGTGAAGGGCACACAATCTACTAAGAAGGGGGTGAATTAATAGATCAAATCAATTTAAAACTCTTTAATTCAACACATATCAAACGTGAAACTTGAATCAAAGGAGATAATGATAATCAAGTGACAACATAAGCACACACATCTGCACATGAGAACACCAAATATACACGTGGAAACCCAAGATGGAAAAAATCATGGTGACAACAGCTAGGTAAGTGCACAAATATGAGGGGCCAAAAAGGGGTCTTAAGTGGCTACTTTTTTTTCAAATCAGAAAATACAGACCTTGGATGAGAAATTGGGGATAGTTACACTCAAAATTTTAAGATGCATCAAAAACAAGGGTCGTAGTGCTCCAAATCTACTTTCTAAACTACTAATTTTATTTGAAAATGGTAGAGATTAAGGGTTTCAAAAAAGGGAGCCATAGAAATTGGTCCTATTTTTGTCAAAAAAATAACATAGCATTTGTTGTGGTTCCCTCATGTAAGAGAGGGGGACCAACCATGTTCAAGGCCCCAAGTCACGGAGGGCCAAGAGCGGAAGGCTTCCCTAACTTACCTCAGCTTCAAGGGGTGTTTTGAAATGAAGGATGAGAATGATGAGGACTATAAGATCCTTCAATCCCTCTGCAGACCTGAAACTCAGAGTGGGGCTAGGCGAGCTGATTTTCGGGTTCAAGACTATGCCTCAAGTAGCTCTCTGCTCGAGGATGGAAGCGTGGTTTTAGGATGACAGTGTGACATGCTAGTATCTCTCAAGTGTGTTGGCGTCTGTACGACCAAAGGACCAAAAATATTATGTGAACCACCATAAAATAGGCTGACGACCTAGCTAATGGTTTTTAGGGGAACAAAAAAAAACTATGAAGTACGAGATATATAAACAAACATGATAGAGCAAGTAGATTAAAGATAGGGTGACAAGAATGATCTCACAAAAGAGCCTGCTCGCCAACTAGCTCCAAGTACACTTTCACCTACACACAAGAAAGAGGAAAATTGTTGGGGGTTTGTATAGGGGCCTACCTTAGTCAGACCTCATTTTGGTGTTTCCACCTCCACAGACAACCAAGATAGTGATAAGGGAGAGAAGCATGATAAAGGAGAATGAAAATAAAACACAATAACACTTCAAAAAAGTATTATGCTACTCAACCAAATCGTAGAGGAGAGGAGTGAAAATGCTTACCACCTCCACCAAGAGCTCACTAACTAATGGAGGAGAAAATGAGAGGACTCAAGCCCCTACTGCAATGGTTTTGTTCCACACTTGCTCTACAGAGTTGATGGAGTGTTGTTGTTGCTACTATGGAGTGCAAAGTGTTGCTTGAGAGTAATGGAAGCTAAGAGAATGCTTGAGAATGCTTTAAATAAGAGATGAACTAAATTCCTAGAGGATGAAATGAAGGAATGAAGAGTGAATTTGAAAGAAGAATGATAAAAATAGCCATATTCGAGTCAGTTGGTCAAAGAGGGGCATTACAAATCAACCCCAATGGAAAGTGTAATGCCTCTACAGGCTTCAGACGTAGGAATCTGTCAGGGATGTAAGTGTGTCATGTGGATCTCTACGAGTCGCTCGGGCATCCCCAACAGTTATTCTTCTATTAACGCACAAAACAAATGCCAAGTGGAATGAAGGCAATGGGTCAATGTGGATTTTTTCCTTTGAATTCAGTTTTCTAAGGTGAGGAAGTGTAAAGGGGAATTTTCATAAGGGGTGAAAATTTGCTCCTATACACCTCAAAATATTTTTTTTTTAGTATTTTTAAAATCACTTGGGTGATAAATTAGCTAACATGTAGTTTATGCCTATTTTTTATATAGTTTTTTAATGAATATATGATTTTTTACTAATTTTCAAAGTGGACACATCCTAAAAAACAAAAATTTAGTCCTACTACCCCTATAATTTTTGAAAACTAATCAAAAATATTTTTTTGAAAAAATGGAGTCTAGTTTATAAAAATGTAATTTATTTGAAATTTTAATGAACAATTAAAATGAAGTAAAAAATACCAGACAATGTTTTTTGACAAAAAATGGATACACCAACAAAAAAAATTAAAGATGAAAGCCTTAACATAGTCAAAATCTAAAAAAATTACATCATTAAATAACCGAGAGAGCTTAACATTACCCAGGTGTTTGTTTTACTCGACCTTGAAACACATGCAAAGCTAATGATTAGCACGAATGAGATTATATGAAATTTTGTCTAGAATATGAAAAAATATGGTTTTGAGTGTTGGAAAGGTATTCGAAGCCTTTGGGTTGGAAATCCAAAGAAAATCCAAGCCAAAGGCTTGGGGATTCCCAAAGCAGGACAAAACGCAAGCACTTTATAACATGCTCATGCTATTTGAATGTATTGGAAAAATGTGTGCATGTTATAATGCACTCACATTTTGGTCTGCATTGAAAAAAAAATTCTCTTTTTTCTCTATTTCTTCTTGTTATCTTTCTGGGAAACTATATACATGAAATAAACATTTAAGTATAAGTTGACATTTACAAATGGACATTTACTTTCTTATACTTTAAGTTGTCTTTCACGTATAGTTTCAAGATGTTTGAGAGTGGTTTTGGATCTCTAAGAGTTATAATGCAAATTCTAGTTTTTGGAAGATCTTATAATTTTTTAGACAATCAAATATCAATAATCAAGAGGTCAAATTTTAGTAATCAGCAATTTATATCATTCCTCTCTCTCTATCTCACTCATTTTTTATCTCTTACACTCTAGACCTCTGTCTCACTATCTTTGTCCCTTTATCTAACTCTCTCTCCTTTTCTCTCTCTCTCTCTCTCTCTCTCTCTCTCTCTCTCTCTCTCTCTCTCTCTCTCTCTCCTTAGCTTTGTACCTCTCTATCTCCCCTCTCCCTTTCTCTACCTACCTCTCCCTCCATCACTCCCTACCACTCTCTATTTCTCTCTATCTCACCTCTCTCTCACCTCCCTCTCTCTCCCTCCATACTTCTCCCTCCCTCTCTTCTTCCCTATCTACTCACTATCTCACAATCCCTCTCTCTACCTATCTCTCCATCCATCACAACCTACTCATACACCTCTCTATCTCACATCTCTCTCCCTCCCTCCCTCATTCCCTCTCTACTTATCTATATCTCTCCTCTCTTTCTACCTCTCCTTCCCTCTCTACTTATATTTATCTCCCCTCTCCCTCTCTTTACCTACCTCTCCCTCCACTTTATCTATGTCTATCTCTATCTCACCTCTCCCTCCCTAACTCTCCCTCCCTCTCTCTATCTCTCCCCTCTCCCTCTCTACCTACCTCTCCATCCATCACTACCTACCACTCTATTACTCTCTATCTTACCTCTCTCTCACCTCCCACTCTCTCCCTCCATACCTCCCTCTCCTTCCCTCTCTACTCTATCTCCCTAACCCCTCTCTACCTACATCTACATCCATCACTCCCTACCACTCTCTATCTCACCTCTCTCCCTCCCTCTCGCATTCCCTCTTTAATTATCTCTATATCTCTCATCTCCTTCCCTCTCTAATTATCTTTATCTCCCCTCTCCCTCTCTCTATCTACCTCTCCCTCCATGACTATCTCTCTATCTATTTATTTATCTCTCTTTCTCTCTCTATCTCACCTATGTCTCCCTCCCTACCTCTTCCCCTATCTACTATCTATCTCTTCTCTCCCCCCTCTACCTCTCTCTCTCTCGCTCTCTCTCCCTCCTACCTCCCCCTCTTTCTCTCTCACTCTCTCCTCTCTATCTCACCATTCTCCCTTTCCCTCTCTCACTCCCTCCTCTCCATCTCACCATTCCCTCTCTACTTATCTTTATCTCATCTATCCCTTTTTACCTTTCCCTTCCTCCCCTCTCTCTCCCACCCTCCCTCCTTCCCTCTATCTCTATGTCTCTCTCCACTTCTCTCTATCTCACCTATCCCTCTCTACCTACCTCTCCCTCCATCACTCCCTACCACACTCTCTCTATTTCTCTCTATCTCACCTCTCTATCACCTCCCTCTCTCTCCCTCCATACCTCTCTCTCCCTCTCTCCTTCCTTATCTACTCTCTATATCTCCTCTCTCTACCTCTCCTTCCCCTCTACTTATCTTTATATCCTCTCTCTCTCTCCCCTTTGTTCTTCCCCCTTCCCCCTCTTTCTCTCTCTCCTTCCCTCTCTACTTCTCCTTCTCTCTCTCCCATCCTGCCTCCCTCCCCCTCTTTCTCTCCCCCTAGGAGAGTTGAGGGTGTAAGGTTTAGTGTTTAAGGTATAGGGTTGAGGTTATAGGGTTAAGTGTATAGGGTATAGGGATTAGGGTTTAGGATATTGGGTATAAGGTTGAGAGTATAGGGATGATGGTTGAGGGTGTAGGGTTGAGGGATAGTGTTCAAGGTTGAGGGTATAGGGTTAAGTGTATAGAGTATAGGGATTAGGGTTTAGGATATTGGGTATAGGGTTGAGGGATAATGTTCAGATTTTAGGATATAAGGTTGAGGGTGTAGGGTTTATAATTTTTTAGATATAGGGTTCAGGGTTGAGGGTATAGGGTTAAGTGTATAGGGTATAGGTATTAGGGTTTGGGATATTGTGTATAGGGTTGAGGGTATTAGGTTTAGGGTTAAGGGTACAAGGTTAAATGTAGGTTTTAGGGTTTAAGTATAAGGTTCAAGGTTGAGGGATAATGTTCAAGGTTGAAGGTACAAGGTTAAGTGTATACGGTATAGAGATTAGGGTTTAAGATATTGGGTATAGGGTTTAGGGTGTAGGGTTTAGGGTATAAGGTATAGGGTTAAGGGTTGAGAGTGTAGGTTTTAATTTTTAAGCATAGGGTTGAGGAATAATGTTCAGGGTTAAAGGTATAATGTTGAGGGTATAGGGTATAGGGTTAAGTGTATAAGGTATAGGGATTAGGGTTTAAGATATTGGGTATAGGTTTTAGGGTACAAGGTTGAGGGTATAAGGTATAGGGTTGAGGGTTGAGAGTGTATGGTTTAGGATTTAATTATAGGGTTAAGGGTATAGATTTGAGAGATAATGCTTAAGGTTTAGGGTATAAGTTTGAGGGTACAAGGTATATGGATGAGGGTTGAGGGTGTAGGGTTTAGGGTTTAAGGTATAAGGTTGAGGGTTGAGGGATAGTGCTCAAGGTTGAGGGTATAGGGTTAAGTGTATAGGGTATAGGGATTAGGGTTTAAAATATTGGGTATAGGATTGAGGGTATTGATTTTAGAATTGAGGGTTTAGGGCTTAGAGTGCAAGGTTGAATGTAGGGGGTTTAAGTATAGGGTTGAGGGATAATGTTCATGGTTTAGGTTATAAGGTTGAGGGTATAGGGTATAGGGATGAGGGTTTAGGGTAAGGGTTTAAGGTATAGGGTTGAGGGTTGAGGGATAGTGTTTAGGGTTCAGGGTATAGGGTTAAGTGTATAGGGTATAGGAATTAGGGTTTATGATATTGGGTATATGGTTGAGGGTATTGGGTTTAGGGTTGATATTTTAGGGTTTAGGTTTTAAGTATAGGGTTGAGGGTTAAGGGTTTATAGTTGATGGATAATGTTTAAGGTTGAGGGTATAAGGTTAAGCATATAGGGTATAGGGATTAGGATTTAAGATATTGGGTATAGGTTTTAGGGTATAGGGTTGAGGGTATAAGGTATAGGGTTAAGGGTTGAGAGTGTAGGGTTTAGGGTTTAAGTATAGGTTTGAGAGTATAGAGTTGAGGGATAATGTTTAAGGTTTAGGGTATAAGGTTGAGGGTATAGGTTATAGGGATGAGGATTGATGGTGTAGGGTTTAGGGTTTAAGGTATAGGGTTGAGGGTTGAGGGATAATGTTTAAGGTTGAGGGTATAGGGTTAATTGTATAAGGTATATGGATTAGGGTTTAAAATATTGGGTATAAGGTTGAGGGTATTGAGTTTAGGATTGAGGATTTAGGGTTTAGAGTTTAAGTTTAGGGTTGAGGGATAATGTTTAAGGTTTAGGTTATAAGGTTGAGGGTATATGGTATAGGGATGAGGCTTGAGGGTGTAGGGTTTAGAGTTTAAGATATAGGGTTGAGGGTTGAGGGATATTGTTTAGGGTTGATGGTATAGGGTTAAGTGTATAGGATATAGGGATTAGGGTTTAGGATATTAGGTATAGGGTTGAGGGTATTGGGTTTAGGGTTTAGGGTTTAAGTATAGGGTTGAGGGTTGCAGGTTTATAGTTGAGGGTTAATGTTCATGGTTGAGGGTATAAGGTTAAGTGTATAAGGTACATAATTAGGGTTTAGGATATTGGGTATAGGGTTTAGGGTATAGGGTTGAGGGTATAAGGTATAGGGTTAATGGTTGAGAGTGTAGGGTTTATGGTTTAAATATAGGGTTGAGGGTATAGAGTTGATGGATAATGTTTAGGGTTTAGGGTATAAGGTTGAGGGTATAGGCTATAGGGATGAGGGTTGAGGGTGTATGGTTTAGGGTTTAAGGTATAGGGTTGAGGGTTAAGGGATAGTGTTCAAGGTTGAGGGTATAGGGTTATGTGTATAGGGTATAGGGATTAGGGTTTAGAATATTGGGTATATGATTGAGGATATTGGTTTTATTATTGAGGGTTTAGAGTTTAAGGTTTATGGTTTATGGTTTAAGTTTAGGTTATAAGGTTGAAGGTATAGGGTATAAGGATGAGGGTGTAGGGTTTAGGGTTTAGGGATTAAGCTTTATGATATTTTTTATAGGGTTTGGGATACTGAGAGAGAGAGGGTGAGAGAGGGAGAGATAGAGAGGGAGAAGTAGAGAGGGAAGGAGAGAGAGAGAGGTGATAGAGAGAAGTAGAGAGTGAAGGAGGAAGGTGGAGAGATTGAGAGAGAGAGGGAGGGAGGGGTGAGAGAGAGAGGTGGAGAGGGAAGGTGGGTGGGAGGAGGGAAGAGAGAGAAGGGGGAGATAGAGAATATTAGGGAGGGAAGGAGGGAGGGAGAGCTAGATATGGAGAGAGGGAGATAGAGAAAAGTATATAGGGTGATAATGGTGAGATAGAGAGTAGAGAGGAAAGGAGAGAGTGATAGAAAGATGGAGAGAGAGAGGGAAGGAGGGAGGGAGAGGTAGATATGGAGAGATAGAGAGGAGGAATGTGGGGATATTGAGAGAGAGGGAGAGAGAGGGAAGGAGGGAGGGAGAGCTAGATATGGAGAGAGGGAGATAGAGAGAAGTATATAGGGAAGGAGATATAGAGGGAGAAGTATAGAGAGAGAATCATGAGATAGAGAGTAGAGAGGAAAGGGGAGAGCAAGAGAAAGATGGAGAGAGAGAGAGGGGGGAAGGAGGGAGGAGAGGTAGAGATGAGAGAGAGAGGGGGAGAGAGAGAGAGAGAGAGAGAGAGAGAGAGAGAGAGAGAGAGAGAGGTTAGGAGATTGAGAGAGAGGGAGAGAGAGGGAAGGAGTGAGGGAGAGATAAAGAGAGAGAGAGATATGGGAGATAGGAGGAAGGTGGGGAGATTGAGAGAGATGGGGAGAAAGGAAAGGAGGGAAGGACATAAGGAAGCTAAGGTAGCAGAAAAAATTCCTACACCAACCTTGAGAGGAGAATACTGCAAAAATTTTATAGATCTTTAATAGTTACAAAAACTTAAACAAAGATAAACACAAGTATCATGCATACCACAACACAATGATTTACATGGGGAAAACCCTTTCGAGAGAAAAACCCCACACACCAAAAGTTTCCCAATATATTATTCAAAAATCAAAAGATTACAATATACTTGCAGAGCAAGCTTCTCACAGGAGTATCACCACTAGAGATCAAGAGACACCATAACCAATATCAAACTCTCAAAATACACCCCTGTCTACATAAATCCCACCCACTTATAACAAGCTTTTTGGAACCTTCTAGAATTAGGTTTTTACAAGGTCCTTTTTCATTTGATGTGTTAACGAAAAATCCTTGATGTGTCAATGGGAAAAAACCTTGACGTGTCGGCGGGAAAACCTTGACGTGTTAACGAAAAAAAATTTGGGGCATTGCCTCGAACCCATCTTGTTACGAGTGTATAGTATTTGCATGATCAATCTCCATGTACCAAAATACATCCTATCAATAAATCGTATATAATTGCAAGGTTGAGACACATTTTCCCAACAAATCTCCCACTTGTCGAACACCTTGCAAGGACAACGGAAGGGTGTCATCATCTCTAATTTCTAGAGGTTGAAAGGCCCATAGTCTCTAAACACCATTTGAACTTCTCTGTGCTCACAACCTTAGTTAAAGAATCAGCAATATTCATCAAAGTCTCTACCTTAACTAGCTTCACCTTGCCATCTTCAACCATAGCTCTAACAAAATGATACTATACATCAATGTGCTTGGTCCTGGCATGAAACATTGGGTTCTTGGATAGACATATCACACTATGACTATCGCAATAAATTGTCACTGCACCTTGTTTTATTCCAATATCTGAACATAGTCTCTTAAGCCAAATGGCTTCTTTACAAGCATGAGTAGCTACCATATACTCTGCTTCAGTAGTGGAAAAGCAACTACATCCTGTCACTTACTCATCTAACTAATTGCACCACCAAATTTAGTAAACACATAAGCACTAGTGGATCTTCTGCTATCAACATCACTTGCCCAATTTAAATCCACATAACCATGAATATCAAGGAAAATCTCATCTTCAGTCATATTACTATGATAACATAAAGAATAATCTGAGGTACCACACAAATATCTGAAGACTCTTTTAACTGCATCCCAATGAACTCTACCAGGATTAGACATATATCTGGAAAGAACTCCCACTACTTGGGAAATGTCTGGTCTAGTACAAACCATAACATACATCAAACTTCCAACTGCACTCTGGTAAGCCACTCTGCTCATGTATTCCATCTTTGATAGAGATGTTGGACAATCTAAAATAGATAACTTTGTTCCAACTGAAACAGAAACACATAATGGTCTACAATCCTACATATCAAACCTTTGCAAAGCTGAGTTGACATACTTGCTTTGGCCAAGCCATAACTTTCTGTTCACTCTATCTCTTTTAATTTCCATCCCAAGAATGTGTTTAGTTGTACCAATATCTTTCATTTCAAATTTAGCAGCAAGTTGAGTAGGATACCACTTCAGAACATCAAAGAATGACAAAGAGGTCATTTGTCTCTACATTTTCCTCAACAGCTGGAGTCATTTTTGCTTTCCCCTTTGAATGATCTACCTCAACCAAAGCTCTCAACACAAGCTCGTGTTGAGTAGGACACCACTTCAAAATTTCAAAGAATGACAGAGAGGTCATTTGTCTCTGCATTTCTAAAATCAAATCAAATTTGATGTTTTTATTGTATTGCTTTGTAGGAAAGAAAGCAGAATTACCTATGTTTAGAAACTTCGGTGGCCCTTTGGGTGGAGGCAGATTGTTATCTACTTTCTGATTAGGGGGGACCATGTTGTTATGAGGGGAAGATGTGGTAAATGGCCCCTTATTCTGATTTCTCAGAAAATGTCCTCCCTTGGCCTGAAAAGCCTGGGCGTCATATGTATCTACTTCTGGTTCATTTTCTCCTTGCATGGAAAATTGATATTCCTCATCATACATTTTGAAGGCCATAGCAATATCCACTGATCCACCACCTTTGTTAGGATTACCCTATGGTGATTGAGAATCATCCTAAGCCATCTTAACCATATTTTCTACCTTCAGGCGGTTAACTTTAGAATGTGTGGTCATGTCATGCAGTCTACACCAGTTAGTCATGAAGTTCAAATATGCAACGTTTGTTGTATGCGTTTTATCTTCATTGGATTGATAGTTATGGGGAACTCCTCCATTTTTTGGTCTAGTTTCCCATTTTCATTTGTTGGGTCTTTGATTGTATCCCCTATTTTGATTCTAATAGTTTTGGTTTTGGAAGTCTTGATTCTGGAAATTTATTTGATTTTCGCTAGTATTCTAGTTGGAGTAGTTGTTTTGATTGGAATTCCCTCCCTGATTCTGATAATAGTTTTGGTTTTGGTTTTGAGGGGTGTTTAGCTTGAATTGGTCCATCTCATTAGTCACTTGAGACAAAGTTTTCTTTGGAGTTTCCAAATTTGTAGTCGAATGATTAGTACACTCATTCTCTACAGTTGTTGCAACCGATGGGTTAGTTGTGGTGTTAGATCCTCAACATGATTTTGATAATTTTGATGTTGTTGGGAGGAATCTAAAGTTCCACTGTTGACCCATGGTAATGCAAGTGGAGGGTGTAATTCAGCCAAAGGTCCATAGGTAGGATGGGACATTCCTGGGACTATATTGAATAGAGGGGTTCCATTGGTCATTCTAGGATATCCTAAGGGAGAAAGATCCCCTCCCATACCACCTGATTGAGAACGTATCTGTTGTTGCAACTTGATGGTTAGGTGGTATACTTTGGACAACAAATCAATGTCTTTTGGGAGGTAAGTTCTTTGTAGAAATAAGCCAATCAACGAATCTATGGCCTTAAGGTATGTCTAGATGGTGATTTTGTCAGCCACCATATATGGTTCTTGCAGTCGCATGTAAATCCTCTAGAACAGTGTGTTGAATAGAGGCAATGGTTCATGTGGTTCCTTCCTAATCGTGGAAAAATAGTGATATAGGATGGTTGGGTCTATGTGGGCCTGAAATTGATTAATGAAGGAATCCTCCAAATTAGTCCAACTGAGGATGGATCCAGTAGGTAGGTTTAGGTACCAATTATAGGCCATATCTCCCAATGAGTAAGGAAATAGTCTACAAGCCACATCATGATTTGCTAGTTGGGCCTAAGTGCAAGCATCTTTGAATGCTTGAATGTGCTCTTCAGCACTTCAAGATTCTCCATGGGCATACCTAGGACAAAAATTCTCTGGATTTTTGGGCATCTTGTGTATACCAACGGGAATGGTTCCTAGTGGTGAGTGGTTATTTGCAAAGAATGCCATTGGTGGGGTGAATTAGGTTGTGCCAACTATGGTATTAATGGAAATCTAGGTGGAGTGGGTGGTGGTGTTAATGGTGGCGAGATTGGTTTCCTACGAGTTTTGGGTCTAGTAGGAGATCAAAATTCAACTAACGGCTCTGGATTGGTAGCAGATGTTAGAACTCTTTCAATCCTATCTGGTGAAAAGGACCCAATTTTCTCCAGTTTGTTCCTCTGGGCCCTCCTTCTAGCACCAATTCTATTAATGGTCAACATAACACAACAACATTAAATAGAATATTTCTACTCTATTTCTCTTGAGAAAGATAGATATCTTAAACCACCTATCTTCCAAGGTCTCGATAGTTGGTTCTCAACTGTGTTGTTATAATTCAGTGGTTCATGCAACTGTAATATTCAAGGGGCCTTTGTTGGTAAAAAGGGTACAAACTGGGTAGTACAAAGTAATCTAACATGGGGGTTTTAAATAAATAGAAAAAGATAGATTAGGGAATTAGAATAGCAAGATGTGAACACATATTCTTTTAAGTTTAGACATGCAATTCCTGCGATGAGCATTTCCTAATTAGTTGAAAACTGTAAAATGAAGTAATTCACGAAAGTTCATGCAACTGCATTCATCCATAGTGCATATTTAATACTTGTAACACCATTCATCATCACTTTTTTTTAGAATTAATTTTCAATAATAAACACCACAAGCTCATCACCAAAATTCATAGATCAATAAACAACAAGAAAATCATCTACAGATAACACAATAGATAGTTTTGAATTCGGCTTCTTATTTATTTTCACCAATTTTAAGAAACATTTATGTACAACAAGATTCATTGACCTATAGAAAACCACAGTCTATTGTCATCATCACTAAACTAGCAAACTTCTAGAAATTAACTATTTGCATTAAAATTGTAAAAATGTTCAACTATTGCATAAAGTTATAAAAATAAAAGTATCTAGTCTTAGGCAGCAAATCTGACTTCAATTTGCTGACCTTTACAATGAGGAGAAATTTTAATCTTATAGAAAGAATTAACACTAATTTCTCCTTTCAAAAATCACAATCCACGAATTCAGGATCCAAATCCACAATTATAGGGGGTGCCTCCTATTGAGTCTAATTCTTGTTTTGTTGAAATTGATGAAGCTACAAAGTACAGCTTATTTTAGCTTCACCAAAATTGATCTAGAGTTGATCGATGCCTATACTAAAGAAATGTGTCCTTCCTTTCCTGTCAAAACTAATCTGGAGCTAATTGTTTGTTAAAAATTGATCTGGGGATTTAACGTTTGTTGACCAAATTCCCTTTTAAAAATAGAATATTCTCCTTCATTTGGTTGTCTTAGCCTCTCTAATCGCTTTAACTTGCTTAAAATATTCATCAACATAATTACTAAAAATCTGCTACAAGGTCTCATCTTCAAGAACATCTACCCATTCGACCTTGAACATTACTCTTTCAAACTCCTTGGTGGTGGTCGTATACATATCTTGCAATTGGCTAACATTCCTGGCAGCATCTCACACGTAAAATTTGATTTCCATCAGCTTGTGCAAAAGAGGCCCTTCATCATCATCTCCTTCCCTTATCATCTTCTCCAATCTATTTTTCCATTGATCTTTCATTTCTTATAAGGAAATTAAATCAGCATCCAGTGAAACCTCCTTTCGAATTACTTTAGCAATAATCCCCTTAATTACCTTTCTCTCATCAAATAAGTCCTACTAAGCATGTTGCAATATCCTTTTATGCTCCATAAGAACTTCTATTTTGAAGATTAATATATTCATACATTTATCAAGATAACTAACATCTTGATCCTCCAAAATGGCATATTCAATCACATCTACCTTGGGTACCCTTTTCAATATACTCAATTTTTGCATATACCCTGCATATTTATCCTCTTTCGCCCCTAGAAGTTTAGTATATTTTTCTAGGTACTTGAGCAACTCACTTACCTCTGTATAAATCTTTGAACTAGTAGTGAAAATCTCCTCTATCTCCTTCTTAAGAAGGTCAATCCACTTATCCATCATTGCACCCTTTCTTTTCACCCCCCTTAGCTCATCAACTTCTTTACGGCTCATAATACAATTATTTCCATTGATGTTGGCAGTTCGGAAGTAGAAGTAGTGAGTTCCTTCAAAAATCTCTTTATATGCCCAACCTGAGCCTTAAGCTCATCCTTGGCCTATTTGTCCTTGATCAATCTTGAATTGGTAGTGGTAGCCACAATGTCAATGAGATTCATCTGTTGATTCCTTGTTTGCTTGCCTAGATTGACAGTGCATACTTGATAATCTGAAGCTTGCAGCTCCCTGTCATCCTTATCAGCTACTAGAGTTGCAATGTCTTCTACCAAGTCCCCATCATCAGTGAGCCTTGTAGAATGAATGGCTTGGGGCTTCTTCTTAGGCTTCACTTTGTCTACCTCTTTTATCATATCATCCTATATCACTACCTAGGCTTGAACTTGTTTTCTTTTCTCCAAATTGAACTAAATCCATGTAGGGGTGGTTGGTTGAGTTATTACCTATTGAGTACTTGGAGGTGTTGATGAAGGAGGTGTAGAAGAAATTATTTCCACCATTTTCTCAAAAGAAGTCCTTTGTTTCTCTTCTTTTTCTTTCAACACTCTCTCTTGTTCTGTCTTCTCATTTTGTGCTTTTATTTCTTCTATCTTCTTCATCTCCTCCTCTTTCTATGCAGCTTCTTCTTCATCCCTTAGTCTTTGTTTCTCTAATTCCATTGCATGAGCTTCCTCCTCTGTTGCCTTGTCTTATTCAGCTTCCTCTTATTGTTTAAGCTCTTGTGCACGAGCCTCTTCCTCAACTTTCTTTTTTGCTTTTGCAACCTCTTTCTCCCAAGCTAGCTCTTCATCCTTCTTTCTTTGTTCCTCTTCTTCATTAGCTAGATCTTTAACAACATGTCTTTGAGAACTCTCTAATATTTCCTTCTGCTCTTCCTCCATTAGTACATCCCTCATTTCAGCCTCATCCCAAAGGCTTCCTTCCTTAAACCTAGTGCTATCGAGATATTCTTCATATTCTACTTTTTCTTCCTCATGAAGTGGAGTTTCTTCAAAGTCTAAGGGCACAAGTGATTCTATTACATCAATTATTGGGGGCCCTTTTTCTTGACTAACTGTAGCTCCTGAAGTTGATGGTACAATGGGAGGAGTATCCTCAGTTTGCATAGGAACTACAAAAAGACCTTCCTAGACAACTTCCTCTCTAGGATACATTGTATCCAAAGGTTGAACACAAGACTTGCAACAACTCCTGCAACAGTAGCAGCATAAGTGACCTTAGCCTATGCTAAGGCTTCAATAACCTTCTTCATTGAGATTTCTTCTTCTGTCGGGGCAGGTTCTTCTATTTGCGTAGTAGTTTTCTTCAACCTCTTGTACTACCTTGTTTTTGTTGAATAAGTAGGCTCACTACTGGAATCTTTCTTTCTTGAGGCCTTAACTCTCAGTTGTTTGAGATGAAGGTTAATCCATTTAATACTTCTCTCAGCAACTACCTATGAAATTTTATTTATATTGGTTTCCTCCTTCTCCATCTAGTTAATCGGATCTAAATACCTGGTGGCTACTCAATCCATTTCATACCAAGGATCAAGAGTGATCCCATCATCTGAAGTGCCTTTTGGTATATCTTCTTTAACCTTGAAGTCCTTCATTTGGGGAATGGTCAGTCTTTCATATCCTCTTCTTCTCACCTCAAAGTGATCTTTCAAATTTTCCCAAAAGTCCTCAAGAAGTGGTTGATGGAAAGGAAACTGAGAAGCATATAGATTATCCATTTTTCCCTTAGTATCAAAGTCCCTCCTGGATGTATGAAGCTTGAAATTCATAGACTGGAATTCCTCTATTGTTGATTTAGCTGCTATAGAAGAAGAACAAGAATAAAACCCTAATTTCATTGGGAATGACTGACACTCAGCCTTATGTTTATCAAAAAACTTTATATTTACCTCAACCGCTTTATGAGAAAACTCCATCAAGATCCATCTGTCACCACAAAACCTTGGTAATTTGAAAGGGTGCTTATCATATATAAAAAGTCTAATATAAGTGGATTTGGGGTACTAGATAAACCAACATCCCCACTCTTGAATGAATTCCATGGCCTCTCTTGACAACCTGAAGCTAATGTCTCCTATAAGCTGATTAATGACAACATACAAAAATGCATCATTAACTCTTTTAAATTGTCTTTCTATTTCCTTCAACTCTAGTTGGTCATAATGTTCCTAGACCTTTATTTGATCTAGACTATCCTCCATTTATCCCACAATAGTTAACCTTGGAAACTGTCCCATTCTTGTAGCACAATAGATTACATATGAAGACATATAAAATGTATTGGTTTCCCTTACTTTAATCATTTGGTTATGGATGTTTTCTAAAATTATTTGTCCCCAATCCAAATGTTGCGATCCATCTAGAATTAGTTGAATAAATGGGAACATCCAATTCTCAAAGGCATGAGAATCCTCTTTTCCAAATTCCCTAGCAAGCAAAGTGATTAGGTCTCCAATATCCTTAGAGAAATCAAACCTTTTGGGCTTAGGTGGTCCCTTCTTCAATAACTTCTCTATTTTGAACCACCTTTTGTTGATAATCCCTTTATTCCCTTCCTCATTTGTTTCCCATTGTTTGAGTGCATCAGCTTTAGACATAGTTTTGGGATTGGGGTGAGGAGGAGGATCAAACACCAGTCTAATCATCCCTGGTGTTAAATATATGATCTCATTTCCTTTTGAATCAATACACTTCCTCTGAATTAGATTGTAAGCTTGTGTAGCAGTTAGTATGAATTCTGGACATTGCACAATAATAGGGAATCTAGCCACATGTGCCAACCCAGAATCTGCAATACTCTTGGCCCTTGGGGAAGCATCTTCTAAAAAGGTATCATCATGGAACTACTTCAAATCAATATGGCATACAAGTGTATTTATTATCTTCATGACCCCAAAACAAAATTTAGATGGCACTGGATTCCCCTGGAACTTGTATTTCATAGTGATGGGAACCTATTCTAGTTTTAACCTTTTAGCCCTTGTTCCATTTGATGTCCCCTCAACAACTACTTCCTCTGAATCAAACATTTGTTAACACTTGCAACAATAACCTTCATCAGACGAAGAGAAGACATGTGGGGGGGAGTAGATTAGCACAAGCATTCATATAAAGTCTCATTCATTCAAGAAAAAATCCCATTTTACAAGTTAATCCAGTATTTTCAGATTTTAGGTTTAGGATAGAACCAAAAACTTGATCATTTTGAGCTTAACATTGAACTATATCAAAATTCAAGATCGGGGAATACCTTGAACATGAACCTAATAAAACACCCTTTCAATACTGGTTGACATCATAATCGAGCCTTAACTCAACACTTATACTCTATAAAAGACTATATCGAAAGTCAAAATCAGGTTAGCACCAAGCACTAATACTTCACAAATGAAATTGGTTCAAGGTTGTCCTCGAGTTCCGATCTTGATGAGTTTATCGGAAGTTGGAATCAGGATACAATTCAAGACTAGACCCAAAGGGGGGTGAACAAGTTTGAGTATCGTCCTAAGTTTTGATCCGGATAAGATATCAAAAGTCAGAATCAGGATGTTGTTCAAAATTGAACTTGTGGAATATGAGGGGGCATGGGTCAATCGCGAGTTCTGATTTCGACATTGTGTCAAAAATCAGAATTAGGTTAACACTCGATACGAGAACTTAATACTTTATCAAGGGTTTGGTGCCCTTTCAAAATCTGATCTTGATAATATTGTGGGAATCAGAATCAGGACATGAGTTAATACATTTTCAAAAACCTTTCAGCATATTAAGGTTACAACCTGAACTCTGATCCCGATGAAACATCAGAAGTCAGAATCAGGACATAGATAAAAGTTGGACCCAGGTGGTGGTAACTGTTATCACTTGAAGTAGCACCCTTGTTGAACCTGATGTCCAACTCCTCAGTGTAACATGGGAAGACCTCTTAAGATGTGGGTTTCTTGTAAGTAGAGGTCAACCTCCGGAGAAGGCCGACTTCCTTTGGTATTACCTAAACTACTGATTCTTTGAAGGGAAAGGGAGAAGGAGTACATAAATTGAAACTAAACTAAGGTGATACACCAAAATGACAGGAACAGTGAGATACTCAAATTACACCTAAATATTGATGATGAACATAAGATTACACATCAAATTTTGTAAGCCTTACACTAACGTTTCACAAACAAGTTCGATTCATACACTTTTTTCAGAGAGGAAAGAAAGATTTTCAGAGACTAGAATCCATGTATGACTAAGTGAACACAATTTGTGATTTGTATAATGATACTTTTGCAAAGGAAGGCATGAAACACAAGATAAAGTTATGAAGGAATGAAAGAAATTCACAAAAATAACTTGACCATGAACCTGAAATGCACAACACTCTACAAGAACAAGATGAAAATCTGAACATCAATGGTCACCAAGGAAAACTTTATATATCATGCTCCAAAATGAGTTACAAAATTTTGCTAATCTGAGAGAGGACTGTAGAAGTCACAAACTTTAGAAAAGCATCTAGGAGAACTCCTTTACAAGAAGGAAAAAATGCCTTATATACAAAAGTATGTCAGCCCCTCTGGGCTTACGAAATATTTGGCCTCCGAAAAGATCTACCCCTAGATCTTTTGCCATATTTAATGTTGCACCCTGCGTGTCCATGCCACCTATGTCGGTGAAGAAATACTCCCAAAGAAGCCTTCAGATCTTTCGCAGCTACCACATTCATTTATGATCCTCGTGTCCACCTTTGAACATCCTTGTCGAGCACTTTGAATGCTCCTGAGCTCAGAACAGATCGACATCATTTTCACCATGTTGATTTTCTTCATCTGGTTCAGTTACCAATGATTCACTCATAGCTCTCTCTAATTGGATGAGCATACTCCACGTAGATCCCCTAATGGTCAAAGGTGGTTTGAACGACATCGCATGTCGGTGAGACACTAATCGTGTCTCCCCAATGCGACTATCTTGCTTTTATTAATTATCGGCGTAGCTCAAGACAGTCGATGAGACCCTTTGGCGAGCTACAGAAGTCATATCAATATCACTAAAGCCATCGGCAAGACACTATTATGTCACTGAGACATCATGATGAAATCCCTATTCCTTAGCAAAGGCATCTGCTTTGGGGAGACCCCCTGCATTCGGCGAGACCTCCTGCGATGTTGGATCCTTCTCCCCAAGTTGGTTCTCCTTCGGCAAGACTTTAGTTAGTCACCGGGACTTACGCCGAACTCTTCCATTCTTCTTGAGCTCTCCTCAATTCACTGAGACTCCCATCGGTCGGTGAGACATTTCACTAAGCTCCTTATCCTTTCAGCGATGAGTTCACTTTTTTTGGTTGGGGAGACATCACCAACTCGGTAAGACCTTTCACCGATGGCTGGAAACTATACCGACGTCAAACGTCAGGGAGACCTCTGAACTCATTGTTGTCACCAAAAAATTCCTGGGTCGCCAAGACCTCTTGGCAAGCTAAAATTTCCACGCCGAAGACTTCAACATAAAGCATTGTCGGCGAGACATGTTAGTTCGCTAAGACATCACATCGAGCTCTTGTGTTACCCCGAAGTGTTCACTTGTCAGTGTGACTTTCTCACATCGGTAAGACTTCTTACCGATGGTATTTCTTTCGGTGAGAATCTCCCTGATGACTTTAAACCAACTGTTGTCGGTGAGACTTTAACTCTTTACTAGGACCTTTCTTCAAAGGAGATCCTCATGCCAATGGGGAACTCTTAGTCACCGGGACAATCATTTTGTCTCACCAATAGGAATCTGTAGGTGAAGCATTCAAACTTGATGGAACCCTTGGTAGTTGGCAAGACATCTGGAAGGTCTTGTCGACTCTTTCCTTAAAGGATAAATCTGCCAAACTGACTGAGGCCAACCTTCAACGAAACTCTGTAAAACTGGCAGGGTGAGGCCAAGAAAAAATCAAAACTGGAATCGGAACCAAAACTGGACCTAAAACTTCCATGAAGTTTCAAGTCTGGATTCCGTTCCGATCCCGCTCCCGACAAAACATGAGGGACAAAGGAAAAAAGGAAAACAAAAGGGGAAACCAAGGAGGAGACATCCCCCGAGCACATGCCATGAAAAAAGAAAGAAAAACGAGCAGAACTGAGGTCAGAATTGGAACAGAAACAGGAACCGAAACTTTGTAAAAGTTCCAAGTTCAGGTTCTGACCCAGTCCCGAGTCCAGGCCTGTTAAAAGAAAGAAAACACAAAATAGGAGACAAAGCGGGATCAAAACTAAAAACAATCTCGGGAAAAACACAGCGGGGGCAGGGGCAGAAACAAACCTGAAACTGAAACTTTCATTAAGTTTTAAGTTTGGATTCCAACCTAAACCCACCTCCGACAGAAACAAGGGAAGAGGGACAGAAACACAAAAACCCAGCGGAACCAGAACCGGGATGGGACCAGTCCCCAGAACTTTGTAAAAGTTCCAAGTTCAGTCACAGTTCCAGTTTTGCCCCCGACAGAACAAAAAGGAAAAAGGGCACAAGGAAAACAAAATGGAAAGGGGGAAAACAAGGCAAAATAGAAAAGAATGAAAACCCACCCGAAACTGAAGACCTGCACGCTGGGCTCAACCCTCCTGGGAGCCACATTTAATCCACATGCCAAAATAGACAACATCATTAATCTCCCCTGCATCTACACAAGAAGCAATCAAGTTAGAAAAATGTGATATTGATGCAAGTGTCCCTCCATTTGGCCTTCGAGAACATCTGAAAGCACGGGTTACCCTATCTGATTGAGCCCATAGGTGAAAAATGGGCAATAATTATGGCGACCTTTGCTGGATGTTTGCCTACTAAACATGTAGACCAGTAGCCTAGGCCTATCCATTGGGCATGGAGTCACTGGGAAAATTGCAAGAATAGACCTAGAGCAACTTTGTGCATGGTTGTAACTCATCTTGAGGCTCACTAGAACACTTGGAAACTTATTGAAAACAAGAAAAAACTGCTGAATGGAAACTATTTAATTGTGTTGGAACAACACTTAGGGAATGTAAACTACATCTAAACCTACCCTACACTAACTAGTAATAAATTGGTCAAACAAAACCATTCACAGGATGGTTGAAATAGCTACCCTTTCTACTCAATATGCAGTGATTGGCATGTTTAAGGATAGCTAAGTAAGAGTAAAAAATAGAAGAAATTTTTCCAAGATGATGCACTGCCTCTTGAAAGAGGTGAATAAATTTACTTACCTCACCAAACAGACCATACATATTATCAACCAAAGGAGGACAAAAGAGCTGAACATACTCTTGTTTGGCTATCAGTGCATTTTGGATATCTTCTTTTGATGTACCTTCATGTGTAGGTACAGGATGGGTGCTTGGTGTTGTATTGGACTCCATCTAAGCTAAGTATCTGATTAGACAGCCCCTGGTAAGGAAAAATCTTGAACTTTCCTTGTTGGCCTCTTGTTGATCTCTAAAGATTCCATCTTTTGTTTGAAAAGATGTTGATTGGAGGTAATATGCAGGTCTTTCTTTGGCTGCTACAGTCTGATCCTCTTGACTAAGGAGCTGATATCCCCATTGGATAACTGAAAAAAAATCTTCAGACTATGGTTCCTTATACTCCTTGTCCATGACAAAATACACCTCCTCATCAATAGGGTGGGGGAGATCATCTAATAAGTTCACAGGCTGCTAGGAATTACCTTCAACAACCTCTTCAATAGTCTCACCAACTTGAATGGGTTGATCACATGCTTCCCTTTCATATAATACTAGTTCATCATTTATGTTGAACAAAAAGCTTCTATGATATCATCTAACTCATAATTTTGCATTAAATCTAGATGAGTTTTGTCATTTAATTGCTCCATTCCAAGCATAGATGCTATCATGCATGTGAGATCTTCATCTTCATCAACAAATTGAGGAAGTTCATCAAACAAGTCAACAATATTCTCTAGCTACTCCAGATCAATTGGTAATTCAGGAACCTGCATGTTCTCTTCAGCTTGCTCAACATAACCAGGTAGTTGATCAAATAAAGAAGCCAATTTTTCTTTTTTGTGTGGCTCCTTTTTCAGAGAAACTTGGACATCCTCTATCTATAAATGAATATCTTCAACTGTCTATTGTCCTACTTCCTGCCTCTCCTCCTATTTGAGCTTTTCTTGCTATAGTCGGTAACATACTGCAGCTAAATGCATTGGATTTACTTTTCCAATTCTCTCCTTGAGGAGTAAGTCATCTGGATCAATGGGCTGCTCTTGAGGGATGATGGAATGATCTTGTTCAGGTACTACATTCTCTTGTATCGAATTGAAACCCTTAAAGCTTGGGATCTCAAACTAAGAAGACTTACTAGGGGAGTTAAGAGGCTGACTTTGCCTGAAGCTGGAAAACTCATACTTAGGAGCCTCTTGTTCAAAAAATTTTAGCCACATTTCTGCCTCTTTTGCAGCTAGTTGTTGGGCAAGGTTCTCTTCAGCTTGCCTCTTTTGCAGCTCCTCCATTAGTTGGTGCTGATAATCTGAATAAGCTTGAGTATTTTGCACCTGAGTAGACAACAACTTCATTTGTCCTTCCTTAGCAGCTATTTCCTGTTCAAGGCCTTCCTCAAACTAGACTTTTTTTGCCACTCTTTCTTGATCATAAAAACTGACTTGCTCAGCCACTTCTTGTTGTCGCATAATAATACCCTGCTGCATCCTGATATCAACCTATATCCTAGATAAACATACAAGCACCTTACTAAAATAAAGAATCTTCATATTGTGAAAACCTTGATTGAGATCCCACAACATATGGTTAATCTATTGGAGCAGGTCCAATACACTCTGATATGGATGTGTAGGAGCAACGTACTCATGATATGGAGGGTAGTAGTAAGCATCATCATAATTACTTGACATCATTTTATTGAAAGAGTTGGAAACTCAGAAATAACAGATTCTTTTGAGACATACCAACACTTGTGCCTGTGAAACAAAAATATTTGAGCTCGGAGTCGCCAGGTATGTGAAGAAAATGCCTCCAAAAGGCTGAAACTACTACTACACACACCAAACATCAGCAATAAAACACATAAACATGAACTGAGAAGCAGTTCACCGTCCCACCAGGGGTACCAAAAACTGTTATCACCTAAAGTTGCACCCTTGTTGAACCTGATGTCCAATGCCTCAGTGTAACATGGGAAGACCTCTTAAGATGTGGGTTTCTTGTAAGCAGAGGTCAACCTCTGGAGAAGGCCAGCTTCCTTTGGTGTTACCTAAACTACTGATTTTTTGAAGGGAAAGGGAGAAGGAGCACATAAATTGAAACTAAACTAAGGTGATACACCGAAATGACAGGAATAGTGAGATACTCAAATTACACCTGAATACTGATGATGAACATAAGATTACACATCAAATTTTGTAAGCCTTACACTAACGTTTCACAAACAGGTTCGATTCATACACTTTTTCTGGAGAGGAAAGAAAGATTTTCACAGACTACAATCCATGTGTGACTAAGTGAACACAATTTGTGATTTGTATAATGATACTTTTGCAAAGGAAGGCATGAAATGCAAGATAAATTTATGAAGGAATGAAAGAAATTCATAAAAATAACTTGATCATGAACCTGAAATGCACAGCACTCTGAAAGAACAAGATGGAAATCCGAACATCAATGGTCACCAAGGAAAACTTTATATATCATGCTCCAAAATGAGTTACAAAATTCTGCTAATCCGAGAGAGGACTGTAGAAGTCACAGACTTCAAAAAAGCATCCAGGAGAACTCCTTTACAAGAAGGCAAAAATGCCTTATATACAAAAGTATGTCGACCCCTCTGGGCTTACAAAATATCTAGCCTCCGAAAAGATCTACCCCTAGATCTTTTGCCATAGTTAATGTTGCACCTTGCATGTCCATGCCACCTATGTCAGTGAAGAAATACTCCCGAAGAAGCCTTCAAATCTTTCACAGCTACCACATTCATTTATGATTCTCGTGTCCACCTTTGAACCTCCCTGTCGAGCACTTTGAATGCTCTTGAGCTCAGAACAGATTGGCGTCATTTTCACCCTATTGATTTTCTTCATCTGGTTTAGCTACCAATGATTCACTTGTAGCTCTCTCTGATTGGATGAGCATACTCCACGTAGATCCCCCGATGGTCAAAGGTGGTTCAAACGACATCGCATGTCGGTGAGACACTAATTGTGTCTCCCCGATGCGACTAGCTCACTTTTATCAATTATCAACATAGCTCAAGATAGTCAGTGAGACCCTTTGGCGAGCTGAAAAAGTCATATCAATATCACTGAAGCCATCGGCAAGACACTATTATGTTGCTGAGACAACATGACGAAATCCCTATTCCTTAGCAAAGGCATCTGCTTCGGGGAGACCCCATGCATTCGGTAAGACCTCCTAGATGTTGGATCCTTCTCCTCGAGCTGGTTCTCCTTCGGCAAGACTTCAGTTAGTCACCGGGACTTACGCTAAACTCTTCCATTCTGCCCGAGCTCTCCTCAATTTGCTGAGACTCCCACCGGTTGGTGAGACATTTCACCGAGCTCCCTATCCTTTCAGCAATGATTTTACTTTTTTCAGTTGGGGAGACATCACCAACTCGGCAAGACCTTTCGTCAACTGCTGGAAACTATACCGATGTCAAATGTTGGGGAGACCTCCATCAAACTCATTGTTGTTGCCAAAACATTCCTGGGTTGTCGAGACCTCTTGGTGAGCTAAAATTGCCACGTTGAAGACTTCAACATAAAGTGTTGTTGGTGAGACATGTTAGTTCGCTAAGACATCACATCGAGCTCTTGTGTTACCCCAAAGTGTTCACCTATCAGTGTGACTTTCTCACATCGGTAGGGCTTCTTACCGATGGTATTTCTTTCGGTGAGAATCTCCCTGATGACTTTAAACCAAATTTTGTCAGTGAGACTTTAACTCTTCGCTAGGACCTTTCTTCGAAGGAGATCCTCATGTCGATGGGGAACTCTTAGTCACCAGGACAATCATTTTGTATTACCGATAGGAATCTGTAGGTGAAGCATTCAGACCTGATGGAACCCCTGGTAGTCGGCAAGACATCTGGAAGGTCTTGCTGACTTTCTCCTTAAAGGATAAATCTTCCAAACTGACTAAGGCCGACCTTCAACAGAACTCTGTAAAACTGGTGGGGCGGGGCCAAGACAAAACTAGAACCGAAATTGGAACCAAAACCAGACCTAAAACTTCCACGAAGTTTCAAGTCTGGATTCCGTTCTGATCTAGCTCCTGACAAAACACGAGGGACGAAGGAAAAAAGGAAAACAAAAGGGGAAACCAAGGAGGAGACATCCCCCGAGCATAGGCCACGAAAAAAGAAAGAAAAATGAGCGGGACCAGGGTCAGAACCAGAATGGAAATAGGAACCGAAACTTTGTAAAATTTCCAAGTTCAGGTTCCAACCCAATCCTGGGTCCGGGCCCGTCAAAAGAAAGAAAACACAAAATAGGAGACAAAGCGGGATCGGAACTAAAACTGATCCCAAGAAAAACACAGCGGGGGTGGGGGCGGAAACAAACCCAAAACTAAAACTTTCATCAAGTTTCAAGTTCGGATTTCGACTCAAACCCGCCTCCGATAGAAACAAAGGAAAAGAGACAGAAACACAAAAAACCCAGTGGAACTGAAACCGGGATGGGACTAGTCCCCGGAACTTTGTAAAAGTTCCAAGTTCAGTCACGGTTCTGGTTTCGCTCCAAACAGAACAAAAAGGAAAAAGGGCACAAGGAAAACAAAACAGAAAGGGGGAAAACAAGGCAAAATAGAAAAGAATGAAAACCCACCTAAAACCGAAGACTTGCACACTGGGCTCAACCCTCCTAGGAGCCACATTTAATCCACATGCCAAAATAGACAACATCATTAATCTCCCCTGCGTTTGCACAAGAAGCAATCAAGTTAGAAAAAGGTGATCCTGATGGAAGTGTCCCTCCATTTGGCCTTCGAGAACATCTAAAAGCATGGGTTACCCTACCTGATTGAGCCCATAGGTGAAAAATGGGCAACTGTAACAAGCCACAGTGTAGTTTTGAATCCTGATTTTGAAAGGGATGCAGGAATCAGGATTGGGACATGACCAAATACAAAGGTGATTAAATAAATCTAATAGTATCATCAAAAATGCCTTCGGGATCGGGATTGGGGGAGTTTCAAAACCCCAACATGGACCGATTCAAAAATTTAACCATATTTTAAACTCATTCAGGAATCAGATGTGAGAAACTAAAGTTTCGACACACACATTGCAATGGTTGAAATTTTAAAGTTTATCAAATTTGAAACAAACTTGACCCAAGTAGTACAAAAACCCGAGGTAAACTAGGGCACGAAGGGAACAAGAAGCCCGTGCCAAAAACACTAAACAAAACACAAGAAAAATAAAAAATGAAGAAAATCCAAAACAAAAGAGAGGAAAGCAAGCTAGAGGGTTTCAGAAAAAAAAATGTACCAAAGGGTGCTAGGAAAATGAAAAAACAAACTAGAAAGAAGAAGAAATGAGAAAACAAGAAACAAGAAATGTGAAACAGTGAAAGAAATGGACAAGAAAAACAAACACACGTAGCTTGACCTCAAACTCCAACCCTTCACTCCACTTTGGTTTGGTCCGTCGAAGTGCATAAGCAAAAATGAGTGAAAATTGAGGGGCAGCAGGAATAAAACTCATTCACGCGTGCAAACAAGTGTTCATTAATGTTGAGTAGTTTAGGCCTCGGTATTGGGGTGGAGGTCATATATGAGCCATCACAAGAACAAAAGGTAAGCGGGAGTTAGGATCGGGAAGGAACACGACACCAAAACCTTTAGTAGGTGTAAAGTTCCAAAAATTTTCTGAAATTCGAACTCCGAAAAACAAAGACAAACATAGGAATCGGGATCGGGATGGAACTCGAAACAAGAACTTGTAAAAGTTCTTAGTTCCAATTCTAGTCTAACATCTAATTTTGAAACACACAAGGCAAAACATAAGGGAGTCAAAAATTGGGATCGAGATGAAAATAGGAACTTACACTTTTAAGGGTGCAAGGTGACGATTTTGATCTGATACCCAAATTCGACAAAAAAAAGACACTCAAGGAAAAATGTGAGGATTGAGATTGGGATGAAGATGAGAACTTGAACTTTGGAAAAGTATCAAGTGCCAGTGACAGTTCGAAACCCAAACTTGACAAACAAAGGAAAACAAAGACTTAGGAGAAAAAGACAACTCCCAAAGCCAAAAGAAGAACACCAAAGACAAAAACAACAAAGGGGGACCCATTTTGACAAAAAAAAAGGGGTGTTTATGCAAGGCATAAAAAGTAGGTTCTTTCCAGCTTGGGGAGGTAACCATTTATGAACATTACCTTCAACTAAAATTGGAGGATAGCTACACCCATTTCTACATTATCAATGACAACTTTGTGTATGTTGTGATCAGAGGGTTGGAGGGAGATTTCTCTACAATGATCACCAATGAAGCCATGGAAGCACTAAAAATTTGGGGAAGCTAGTATATTTAGTTCAAAACCTTCACATACATCAAAGTGGCCAACTTCCACCTATCTCCATATAAAATTCCAACGTACCCATCGGATAATATGATCTTGTTGGAGGTGTGCAGATAGGTGACAAAGATTCATCGATTAATAATAGGGAAGCACAAGTCTGGATACAAATTCCTAATCAAAATAGGAGTATATTCATGTGCAAATGTGCAGAATGCCAAGAGTGAAGAAGTAGAATTGGAAAAATATGCACTTGTGATGTACAATGGTCCTTGGGGTAGGTTTGACCCAATTGGAGAAATCACTAAGGTAATAGGCTCTTTCTTCATCCATGAGGCAAAATAAAAAATTTGAAAGATGAATACAAAGATGAGTACAAACTAACTCTATTGCATCCTAAAATCTCCTTGGTGCAATATAATCTCCCTGAACCTCTCGGTTCAAAATAATATCACTTAGCGGTTGTAAGCTCAATTATTATTTTTCTTCTTATTCTCAAATAGAAAAGAATGAAATTTTTAACCTCCTAACTCCATAGTTATTACATTACAATTGTGCACTACCACTTCAAATGAAATTCAACACTTGGCTTGTATGTCTATGGCTTCAATTAATTCATCATATTTGACAAGTGGTGGTGTATTTTGATCTAAAATACAATTTCAACCATTGATCTTTGCAAATCTAATGGCTTTAGGGTGATTCTATAGGTTTGAGCTCGCAGGTCTAGCACTTTAGACATTTTATTCTGGAATTCAACTATTGTCATTCATCGAATGGTGGACTATTTTTATACATTATTTTTAATTTGCTAGGAATATATTATTATGTCATATTAAATAAAAATATTTATTATAGTTATTTTTATTACTATATATCATATTTTTATATTTTAATCAATTTTTTCAACTTTTTTAGGAATCTAATTATATATAAGACCTACTAATAGCTCAAATTTATATAATTCTACTTAATTATCCATCTACAAATAAAACATTCTAATTAATCTCTATGAAACATATTGTACTATTACTTGAATAAAAACTAACACAAAATATTTATTACTACAAATTAATTACAAAGAGTAGCACAACCCTTGATTATATTACAAATGAATTGCAATGTTACATCCCTTATTAAATATGAGTAGAGCATGCAAAATCATGTATAAATGACACATGCCACTTTTACATTTGATAAATTGACACAATTTCCTCTAGTATAATGGAATGGGTACAATGGCTTGTAATTACTTGGTGGATTTTTTGTAGCTCCTTACAAAGGTGGCAAAACATTAGTTATAGTAAAATTATTCATTGTCCTCTAAAGACAATCAACCTAGGAACTTGTAGGGAACCATAGACAATACCTTAATACCATATGGAGGTCTTAAGAACAAGCTAAAGGGATAATAAATTTTCTACCTCCATCTTTAGGAAGGGCCAAGCCACCAAGAAAGAACATTGTGACATTGAAATTCCATAGTTTCTCTTTGAGGGCCTCTCTCAAAATGGAGTATGAGAAATTGAGGGATTTCCATGGGGAAAATTTTGAAAAATTTCTACTCTCACACACCCGGTCAAATCAGTTATCTCCCTCAAATCTCCTCATCCTGGTTCAAAACACAACACAAGGGAAAAGTTCAAACTAGATCAACTCTTTTCCAATTTCACCCATTCTAAAGGGAATTGGTCTCTCTTTTCCTTAAAAACTACATAACTCAAGGAAATAGAATTTAGAGTATCCACAATAATACCATGAGATCATCCTTATTAACCTCGTGAAACACTACCCTCAAAACCATATTATAGACTAAGGAATGATTTCATTTAAGCTTATAATCCCTTTATATAGAAATTTTTTGAGGTTAACCTAGCCCTCGATCAACTTCCAAATCCTAGTCAACTAAAATCAATCATTAAATATCCTAAATATATTCTAACTGCCATCTAGATTCTTACAAAGCCTTGAAATGCCAGTACACATGCTCAAAAGTATTTCACATATCTTCTTTGGTATGAACAATCAAGTTATCAACACCATTCATTATACTTCTCCAACCATGTCACATATTCCTCTTTGAAGGTCACTTGCGTGCCAAAAGCTTTGCTAACTTGACAATTGTACTATGTACATATGTACTATAGTCTATGTACCATCCATCAAGAATCAAATGCAATCTGTGTCATGTACTCCTCAAGGGATTTGAAGAGATTAATTTTGTGTTCTAGAATCACATCATGTCTTCTTTGGAAAGCTATGATGTCATTCAAAATTATTGTCACTTCATATGTGTACCATATTTTCACTCCAAAGTAACAATGCAAGACCAACATCCCCCATTATACTTTTCTAACCATGTAAAATACACCTATTTTCTAATCAATTTTAGGATTTGAGAAAAAATATTTCAATCATATCAATGCCTACTTGGGGATATAGAGTCCCAGAGTCATGCAAATTTATCCTCATAACAACCTAACGCACTTCAATGACAAAATGAACACTATTACTTTGTAATAACATGACCTATGAGTGGCTAATATTGTGATCCTACTTAATAATCCATTTGCAACAACAATATCCTCAGTATTTCCAACTAGGATATGCAAAACCTAGGTGGGTTCCCCTTATGGTATCATTGTAAGATAAGATCTTAAGACAGTTAGATACCAAATAAACAAATTCTCATAGATTATAACAAGGATTCACAAATTTTTATATGAAAAATACCCATTATCCATGTGAGTAGTCAAATCCTTGTATGAGAAGGTAAAATAATTATGAATAACTTAAATTTAGCTTATAATTTATCTAATTGAATCTATTTTAGGGTTTGAGAAAGACTATTTTAATTAAATACTATTATCTTGTAATAGCATGACCTACTAAGGACTAACAATGTGGTCCTACTTAGTAATCCTTTTGCAATGACAATATCCTCTACATTTCCATTAAAGAAATTAATCCATTTATTAAAAAAAAGATATCAATGAAAATACAAAATACAAGGAGTTTGCAATGAAGAACTCAATAATACTTCATCATTTTATCCATAAGGGAAATTATATTACAAAGTTCAAGATGATAGCACACTGAAACTTGTTTTCATATATGCCTCAATAAAAATATGCATTGATGTTATAGTGAATCATGTATAGGCCTTGAAAATATATCTTAAGACACATTATAGACTAAGAACCCACCCAAAATTATAATTCTTAGAATCCTTTACAATGAGGATCATACCCCTTTTATAAACTCATGAGCCAAATCACGTGTGTCATGTGTTACATTTGATAACCAAATTCATGTTGAAAAAAATGTGTATAACAACCCATTACAAGACAATTTTCTTTAAAATTTGGATATAAAAAATATTGTTGAAGCCATTGGAGAAGAATATGACCTCAGACTATTGATGAAGTAAAAAATGATGGCCCTACTAACATGACAAGCCATTACATTTTTCTAGCCATGAAGCATACATATATTTTTTAGGCCATTGTAACTCAAACACTTCTTCCACTTTATTCACATGATTATTATACATTTCATCCAAAGTTATTTTAGTTTCCCCAGTGAAACTATCTAGGCTTGATCCTAATTTAATCAATCTATCCAAGCTACCATTCAAAAAAAATGAGTGAGGTTCTTCATATTACAATATTGGAACACCTAAAGAAGGTAATATATTTTGAAATCAAACTCCATTGACCAAATTATTTTTTCATCCAATATCTTTGGCATCAAATCCCCCTCCAATGATTTAAAGGAATCCAACCTACTCTTGAGTTGAACATCCAACTTTGTCTACTATGTTGATAAATCACTGAATATTATTAACACTTTCTGAGTGCTTACCAATTATGCATGAGCAATTTGATCAAATTTAGTGTGCATATATATTTATCCCATTATTAACACCCTAGGGATCGATGTATTCAATATTTCCTTTAGATTTCCTTCATTGTGCTTGTAGTTGGTGTATGCATTTCTCAAATTGTTGTAACCTTCTCATGTGTCATTTAATTTTCTTAAGATACTTATTGATGTATGACCCAACAAGTCATCAACAAGGTCAAGACCATATTTTTCTTTCCCTCTTTATTAATTTTCTCTACTTCCTTGCTTCATTATAACTACCCTTCAACTCCTTTATTCTCAATGATAATGTCTCCCTATCTTAGAAATTTGTATCAATTGAACTTGATTGATGGGTGTTAGGCTTTGAAGTGATGCTTTGAGGAGTAATTAATGATTGCATCCTATTATATTCTTATAGTAATTGTAAATGATCATTTTGTAACTTGTCAAAATCAACCTACAATTTCTTTGTTGTTGCTTCACTAAACAAAGAAATGCTTAATACCAAGGATTTTTCTTGTTGAGAACTTGTATCTACAAGTCTCCTTACAATAAGGTTTCCTATAAGATCCTTAACATCCCTTGTAACTTGAGGTTTCTTGGTTTTTGGAGAAATTTCCCAAATTGTAAATGTTTGAAATCTTGTGCTAAATCTAGATCCAAAATATAAATCTTTGACTTGCTCCTCATACGTTAGTAGTTCCTCATCAGTTTCTTGCCTCTTGATGGTGTCCAAAATAATTTATGAGGCAATTTCCCATTTCGGCAATGAAAGACAACCACTTTCTTACACAATTATTTTTCCTTTCTCAAGAGTGATATCATTGGCATGGAATTCAACCTCTTGCATGACCTTATTAGTTATCTTGTATTTATTCATTTTTTTCCTTCTCCCTTACTTTATTCATATTTTTGAGGAAAAACTACATCTTGTTCTTGGTTAGGAAGTCTTTAAATTCTTGACTTCACAAATATTTCATCTATAAAAAATTAAATGCATGCAGGGGCTCTTATTTCACTTGCAACATTATTAGTCCTTTTTGTTGGAGTATAGAAACACTGAGAAGGGGGGGCGAATCAGTGTTTCAATAAAAAAATTCAATTCAATTATTTCTTAAGCACATAGTCTCTTTGTGATAACTTGAATGTTCAATTACTAAAAAGTAACCCAATTAGATAGGCAAGGCTTAATGCTTGATTAACATAGAAATTCAAGTGTTGAAAAGATTGAATGTTTAAACATGAAGAACAATAGACCACAAATAATGAGAAACCATAACACAATGATTTATGAGTGGAAAACTCTTTACAAGGAGAAAAAACCACTCTAAAAAATTATTTTATTAGCCTCACTAGCAAAATGGTAAATTCTCACTGATTACAGCCTCACTGGAAAATCACAGCCTCACTAGAAAAATATAGCCTCACTGGAAAAACCTCCATGGTCTTAATGACCAATATCTAATGAAATAAGAGATATAACTTCAGGGGGTTACCCTATTACAATACACTCCACTGTTCCATCTTTGCATCATCAAATCTACAAACTCCATCTCCCTCTTTCATATGCAAAGATTCAACATTTCCTTCTCTACAAAACTACTCTTCAACACACTATGAACAATTTGATAAAACAATTACCAATGACCTTTGCATACACCTTGCTTAGAAATCTCCTTTGTATGTGTAGACAAATGACAGAAAGAATGGCATTTATACAATCATGTATTTTGTGATAAATGGCATGCACATGGACATTTACTTATACAAATTCAAACTTTGACCTTACTACAAACTAAACTTCAGAGCCTTGTGATTTCATACACATTTCATTAACTTGAAAATGAAACTCTTTACAAGAACTTCTTGTCTCATCAAACGAAGACTCAACTACACACACCTTGACCATTAACCCTCTTTCAAAGCAAACACAAAGTCTCTATTTCAGACACTTATGATTCTAATCAGATCATACCAAACAATAAACAAATGAAACCATTTGAAGAATCCCTCTATATCAAAGCATTTCATTTCTTGAATGTTTCATTTAGATTTGAAACTCAAGAAAATTTACTTTGCATTTGCAATACAATCTTACATTCAGATCATTCATCTTATGCACTTCCAAACAAAGAATCAAAAACTTGGTTGAAATACATTAGATCTCTTCTCCATTTTGTTTATTCACAACCTTGTGTGAAAAAAAAACTGAAGGCATGGTTCACAATGTTCTTGTTGTGCTCAATACACCAGCACATAGACAAAATCCATCAAGGTCTTCAAGACTATGCACATTCTATTCTTTAAGCCCTCACCATTAAAATAAACCTTAGTAGTAAAACTTGCTTCAACACATTCTTACATTACATAATATCCATTAGCCTGCACTCAATATTACTTTTTTTCAATGATCACTAATCAAAAACAGTTATGCATTGAACCATGATAACTTGCAATTACCTATCAAAATGATCCTTTGCAAAGTAACCATTATCAACTCCAAATTCCAACCTTTGATACTTGAACCTCGCTAATGTTTCAATTAAAACATAGTCTTTGATTCATCAATAGTTTTGAAAGATTAACTTGTCATCGGTAAACTGGAAAGGAGTCGGTTACTCTATGTAAGTAACTCCCTTAAGTCATTTCTAAAGTAACAGATTACTAATAATAACAAGTCACAAAGAAAATTTGATATAAAATTTTCACAAAGTCCTCCATTTAGGGTTTTAAAGACAAAACTTCAAAATAATGAGATAAACCTTAATCAACTTCCAAAACTAACTTTGTCAACCATGCCTTTATACCAAAATCCTTTTGTTCCCATTGACACCTTGCAATGAGTGATCCAAGAAATGCATAAAAGGTTCTCTAACATCAAACTCTCAATGGGATGAGGTGTACTAACATAACCTTGTGAACAAACTTGCATCAACAATACAATGGTTATTGTATGCATTCTTGACAACATCATGTACCTAGTAAACACCAACCAGGTAACTTCTCATATCATGTCATGAAGCATCAGCACCAAACAAGTAACCTTGTGATACCTCAAAGCAACTCACTCAACCTATATCAACAAAGCACCAAGACAGTCTCTTTGACATCAATGACAAATAATTCCCAACAAACTCCCCCTTTGGCATTGATGTCAACCAATTCTCTAACATCAAACTCTCAATAGGATGAGTTGTACTAACATAACCTTATGAACAAACTTACATCAACAATACAATGGTGCATCAATGATACAATGGTTATTGCATGCATTCCTGACAACATCATCCACCTATTAAACACCAACCAATTAACTTGTCACATCATGTCATGAAGCATCAACACCAAACAAGTAACCTTGTGATACCTTAAAGAAACTCACTCAACCTATATCAACAAAGCACCAAGACGGTCTCTTTGACATCAATGAAAAAAAAAGCCCAAAAAACTCCCCCTTTGGCATTGATGTCAAAAAACCAAACTTATTTCATCATCATCAAGTAATCAAAGATTCATAAAATCATCA
The DNA here is from genome assembly GCA_007258455.2 of Sequoia sempervirens. Classification (NCBI taxonomy): domain Eukaryota; kingdom Viridiplantae; phylum Streptophyta; class Pinopsida; order Cupressales; family Cupressaceae; genus Sequoia; species Sequoia sempervirens. The sequence goes on along the minus strand of VDFB02000363.1, from coordinate 58,162,906 downwards.
AAGATTAATCTAAATCATGAGGGTGTTCTCCCCCTTTGACATCAATGAAAAGGGGTAGGAAGCAAAGCAACTTTAGAGACTATGAACTGAGCAAGAGAAACTACTATGATGACACACTTACTATGAGAAACCTATGCACTGAATTTAGTACACCATTATCCACACTGTCCAAGCAAGTGAATGGTCTCCACTACACAAACAAAGTAACTATCCAAAACTATCTAAGCAAAAGTGACCTAATAATCTACAAAGCTGCACTATCACAAATGATAAAATATGGCAATTACCATCACCATGTTGTGTTCAAGTTGTGTTCAACTTGCAAGCATCATTCATTCAACTTTCAACTTTGTGCAACTATAAAGCCATCATTGTTCTTTGTCAAGCATCATAAGAAGGAAGTGACTCTCAAGAACCATAACTCACTGGCAAGGATTAAATGAGCATTTTCCAATACTAAGTAATGCATTGGAAAAGAAAAGTAACTACAAAGAAATATAACCACTACCTTGTACTTTATACTTGTCACTGTGTAAACATAGTCTCTTCATGATAGATATATTATGAAACTTGCACCCTATTGCTCCCCCTATGAAAACAAATCCATTGTAATCAAGCAACTAAGCAACTTGCATCCAAATTATAGTGTCATCAAGGACTATCATCAATAACACATAGTCGCCAAGTAACGACAACAACATCCAACAAATTTTTCAGAAAAAACATAGTTCTATCCACTATCAAAACTACAAACTAGCCACTGTCCTTGTTTGAACCTTGTTGACCAAGACACTATCCAAGTCTCTTCTTTTAGTGTCATGGAATTATTTTTAGAATGATTTAATATGCAACTCATAGATTCCAAACAAAGTCATTGTTCCAAAACAAGCATCCACTTGAAGCAGGCATGTATATCATTGTTCCATGCATAAAGAACACCGAACCAAGAAGACTACTAAAACAATGTCTTGAAGAATGTGAACATGATATCCATTGAACAAAATCTACACCACTTCCTCAAGGAAACTGCACATATCTTGCATCCCAAACTTATTTTGCACTGTACTAGCAAAATAATCACTATTTCCAAACTTATCTTGTTGCATATTGACAATACATACCATAAACTTATCATTGTTTCTAGGATTGAGATCAACAAACTGTGAAATAGAAATAAATCATTATCATAGTCATTACATATTTGCATTCATGTTGCATACTCCACTTTCATTGTCACCTTGGAAGAATACATGTTTACTTTCCATACAAGCACAACTGAGATAGTTGTCCTCCAAAGTACAATGTACCTTTTATGTTGACCTTTGACCACAAAGTTGTCCCTCCATAAATTACTCCATGACCACAAGATGTAAGCATGCAAACATTGAATACCTCCTTTTTCCCACTACAAATTGACATGAACATCACAGGCATAAACATAATAGTGACTTAAGAAGTGCATGAGCACCACATAATTTTCAAAGACTCATGGGATCAACAAGATGAGACTAACATCATTGTAGTTGAATACTGCCAAATATTAGAAGCCATCAAGAAGAAAAATTTAAAATCACTCATAACTCTATGCCTTGAAATGACTACAATCATAACATCAGTCCAAGAAAGATGATTGAGAAGAGGTAAGAATCACTATCAAAGCATCTAAGTATCAAGATTGTCAAAGATGTTGTCCACGACTTTGTAATCATAATCCAGACCTAATAAGCATCATCAACTCAAAGTGACTGCCATCATTGTCACTGTACTGTTACTATATCAAGGTGTAACATTACTGACTATTTCAAGAACACTTGTGACTACCATTTCTATTAGTTCCTTGTCCATAGATAGTGCAAGAGAAGTAAACTACTCAAAGATCATACCCTTGCCACTTTTAGCAATGACTATCACCATTATACTTGAAGGAGGCATGAAATAAATTGAAACAAGTAAGAATGTCACTGTATCAAGCATAAATAATTTCACCAAGATACCAAAACACCAAGACCAGCTACAAGATACCACAATAAGATTATGCATTGTGCATCAACTAACAACCCTTGACGTTACACATCAATGACCTTGAAATCACCTGCCACCCATTCACTTCTGCACTAAAATAAAAAACACTAAGCATTATGCAAATTGGATAGCATGTAAAAATACTTCATACTCCAATGTGCAGGCCTTGTATTGATCCACTATCATACACCTATCTCTCCTAGCATAAATAATCTTCTCAACCCAATAAACACAATTAGCAACCGCTGTTATAAGTAGATGAACTCATGATGCCATTATCTTTTTTGCATGCATTATATGACTATCTCATACTCAAAGACCAACATATAAAGAATGACCATGCACACAAACTACTAAGCACTCACAAAATCATTGTATTTTCCCAATAAGAACCACACTATGACAGATGTACAAACTTATTGTTGTTAATGAGATATCAATTCCAATGAGAATCACTATGATTTGAACTATCACTGAGATAAAGCATATTGAAAAACATTCATTGATAAGAACAGTTGATCAAGTTTACTAAAGACACCACCAATAATGCAAAACCTTGGAGCAAGCAAGAAATACCTCGGTACCAAGCATGAACCAACCATATTCTATTAATTTTGCCAACTATGTATAAACAACAAACCTTCATTTTGAATCAACATCATGGATAGCATTGTATGAAATCAATAAAGCACTAGCTCAACAAACAACACAAATATATAAGCCACACTGTCTATAAAGACAAAAAGTAAACATTCACCCTGCATACTCCATTTTACATCTTATAATGAAGCACTCCTTTATTTTCCTCTTAGCTGTTGACTATGGAATTTGTGTAATATAACATAAGACCAACTCCCCCTAAATTTATGCATAGTTATGAAAGTCTCTTGTGCAACATGCACAAGATTAGGTTCTTCTTTCTATTTTTGTTCATGTTTCCTCCTCCAAACTTTCTCAGGCTCTTTCGTTTTCCAAGATTTTTCAGACTCTTCCTTTTTCTTGTTTGACATGTTTGTCCTCTTATTATGATTATGTGGACTCACTAAAATTCTTCTACAAAATTGTGTTGTATGTCCAAGGTTGGTACATTTATAAAAAAACTACACTCATAATTCTATAAAATGCAAATTGACTTCTTCTTCTACAATCAATTGTTTTATGTCCATAATCATTACAAGAGTAACAATAACTATGGAAACATAAATAATTGTACTTGATTTTCCTTGTTGATGACCTTCTTCTTAGACTTTGCTTGGGATCATAAAATCTTTTGTATCCATCCTCAAAAGTGTTTTGATTTGTAGGCTTTTTGAAATTAAAACTTGATTCTCCTTGTTCATATGTTGCTCCTTTTGACAAGCTTGTCAATTTCAGCATAGCATATTTGTTACACATTTCTCCTTCATATCCTATCCCAGATTTGTTTGAAAAATATTTTTGACTCGGCAACATTTTTTCAAACAACTCGGTGCTCTGCTCATTCTGTAGACTTCTTTTCAAATCCAAATTTACCTTCTCTAATTGCTCTTTTAGGGACAACATTTCAACCTCTAAATTTTGGAAATCTTCTAGTTTGGTTTGCAACTTCGTGTAAGTGGCTTCTTCCACTTTTCTAGACTCTTCCAATTGCACCTTTAGTTTCTCAATAATTTGATCAGATTCTACACATTTCTTCTTTAGTTCCCCAATAAGTTGATTAGATTCTTTGTACTTCATCTTTAGTTCTTCTTTTTCTTTTCTTTCTCTCTTCAATTCATCTAGGGCAACAATCAATTCATCTTCAAGATAAACTTGTGCTTCCTCTTCATCATTTTCTTCATATGACTCATTTGCAACTTCCATGAATTGTAACTCATCTCTTTTTGCATCAAACATTATTGCATGACATTCTTTAGAACCAAGAACATTAGAAACATCATAAAATTTTGTAATAGACTTTTCTTTCTTTTGATGCAAATCTTTCTCCTTTTTAGAAAATTTATTTCTATACCTCTTTCCCATTGTACTCCACTACTAAGAACCCTTAAGTTGGTTAAACTTTGTGCAAGGGTCTAGCTCTAATACCACTTGTTGGAGTATAGAAACACTGAGAAGTGGGGGGTGAATTAGTGTTTCAATAAACAAATTCAATTCAATTGTTTCTTAAGCACATAGTCTCTTTGTGATAACTTGAATGTTCAATTACTAAAAAGTAACCCAATCAGATAGGTAGGCTTAATGCTTGATTAACATAAAAATTCAAGTTTTGAAAAGACTAAATGTTTAAACATGAAGACCAATAGACCACAAATAATGAGAAACCATAACACAGTGATTTATGAGTGGAAAACCCTTTATAGGGAGAAAAAAATCACTCTGAAAATTAATTTTATTAGCCTCACTAGCAAAATGGTAATCTCACTAATTACAACCTCACTAGAAAAATACAACCTCACTGGCAAGATAAAGCCTCACTAGAAAAATACAACCTCACTGGAAAAACCTCCATGGTCTTAGTGACCAATCTCCAATGAAATAAGAGATATAACTTCAGGGGGTTACCCTATTACAATACACTCCACTGCTCCATCTCCACATCATCAAATCTACAAACTCCATCTCTCTCTTTCATATGAAAACATTCAATGTTTAATCCTTCTTTGCAAAACTAATCTTCAACACACTGAACAAATTGATAAAACAATGACCAATGACCTCTACATACACCTTGACTGGAAATCTCCTTTGTATGTGTAGACAGATGATATAAATAATGATATTTATACAATCATGTCTTCTATAATAAGTGACATTCACATGGACATTTACTTATACAAATTCAAACTTTGACCTTACTACAAACTAAACTTCAAAGCCTTGTGATTTCATACACATCACATTAACTTGAACATGAAACTCTTTACAAGAACTTCTTGTCTCATCAAACAAAGACTCAACTACACACACCTTGACCATTAACCCTCTTTGAAAGAAAACACAAATTCTCTGTTTCAGACACTTATGTTGAAAATTGAGGTGTTTTCTTAGCTTAATGCTTTGTAAAACCTTAATATTGGTGATCTAAATATTATTTTCCTTTGTTATAGATTCTTTGTGGGTGATTATCTGATTAATCCATTTTATTGTTTGTAGAATGTAGACAAAAGTTGATAGAAGTAGACAGGATATTAGAAAGATTACACAAGCATATACTATGGAGAAACCCTTTTGGTAAAAAAATCCACCAAGAATTAATCTATTATTCAATCTCTAAAGTAGATTACAATAGCTCTAATTCTTGCTTGAGAATGCCTCTTTTTCCTTCACCAAAACTTCTTCACAACATGCAATAAAACTGATAATAACTCTCTTCAACTTGCTTGAGATATATAGGCTTTGATTAACTTTGTAAACTCCAATTGAGTTACAATTACAATGCCTATCCCTAAAAGGTATGCCTATCTCATGCAAATAGAGTTATGTCATGAAGAACAATGCCAAATCCTCATCTTCATGCATTTGGGTGTCCCAAATTGAAGTAGCAACTCAACCTTTGTTCTATAAATATCTTCAAGGCTTCATCCTCAAAGTAGGCACCCAAAAGAGGTCCCACTTAACTGAGCCTTCTGAAATATCTTAACATGCAAAGGAGTTAATACGAAGAAGACAACTTGCACGCCCAAGTTGGCTCCAAGTCATTTCTTGTTAACTAAAACATTTACTCAACACCATTCATGCAAGAATGGTCTTCTCTTGTTAACTAGAGGTAGTCCCTGTTATCTATCATGCAATTCAAGTTGTTAGCCATGCATTCCAAGTTAACTAAAGTCAACTAGAATTTAGCTAAAACTAACTGAAGATAACTAAACCATAACTAAATTGAATTGAACTGAACTAAACTGAACTAAACTAATTCTGAACTGAACTGAACTGAACTTTATACATGCAAAGATCAAACCCTAACTCCTAGGATCTTTACATGCATTCAGAAGTTTTATCTCTTACTCTGAATAGTTAATTAAATTCAAGGTGAGTGTCATGTGGGTGCCCCATGTGCCCCTATTATTTAGGAACTCATAATGGACGCCCTCACATGCTCCTAACATTTATAATTAATTACAAATGTCAATTAACTTGATTATTTCATCAAATATTAATCTCTTTCTAATCCTAGTGTTGTGCAACACTTTCCAAGGACTTAGGAGATACATGAAATAAATAATGTTTAGGATTGCAATTAAATGGAATCATATTCCCAACATTCTCCCACTTGACATTATACATTGTAATTATTCTAAACAAGAATAATAATTTTAAATCAAGTATAGGACTCAAGGTCAATGGCCTTCTTGCACCAACTAATCAATCCATGCTAACTTCAAATGCAACCTGCATAATCATGAAGCTTCCAAGCAAATGATTAAAACCAAGATAACTTATCTCGTTTCATAAGATAATTTGTAACATTAATTAAAGTGTCAACTTTCTCAATTAATACCTTCCCATTATCAACCAAACCAATACCTTTCCCAAGCCTCTGTATCCAAACTGTCTCTTTAGAGGCACGTTAAACCACCAAGTGTGTTGAACTCACATTCAACCAAGGTGTAGGCTCCTCGGTCTTTTCTGTTGAAATTTTTTTTCTTACAAGTAACCATTCCAACAAATATCTCTTACCATAAGAGAACTCCAGCCTCACCTATTTCTCCAAGTATCCATGAGAACCTATAACCAACCAATCCATGCCAAACTCCACATGCAACACAACACTTTCATGATGTAATCAAGCAAATGATTAATGTACCCAATACTTAAAAGAATTACACAAGATCAATGTCAAATCTCCAATCATGAATCAGGAACATAAATATGACATCCATGATTTAACCATCTCCTCTTAGGAGATCACATGCACTATAACATACATCTTGGTCTCAAGAGAATATGTAATATGCCAAACTCTAAATGCATATCAAGAGTAAACCATGACATAATAGCAACCATTCTAAACCAATAAAAAACCATATCCCCAATCACATGAAGATAACCTTACCAATGATGCATCCATGTCACTGCGAACAACTCCCACTGAACCGTGGTACCGAGTTACACATGGAATCATGACTAGCATCCTCTCCATGAAGATTACTCTGGAACATGAAGCAAAGAGTTATCACAAACAATATTAGTTGAAATAACCAATGCATCATTACTATCATCTGAGGACTCCTCTGTAGAAGAATCAAAACTTTCTTTCTTGTTCTTACAATACTTCTTCACATGTCCTAGTTTCCCACAGTTCCAAAAAATTACCTTACTCTTACCAGGGGTTTTAGACCGTCCTTTAGACTTACCCTTTCCTTCCTTGTCTCCCTTAGGTCTCTTTTTCTCAAGCCTACCTTTTACAAACAAGGCATATTGGATTTCCTCTTTAGAATTCCTCCTCATCTCCTCTGATAGGAGAGTAGGAATTATATTGTCCATCTTAGGATCTACACCATTACCACTAATTGCAACAATTAGATTTTCCTAGGAATCTGGTAAAGAACAAAGTAGAAAAATGCATTTATCCTCATCTTCTAGATTTATATCTATAGATGCTAACTGACTGAGAATTAAATTGAAATCATTTAAATGTTGTGCAACAGATTCACCATCTTTCCTTTTTAATGAATACAACTTCCTTTTTAGATACAACTTATTGGTGAGACTCTTAGTTTGATAAATATCCCCTATTCTCTTCCATAGTTTATATGCAGTAGTTTCATCTAAAACATTCAAGAGAACAACATCATTGAGACATAATCTAATTGTTCCTCTTGCCTTTTTATCTAACTTAGCCCAATCCTCATCTAAAATAGTTGTAGGTGTCTTTGTCTCATTATTAACTGCTAACCACTGATCCCTTTCTTCAAGAAGATCTTTCATTTTTAGTTTCCACATTTCATAGTTAGAACCATTGAACCTTTCAATATCTAACCAAGAATTTATTGTAACAAAACTTATTTCCAAAATCAGCAAATAACAAAAATAATAAAAGCTCCCACTAAGCCAAAAAACCTCCAATCTTTTAAGAGAAAGGTGTCCCAATACTCTACCCAACCTCAGCTCTGATACCAAATGTTTAAAATTGAGGTGTTTTCTTAGCTTAATACTTTGTAAAAGCTTAATATTGTTGATCTAAATACGCTTTTCCTTTGTTACAAATTCTTTGTGGGTGATTATCTGATTAATCCATTTTATTGTCTGTAGAATGCAAATAGAAGTTGATAGAAGAAGTAGATAGGATATTAGAAAGATTATGCAAGCATATACCATGGATAAACCCTTTCGGGAAAAAACTCCACCAAGAATTAATCTATTATTCAATCTCTGAAGTAGATTACAATAGCTCTAATTCTTGATTGAGAATGCCTCTTTTTCCTTCACCAAAACTTCTTCATAGCCTGCAATAAAACTGATAATAACTCTCTTCAACTTGCTTGAGATATATAGGCTTTGATTAACTTTGTAAACTCCAACTGAGTTACAATTACAATGCTCAAGCCCTATCCCTAAAAGGTACACCTATCTCATGCAAATAGAGTTATGTCATGAAGAAAAATTCCAAATCCTCATCTTCATGCATTTGGGCGTCCCAAACTGAAGTAGCAACTCAACCTTTGTTCTGTAAATATCTTCAAGGCTTCATCCTCAAAGTAGACACCCAAAAGAGGTCCCACTTAACTGAGCCTTCTGAAATATCTTAACATGCAAAGGAGTTAATACCAAGAAGATAAGTTGGGCACCCAAGTTGGCTCCAACTCATTTCTTGTTAACTGAAACATTTACTCAACACCATTCATTCAAAAATGGTCTACTCTTGTTAACTGGAGGTAGTCCCTATTATCTGTCATGCAACTCAAGTTGTTTGCCATGCATTCCAAGTTAACTGAAGTCAATTAGCATTCAGCTAAAACTAACTAAAGATAACCGAACCATAATTGAATTGAACTGAACTAAACTAAACTAAACTAAACTAATTCTGAACTGAACTTCATGCATGCAAACATCAAACTCTAACTCCTAGGATCTTTACATGCATTCAGAAGTTTTATCTCTTACTTCCAATAGTTAACTGAACTCAATAGTTAACTGGACTCAAGGTGAGTGTCACCTTACCATTTGGGTGCCCCATGTGCCCCTATTATTTAGGAACCCATAATGGATGCCCTCACATGCTCCTAACATTTAGAATTAATTACAAATTTTAATTAACTTGATTATTTCATCAAATATTAATCTCTTTCTAATCCTAGTGTTGTGCCACACTATCCAAGGACTTAGGAGATACATGAAATAAATAATGTTTAGGATTGCAATTAAATGGCATCCTATTCCCAATAACTTATGATTCTAATTAGATCATACCAAACAATAAACAAATTCAAAACCATTTGAAGAATCCCTTTGTATCAAAGCATTTCATTTCTTGAATGTTTCATATAGATTTGAAACTCAAGAAACTTTACTCTGCATTTGCAATACAATCTCACATTCAGATCATTCATCTTATGCACTGCCAAGTAAAGAATTAGAAACTTTGTTGAAATACATTAGAACTCTTCAGCACCAAACACGTAACCTTGTGATACCTTGAAGCAACTCACTCAACCTATATCAGCAAAGCACAAAGACAGTCTCTTTGACATCAATGACAAGCAATTCCCAACACATTTGTCAACTATCATCATCAATTTATACACTAAGTGGTGGAGAAGCAAGGACTTAATTCACCTCCTAAATATCCATTACATTCTCTCCTATTACATTCTCTCCTATATCCTTTGATTCAACATAATCCACTAAATAGTACACCAAGGGTTGAACACCACTTGGTAGTCCCTATACTACTCTTGGAGGAATATCTGATGTTGGTGGCACCTCATATTGTTGAACAAGTTGTTCAACTTCTTTTTCTATTGGCCATGATTCTTCTCTTATTGGCCTTTGTGATGGTGCAAAAACCCTAGGAGCAAGAATAACAATATTTTCAAGCATAGTTTGCATTCTAATGATGTGATCCTTAATCTCCTTATATGCTCCTTAATAGCTCAGCTCAACCTAATTTCTTTGTTCTTCCCTAAGAATTGCAATTCATGTTTTCTTCCTTCTCTATATCTCTACATCAAACGCATACTTATTTATTATATCTTCATTTATATCAAATCATGGTATATGTTGGACTTTTTCACCCCTAGCCTGGTCTAATCATTGAAATTTTTGGGGTCACAATTCCTCTTCCAATCTACCCTTAAGATTGTAATAGAGGATATAAAAACTCCAACCCCTCCTTACCAATGATAAAAAATGAAAAGAAATAGTTTATGCTAGCAACAACAATCCCTTCTTGTGGGTTCTCAAATGAGGTTTATCTATCTCATGTAGTTGCCACATGATCTCAAGAAATACAACTCTATTTAGCACACTCCTTGGAAATATGTGAGATTCCAATGGATCACCATAAACTCTAATGGTTGTGGTAATAGAGTGGAAGAACCAATCACCCCAATTATGGTTGGCACCCCTACCTCAAGTGCTTTATCCATGGGACTCAAAAAATTCATCACTTTTTCAAAATCTTAATGGTTTGAAATCCCAAATTCCTTAGGACCACTTGCACAAAAATTCTTCAAACAACACATAATTTGAGGACTAGAAATGCATATCCCAAATGTATGTCCATCCATAAACTAGTAATGAGACTCCTTCAACATCATTCAACTTCAATTGCATTGGAACACTCCAAATTGTCTTCCCACTAAATAAAATAATATGACACAACAAATAATACCATTTGAACTATATTATTTAAATCCCATCACTTTTTATTACCATCAAGCCTTTGTAGATTCCTTCAACAATGAAAGTAGAAAAGTCAAAACTTGCATTCAAGTCTCTATGTTGGATGTCATTTCCTATCATCATTAGGTGGATTAGAATATATACCTTATAGTCAATATCCAAGACCTAACATAGGGTATAATAGGTGTTGATGAAGTAGTCTTCAAAAATATAAAAGATTAAAGGCTCAAATTCATCTCTAGAAAATCTCATAAGTTTTATATCATGTTCCTTTTTCTTATGATGAGGAAGTCACATGACCCTATAACTATACTTTTCCTTAGAATTTTCTTTACATAATGAATCAAAATTTATGGGGACAATTGTAGAGATTGAATACTTTATAGATTAATTATTTTTCCAACCTTCTTAGGAGACCACCCTTATCATTCAATATTGCCCTAGACTACAGATCATACCTCTTTGTAATTTATTTTATTAGGTCCAAATTAATGAAGAAATTTGGCACCACCAATATTCCTAGGTCCAAATTCCATATAATCAATATAGTTCTTACACAATTTCTCCTCCTATAGTAGTAATTGAAAAAATCCCAACCTTGAGTAGGGATTTTTTCATCCCTCACAAACTCAACTTTGTCAATTAGTCTACCTAAAATAATTCTAGCTCCTTGGGCATGATTTTCCCTTTTAGAGGATCCTAGAAGCTGACTTAAAATATCTTCTTCTAGTTCCCTTTCATTTTCTTATCTTTTGGAGTTGTCTGACTCATTTTAAGGTTTATCTCTAAACTAGAGTTTAGAAAATTGACTATAACTAGGTTTTTATTTACTTCACGAATAATTATATAACTCAAAAACCCTAATTGGAAACACTCATGCTCATAATAATCCTTTTACAATAACAATTAGAAATAATTTTACTCGCTCATTCTCGATGCTTGAAAACCCTAGTTTTTGCAATCACAACTTATGAAGTCATTCCAATGTCTCACTTATTTCACACAAATTTATTTTAGATGTGTAAGGATAAATATTTTAATGTAATTGAGTTAAAATATTTAAATGCAAGAAAAAAAATCCATCACTTTTCAGTAATGGTTTGTACGAGCGAAACCATGGATTCTATGAGTCTCCTACAAGTTGTTCTCAGGTTTGAATGTGGGCCATTGATTTTGGTGGGAGTGTTTTGATTGATGGATAGCACACTAATTTTCTTAAGTATAACAAAATTTAAACTCCCAATGGCTAAATTGTGTTACAAAGATAATATGTGCTATAATGAAATTTGCCTCTTGTAAAGTCAAAAAACTTGAAGTCACTTGGTCCCAATCAATGTCATTTCCAAATGCCACCACAATGCACTAGCACATGTTTATTTTATGAATTTTTGAAGAAACCTACAAATAAACCTCACATTGCAATGAGAGGAAAATGCCTAACACCTAATCATTTATTGCATGTTCTTTAAAATCCATATAATTTTTTGAGCCCAATCCATGTAAGTGCCACATGTCATCATATCACACTAGTGTAACTTCAAAAGGATTAAATTTTTATAAACCTACAAGACACGATAGTGGACCCATAGATACAAGACTAAGCCAAAAGGTGATAGTGGAATCCACGCGTTAGAAGAGCACACTAGTGCAACTTAGAAGTATGCACAAATCAAGAAAATACACTATGAAGGATGGATGCACTTGAATAAGGAGAAACCACATGGATGAGAGTGGGTACCACCATACAAGTTCTTGTTTAAGAATAATTAGGTGCATATAAAAGGTGTAAAAATAAATGGCTCAACCAGTTTTTAGGATATAGGGACCGGTGAAGAAATGAATCTTGATACATAATGTTGTGAATTCAGGGAGCATTACAGGGAACAAGAGATCATTAAGAAAGTACACAAGGCATCAGAGTGAAATAATGCAACTTAGAAAATAATAATAATGTTAATCTCTATATAGGAGCAAATTTGCACCCCTTATGCAAATTCCCCTTTTACCCTTCTTCACTTTAGAAAACAAAATTTCCATCTAAGCCTACTGCCTTCGTTCCACTTGGCAATTGTTCTGTGTGTCAATAGAGGAACTATTGGGGACTCTTGCATGACACGTAGACATCTGTGTGGTGTGCTTACATCCCTAATAGATTCCCACGTTTAGAGCCTGTAGAGGTGTTACACTTCCCATTGGAGGTTGATTTGTAATGCCCTTTTCGGCTAACTGACCTGAATGTGGTCATTTTATTCATCCTTCTTTCAAATTCCCTCTGTCTACATGCATTTCAACCTCTACACATCTTCTTTGGAATCCTTCAAGCAATCTTTTCATAAGCTTAAGCATTCTAGCAGCACTCTTTCACTCCATAGTAGCAAAAGCATCACTCCATCAACTCAGTATAGCAAGTGTGGAACAACACCATTGTAGTAGAGGCTTGACTCATCTTTTTTTCTCCCCCATTAGCCTTGAGTGCTCTTGGTGGAGGTGGTAAGCTTTCTACTCCTCTCCTCTATTATTTGGTTGAGTAGCACATTACTGTTTGTAGTGTTTTAGTGTTCTTTACTTCATTTCTTTATCATATTATTTCTCCATTATTGTAAACTTGGTTGTCCATGGAGGTGGAAACACCAAAGCAGGGATCTGATTGAGGTAGAATCTTATACATCCCTAGCAAATTTCCCTCTTATTGTGTGTAGGCGGAAGTATACTTGGATCCAGCTGGTGAACGAATTCCTTTGTGAGATCATTCTTGCCACCTTAACTCTTGTGTACTTACTCTATCATATTTGTACATATCTTTCCCACTTCTTAATCTTGTTTTGGCCCTTTGGAAGTAGTTAGATAGGCTATTAGTCTATTTTCCTACATTTGACCTTGCTTTTTTAGTCCTCTGGTCATACGGACACCAACGCACCTGAGAGATGCCAGCGAGTCACGCTGTTGTCCCAGAACCATGCTTCCGTCCTTAGGTAGAGAGCTTCCTAAGGTACAATGTTGAACCTGAAAACTAGCTCACCTATCCCCATTTTGAATCTCAGGATAGTAGAGTAATCGAAGGGCCCCACAGTCCTCATTATTCTCATCCTTCATCTCAAAACACCCCTTTAAGTTGAGGTAAGTTAGGGTATCCTTCTGCTCTTGGCTCTCTGTTACCTAGGGCCTTGAATGTGGTTCATCCCCCTCTCTTACAATCTCAAAATGTAATGATCAAATTTACTCCAATAGGAATAGAGACAACTCATCATCATAGTGGGCCTGCAAGCTAGTCACTACTAGATAAAGAGATCTGAAGAGGAATACATGTGGTGTAATAACACGATAGTGCAACTTACAAACCAAGGTGAAAAGGAAACATGCACTACAAAGATAAATTATGCTCCAACTAAATGATGCCACATGGACATAATTAAGGCCACCAAAGGAGTGCAAAATTTCAAGTAGACAAAAGCAATATTAGAGTACTTAGAAAACAGGCTCGACCAGTAACACAATTCAAGAGTAAAAAAACATAGCAAAATATTTGGGAAATAACTTAAGTGAAAATGCCACAAGAAAAATAAGTCAAATACTTTGAAACTTGTCTCTATTACAAAGACTTTATGTAGGAATTTGGGTGTGTTAGAACTTTGGCCCAAAATAGAACTTATGTTGTTGATATATGATCATTCAACAATGTATTTAAATCAATATAATATATACTTTATTTTATAACTCAAATTTTTTATGTACAATGCAACTGTTGTCAATTCAGATTGCACCCGAACGCTTGATTAGTTAAATCTAGCAATCTGTTGAAACATGGAATGATTCTCGGGCCTGTGGGTTGCCTAATTCTGAGAATCAATCTCCAGAGAGGGCTGGTTCCCTGATAAAAATCCCCTAAAATCTAATTGACTTGGCTGGGAAAGAGGTAGAAAGACTAAGTCTGAATTCTAAACTATGAAACTATTAATTTATGGTGATGCACCGAAGAATCCAACTTGCAGACTTAACTCACAGAACAATTACTCACTATTTTCATTCGTACAACTAGATCTGGAAGTTTAAACACCTGAATATTTTAAACAAAGGCTATTAAAGAAACAATCACGGAAGGGAAATATGATTTCCACAACTAGACTGTTTGATTATCGATCAACACAATGTTTAACCAGTGGATTTAAACCTGGATGCATACAAAATTCACTAAGGAGACAGAAATATTTAAAGGTTTCAAAAAACTGCAACACAATAATTACTTCGATCAATCCCACATGACAAAGATGCTTGAAACTTGAAGGAAAATTCTAAAATACTGAAACTTGAAGGAATTCTCTGCAATAACACGATTTGAACCTGTAAAAGAACACTGCTGTATGAATCTATAAATAAATTTTGAGTTACAAGATAGTCTTCTTTGTTGAAGGCAAAGGCAGAAAACAAGAACTAGAAATGAAAAACAGTTAAGTTTTTCAATATATACAAAAACCTTTCCAAAAGGCATGCAGAACGAACTGAAAGTCCAACCCCAAGAAAAGGTGATAATTCCAAAGCCAAATCCGAGCAGAAGAAAATATCACTGAAAAGGAGGCCCAAAACCATGCAAAATAAGTCCAATCAAGCTCAAACTCACTGCCAAGCTACTTTACTGTTCCTTGATTTGTGAGCAAAAGATAATTGCTCAATCAGTTCCATCATGCTGATTTAGACTGTTTTTATCATTTGATATTATAGTACAGTAATCCTTTCTTGCTCTATAATTGAAAACCTGATATGCCGGGCTCAACCCTTGTGGGAGCCCATTTTACTCCACATATCTGATGAAATGAACTTGAATATGATAAACCTGTTCCTGCACATTGAAACAAACATGTCAGCAAAATATAAGAAGTTGAAAGCTTCCATTGAATTATGTCTTTCCGCTTGATCTTTTTTCAATTATCTGATGAATGCTTGGTTTAATGCAAATTACATTTGTCTGTAGCATAGACGTAAGGCAGAAATTAATTCACCATTGCTTAGAGTATAACTCTAATACCATTTCCTTAATGATTTTGCAGGTACACGGAGCGATGAAGCGAGGCTGCAACTACTTGGAGGCACGACGACTAGAAGCACCAACGAAGTGATTCATCATTACAGGCAATGATGAATTGCTTCTCTTTTTTATGTTTATGTTATTTTCAGCAGTGTAGTCTGTCCATTTAGATTTAGTATTCATCTCTTGATTGTCAGAAACAAACTCAGTTACTCTCGCGGCTTGTACAAGATTCAGCATTTCATAAAATGAATAAAAATATCATTATGCAAATTTCTCTTAATTTTTCTGTTTTAAACATTTGCACAATAAACTTATGTCACATTTGTAAGATGATCTCAATGATGATCAGTGAACACTTATCAACAAAATATGAAAATTTCCTGTACCTATAATAGTTGAACTTCATTTAGCTCTACCTGTTGAGCGTAGAGTGAACAATAGGTAACAGCAACCAAAGGTAAAAAATAATAATTATCCCACTTATTGTTAGGCCAACACGGAGGCAAATGAGATTACAAACATGGTAGTTAACATCTGTGTTGACTACTTCAATACTAATAATTCAAATTTTAAATAAGTGGAAGATCTTTAAGCAACAATAATAAATATCCTCGAAACAATTTTTTTATTAAGAGTTGATATTGAAGATATTTCTAGATGGAGTTAAGTGATTGTTGTAGAAAGGGTTGTAAGGCTCATTTATTTCACATACATACCAAATTAAAAAAATGATGTTAAATATTGGTATGGTTGGGTTTCTTCTTCACTTTTTACCATGGATTCTATTGTTTCCCTTCTTGTGAATAGATCACATCTTGCTTTTATGAGGCAATAACTAATATTAGGCTTAAGAATATTTTTAAATATGCATCTCCTATTGTTCTACATGTGATTAGAATGGTGCTAGGAGATGTTTTCCTTATGGAAACTCACATATATCATGTGAACTTGGATGTCACCTCTATGATTGTGGCCATTATGTTGGATCTTCAGGAGGGAAAATATGTTACCACAAGTGTTATGGAAGCTCTATTCTTTTTGAAGTTGTGTGGTGGGCTTCATGAGGCTTTGGAGAACGTTGCTATTAAATTGGCATTTCACATTGGCAATGGTTTATGGTCAGTCATTTGGCCCCCAAATAATGAGCCATGGACCTCCTTTGTGGTGGAAGTTGTTTCCTACAACATGGAGGCTCAAAGGAAAAAAAAATCTTGGGGCCTCAATTTCCTAAAAGAGGTGGTTCAATTATCTAATCATGCTTCTATGGACTTGTCTTTCTTTTTCTCTAAAGATGGTGAGACTGGGTCTAGATAGATGATTTCTTAATCTTAGCCATATGTAATAGCATTTAATATTTATAGATCTGATAATGTAAAAATAAAAAAAATAGTATAAAGCTATGTTAATAGATGTATCCCATAATGGGAATTTTGTTTCATGGGCATTTATTGTTAGAAATAATAGATTTTACTACTCCTAAGAATTTTGATCTATAATGGTTCCTCTTTTTTACTTTTTGAGTTTGTGGGATGGCCCCCATAGTAAAATTCACTTATAAAAAAATATTAAAAAAATATTAATTATTAGTGCCTCATAATATGCAAATATTTGGGAAGGGGAGGAAATTAATGATGCAAAATACTAATGTCTTTTCAAGCTTCAACCTTCAATATATAATATAATTTATTTTCCAACTCAAAAAGTCCTTGTATGTTGCAACCTAAGGCTAATAAATTTGTTCAATTGTCGATACATTGAGACTTCAAAGATACTTTTTAACACTTGTCTCTATTCCATAGACTCTATGTAGGAATTTAGGTGTGTTAGAACTCTGACCCAAAATCTAGAACTTATGCATTGATCTACAATTATTTGATGATGTATATGTAAATCTATTTGAAGTGTTAAATTCACCTAGTAAATTAATCATTATCATTTAGCATTTGATATTTTTCCTCCCACATTATGACTTTTCAAAAACTTACCAGCATATTCACCAAACAATAAATTTTATATTTTTGAATATTGATATAATTTACCACCAAAATTATTTCTTTTTTTTAATTCTTTCTATAATTTTCCCTCAAACTTATTTTATTTTTTTGAATACACGCAAATTCACCAATGAAATCATTTATTTTTCAAATCTATCTATAAATTTCTAGTGATTTAAAATGATTGCCAATAAAATTAATATTTTTCAAAAAAAGGAAAGATTTGCCAATAGAAATTAATATTTTTTTCAAAAAATGAAAAATTTGCTAGGATTTAATATTATTTTTTAGGGGGGTTTCTTAAATTTTTCACTAATCATGTTTATATTTAATAGCTAAACATGAGAAAAATAATAGAAAATACCATGTATATTTGACATCAATGTCAAGACATACCAAAAGAAAGGTTAGAGCTCTCACCACTTAAGAAGATGGATTGCATTCAAACTCAAATTAGTGTATAATCATAATTATAATATTATAAGCGAGGATTATGATGTCTAAAATTATATATTTTCTTTAATTACATATAAATGAAAGCTAAAAAGAAAGATGACACAAGAGCCCAATATAACCTCTAATGAGCATCCTCTAGATTTGCTTGCCCCTATGGTGGTTTGACATGTCCTAACCATGTGTAACCAATAGGACCAACCCTCCACACTAGGAAATATTCAATTATGTAACAAGCACAAAGAACATAACAAGGAGGTATATAGCTACATACACACCAATCAACTCACATCTATGTTACCAAATAGCATGCATTTACAAGGGTTCAATAATGCTATTGACACACATGCAAGGGATCTCAACACTCATTAGATATAAAATTTGATAAACCAATAGGAGGAGGGTATTGGATGTAAACCAAGGAGTGTGATTACAATATCACAACAACTATGTATAGTATTTAGTAGTATTCCTTATGATAGGGGTATCCAACAACATTCCTTAATCTCAATGAGTCATGGCATGCCCTTTACAGTCAAGTCCATAATCCCTATAAGGCATTAAAAGCATGGTATATTAAATCTTATTTATGTGTGTAGTTCATGTATCCCTTATTCTTTTTGTGATTTATTTTATTTAAAATCACACTTAACTCTATCAACAAGTTCATTTTTAAACCTAACCAAGTAGTGGGAGGCCACTCCATTATTGTAAATTGTAATCCTAAGTGTCTAACATTCAAAAATAAAAATTGGTTATAGCATAGAAATCAATGCAAAATTCATGACTCTTGGTCCAATGGCATACAATCATGAACAAATCAAGAGACTACTCATACTAAAAAATAAAAAAGAATAACATGGTTTAAAATTTAATTATTTTTTTTCAAAGAGTTGAAATTCTATGAGAGTTCCTAGATCCACCATTAATAGATTCAATGAAACCTTCACAAAATTGATGCAAGGGAATTGTTCCCCATCAATTTTCATTTTTTTGCTAGTTGTTGATTCCTTGTATCCCTGCAACATGTGTCCATTTATGTTTGGCATCAAGATTCTAATTCTAGTATCTTCCTCTCTCGTTGCACATTCCTTTCTCATTCCACATCTATGGAAGTTAAAAATGTGGTTTTGGATAGAGTTCAAGGGTGGCTATATTGGAGAGGGGAATCAATGGTTTGGGAAGGAGCCAACCTGTTGAGACAAATAGAGATTTCGATTTATTGTACAAAGAGAAGGAGAGGGGTTGTAGTTGGGGAATAACAAGAGAATGAGAAAGAGAAGAAGTGATGCCAGGGGAGTGTCAACTGACCAAGGTAAGCCCCAATTTGTATATGTTGCAGAAGCATGCCAATTAGAGGAAGTAATTGGCTAAGGAATAAGGAAGTCGATTCCTTCATGAATCGGTTGTCAGTGTAGTTCATTTTGCATAAATTAATGTTGGGTTAATGTCTCACCTCACTGTGGTGTGTAATCTATGTTTTCTATTTCTTGCGTGTGAGGAATGAGTTTACAAATAATATTATCACCCTTGTCAAAGAATCAGCCTAACTGTTTGGGTCAAAATTTTGTAGAACGCTAAGTTAGTTCGGTGTTTAGTGTGCAACTTCTTCTCACTTGTGTGTGATTCATTTTTTTCTTCAGTTATACAAGTTGGCATTATCTTGGTATCAAAGTGCAAGAGATTAGAAAATTAGGAAGTGGGTAGAATGCCACCAAGAAGGATGAGAAGAGGAGGTGCTCGAGGTGGTGGTCAAAGAGGCAATGAAGAAGGGGTTCTAGAGTTGTTGTAGAACTTGTCAGCATGGATGGATGCAATGGAGAAAGCACAATGAAGGGGAATAGTCATTGATGATGTTAGTGAAGGTGGGGAAAAAGAGCAATCCCAAACCGATGAGGAAGTTTGAGAAGAACCAGAGGTAGTGGAAGAAATATTAATAAGGGTCGTTATGAGTGTGAGAGCCAAACCAAAAATAGAGGTGCCTACTTATCCTGGAAGCCTAAATGGGGAAGAACTCATCAACTGGATCAATGATTTGGACAATATTTTGAGTACGGAGGAGTTATAGAAGAAAGGAAAGTTAAGTTTTCTTGTACAAGGCTCAAAAGCCACATTGCAATGTGGTGAGACTACATATAGTTTGAAAGAAAAAGGAAAAGATCACTTCCTTGGATTGAATGGTTGCCAAACTTAAGGCGAAGTTCCTTTTGAGACTATCAAACCAATATTTTTAAAAGATTGTAGAATCTCAAGCAAAAGGATATGTCAATAAAATAATATACGAAAAAGTTTTACAAGTTGGTGATTGGTCATGCCATAGTGAAGAAGATATGGAAAAGGTAGCAAGATACCTTAATAGAATGAAATATAGTTTACAAGATGAACTAAGTTTAGTGTCTCCTAGAACTCTTGAGGAGCCTGTCAGTTTGCCATTAAGGTAGAAGAGAAGCCTATAAGGAAGAAAAATCAACAAGGAATAAACAGAGGAAGAGGCTTTAGAGGAGGGGGACAACAAGCCGGTAAGGGAAAACAATCCCATCAAGATGAAGGAGCTAGTAGTTCTAGTGGCCCAGTTAATCAAGAAAGAAGAAGCTATCAAAACAAAGGAGGAAGATCATTTGGTAGAGGTGGTCATCAAGGTAGAGGAAGAGGTTTTTCTATTAAATGTTTCAAATGCAATCAATATGTTGGTCATAAGAGTTGGGAGTGTTTGGAATTCTTAAGGGAAGGTCACACAAGGCTAAATAGGAGCAATCAGATCAAGAAAACATGGGATCACCTGTTCATTACAATGAGGAACCTGAGTCTAGAGAGTATTCGCTATTCAAGAGAGTGTTGTTGAAGCCAACAAAGGAGAGTAAAGAACCAAAACAAAGAAGAGATTTATTCAAGACAAAGTGCAAGGCTAAAGGTAAGTGTTGCAAATTGATTATTGACAATGGTAGTATTGATAATCTAGTGGCTGTTGTGTTGTACCCAAACCAATTTTTTTGCTTCATTAAGGCATTTTTCTTAAAATAGTCTAAACTTTGTAAAAGTGTCGTCAACTCTTAGTTTTTGGGTAAATCAAGTATAGGATTTTAGTTAGTTTAATGTCTGGAAGATACTGGTAAAATTTGGAAATTTTGAAAATTAGGGTTTCCAGACCCCTATTTCTAGGCAAAAACCCTAAAAATAGAATCTTGTCAGAATTGACTAAAAAATTGTTTTGATTAGCTTATTTCACTTCACGATCATAGTGGTGAAGTCAGAATTAGGAAAAATCCAGTTTAAGTCTGGTGGTAGTTTTCACTTTTTCAAGAGAAAAGTTAGGACCTTTGAGGTTGTCAATAGTAGATGGTCAGATACCAGGTGTCAAAATCTAAGCTTAAAAGGCTCCAACGAAGATTCTATGGCGAGATATGTTCAAAATGATGCTTTGTCATGGAGGGGATTTTTGTCAAGGTGAAAATTATCAAAATTATTCTCTGCAAATAAAAGAGCCCCTGGAGGCTAGGGGCGCCCTAGATTTTAGAGGCCCAAATCAATTTTCTAAGATTTGTCACTTCCAAGAAGACTTCTCTAGAATACTGTCAGCTTTATGATGAGCCTACCAGCCAATCTGAAGGATTTTCCTAGCACTTGAAATGGGAGATTGAATGAGAAATAAGGGAGATGAAAATTTGAATAACACTAGCAGGAAAAAGCGCCCCTGGAGGCTAGGGGCACCCATCTTTTTGAGGTACTAGATGAAGTTTTCTGACCAATTGATACCCAAGATGTTTGTCTCAGAAATGATCAAGCTTTGGAATGAATCCATCAGTGGATTAATCTAAGTTGTTGAACTGTTGGAATCAGGAGTCAAACATAAGGTTTTAATCATGGTCAAAATGTCTTGAAAACAATAAAAGCACCCCTGGAGGCCAGGGGAACCCAAAGTTTTGGACCTTCAAATTTAATTGTTTGGGTTATCTTAGATACTCATCCTATTAGTGATGCTTCCAGCTTTCTGTTGCATACCTTAGCCAGGTTAGTAGCCTGTAGCCAGAGATTGAGATTATCAATCAGATTGAAAAATGGTTAAGTCTGGGAAGAAAAGTTCCCCTGGAGGCCAAGGGAACCCATGATTTCTCACTCATAGGGTTGTCTTGCACGTAGCATATGAAGACATCGTGGCGTGTCTCTTTGTCGAGACTCTTACGGGAAATGTTACCAACTGGTTCAATCACCTAGTGCCAGGCAGTATCACAAACTAGACAACTATGAGTGAGAAATTTTTGGTGAGATATAAACCCATTGAAGACAGTCACCTGTTGTTCGCCTAGCTTACAAATTCAAAGATGGAGCATAATGAGCACATGAGGGATTTTGTAGCAATATTTAATCATCTTGTTACAATAATTTCTTCTACATTTGATCCATCATCGAAGAATTTGATGAGTTGTTTCATAAATACTCTTCCATTAGAGATATCCTTTTTCCTTAAGAAAGCAAAAGAGACGGAGTTGAAGAGTACACAAGAACACACCATTAATTTGGACGATGATATGATTACTTCTGGCTTGATGAAAACAAATTCTATCAGATCTCCAATTCAACAATCGTACTAGCCAAAGAGAGACAATCTTTAGCCACGATTTCCAACATCTCCACCAAGACCAATGATTGCAGCTACACACCATGCAGTATTTTGTTGTTTCCATGACACCAATGCACATACTGAATCCACATGTCCTGAGAATCTAAGAATGAACCAAATCATGGGATACATTGAAGTTGCTCCCAGTTCTAGTTTTGTACCAACACTAAGTTTGAATATTGTCTTACCATAGATGGACAACTTCAATGGCGACTCCGCTATAGGATACTTTGATAAGGAACCCCTAAATCAAGAAAAAGAAGAATACCATCATTATGCTCCTGTGGTGAATCATGAAAATGTTTCAATGCCTATGTTCACACATGCTCAACACTTCAAAGCACAAAAAGAAGAAGAAGAAAGATGGAAATCAAACAAAAATGGTAAAGAAGTGCATTCTACTTCTAAACCCAAACTTTCATGGGAGAACACTATGCCAATTGCTCAAGAGACATCTTCAACAAATTTTGACATCGTAGCTTCCATGATAAAGACCAAGGTACAAATCTCTCAACTGGAATATCTTCATGATCATCCAAAAAAACTAGATCAGATTCTCAATGCTGTAAAGAAGCAGGTTGTGCTCAAGTCATCTGTTCCAATAGAAGCAAAGCCTAAAATGGGTCCTAGTAATTGTGTGACTCTGTCAGAAATAGAAACTGAAGACTACAACATTGCTTGTTCTAAAAAGAGACTGACAGAGCATACAAATTCATGGAAAATATAGTTCGATGAAGGTTGTTTAAATACAAGCTCAGAAGTAGGGGAATTGATCATCTCCCCTAGAGGATAGTTGCACCCATTTGTGCAATTGGAATTCACTAAATTTGAGAAAGAGGTGCTTTTGTTAAGCCTCAAAAATTTCGAAGACATGGGAATCAAACTCCTATGTATTAAAGGTGATGTAGAGTTGATCAATGATCTGGTCAAAGAATATTTTTCAGTTCAAAAAAGATCACCTATGATATTACAGAAATCGAGTTTGGAACTCGGTCGACTGGTTTGAAGAAATCAACATCCCGAGGATGGACTACAATAGAACTCATGCCTCAGGGGTATCAACTTTCCCATATACATCATATTCTGATTTTTGTCAGAGTATCTTTGCATGGGTGTACGAATACCTGAGAATCTTCATTCCAGAAGGATTTTCTCCTGCAATTCCCATTAGAAGAGAAGTAAAGCCTTTCAGGCAGAAATGACATTGATGGGAGGCTCTTCTCGTTGCCATGCAATGGAAAATATCCAAAGCACTTCATCTCTTCAGGGGTGGAGTAAATTTTATTTAAGTAATTTTTATCTATGCTTTTTTGTTATGTCATTATGTGTTTCCCTGTTCTATGAAGTTTCCTCATGTTTTAAGTGATTTCTTAGGTAGTCTTGTTTTTAGGTGATTAGGAAAAACTCCAAAGTATTAGGTGATTAGGAAAATGTCCTGACTCCAATGCCTAACTGATAAAACACTAGTCTATAAAAACTCATGGATTCTCGGTTCTCCTATGTCGTAAGTATCTGACATGGTCACCAGACGAAGCCTAATGTTGTACCCAAACCAAATTTTTTGCTTCATTAAGACATTTTGCTTAAAATAATCTAAACCTTGTAAAAGTGTTGTCAACACTCAGTTTTTGGGAAAATCAAGTATGGGATTTTCATTAGTTTGATGTCTGCAAGATACTGGTAAAATTTGGAAAATTTGAAAATTAGGGTTTCCATACCCCTATTTTTAGGCAAAAACCCTAAAAATAGAATTTTGTCAGAATGAAAATTGTTTTAATTGGCTTATTTCACTTCATGATCACAATGGTGAAGTCAGAATTAGGAAAAAGTTAGTTTAAGTTTGGTGGGTAGTTTTCACTTTTTCAGGAGAAAATTTAGGACCTCTAAGGTTGTCAATGGCATATGGCCAGATACCATGTGTCGAAATCTAAGCTTAAAATGCTCCAACAAAGATTCTAAGGCAAGATATGTTCAAAATGATGCTTCGTCACAGAGGGGATTTTTGTCGAGGTGAAAATCATAGAAATTATTCTCTGGAAATAAAAGAGCCCCTGGAGGCCAAGGGCACCCTAGATTTTAGAGGCCCAAATCAACTTTCTGAGATTTGTCACTTCCAAGAAGACTTCTCTGAAATACTGTTAGCTTCGCGATGAGCCTACTGGCCAACCTGAAGGATTTGTCTAGCACCTGAAATGGGAGATTGAATGAGAAATAAGGGAGATGAAAATTTGACTAACACTAGCAGGAAAAAGCGCACCTAGAGGTCAAGGGCGCCCGTCTTTTTGAGGTACCAGATGAAGGTTTCTGACCAATTAATACCCAGGATGTTAGTCTCAGACTTGATTAGGATTCACAATAAATCTATCAATGGGTTAATCTGAGTTGCTAAACTACCAAAATCAAGAGTCAAACATAAGGTTTTAATCATGGTCAAAATGTCTTGAAAACAACAAAAGCACCCCTGGAGGCCAGGGGCACCCAAATTTTTGGACCTTCATATGCAGTTTTTTGGGTTATCTATGATGCTTCTAGCTTTCTATTGCATACCTTAGCTGAGTCAGAAGACAAGTCAGTAGCCTACAACCAGAGATTGAGTGGATTATCAGTGGCGCCCATGATTTATAGCTGCCAGATGAATTTTTTTAGGAAGTGTTCTCCAAGAGATCATGTTTAGAATTGAGTCAGCTCCATAGTGAGCCTATTAGCTAGCTTTGAATTTTTTCCAAGTATCAAAGAATGTGAGATGTAGTGAGGTCAAAATCAAGTCGAAAATGATGAAAATTTGACTGTTTAAAGGTAAAAAGTGCCCCTAGAGGCTAGGGGCACCCAAAATTTTGAAGCCTTAGAAATCAGAATTAGGGTTTGTAGCCTCAAGAAGCTCCTTTTCAATTTTGATCCTACTCTTCAATGAGACTATCAGCCAGTCCACCGAATGGGTTAGTCATTTAGAATCAGTGATCGAATGCAGGCTTCTGTGACATTTGCAAAGTGAAATTTTCAAAAAAGTTTCTAATAAGTCTGGAGAGTTGGCGCCCAAGTCAAACTTTGACTTTTGAACTCAACTACAAAGTGATGCCCTATAAAGGTGGAGGTTGAGAACTCAACTTAAAATAATATTTAATCTCCAGTTTAACTTTTGAGTCAACTTCATCTTGACTTAAATTTTACTTGCATGTGGCGAATAACTAAAGTGCATATGGGTGGCACCCATTTTAGGGATCATCTGGGTTCACATATTTCAGTGTCAGCAACAAAACCCATGTTTCTGAATTTTTTGAGAAAATTGCCCCATTACTTCATAATTTGAAGTATTGTGCTTTTTTTTAAGATTCTTTTGTATGCAGGCCACAAGCTCACTTTTTCCAAAATTGAATCATCCAGTTTCCTTGGAATTACATTCTCTACAAAACCCATATTCCAAATATTTTCGAGAAAATTTTCCCTTGTAGCCCCTACTGCCCCTTGTTGGTTTTTTTCTGAATTTTTTTTGCATGTGAAGTAAAAATGCATTTTTTTTAATTTCTAATGTTGTGGGTTTACTTAGAATCATTTTTTCTATAAAACCCATGACTCATAATTTTTTGTAAAAATTGCCCCTCGACAGGTTATTTTTAGCCTCACCAAAAAAGTTATCAAAACATAGCCATGTTTACAATCAATAGGCTAGTTTTTCATAATGAAATTCACTCAGACTGAATTAATACCAAATCAGTCTTGATTCACAATTTCATTAGAAAAGTTGACACCAATTTGCATCAAGCGCATCTAAAGGGTTGATTCAAACAATTTGGGAGGCGTAATCACTCAAAGTCCACATGGTTTCATACTCTGTATAGCTAATAGCCTTCCAAGGCAATTTAGAGGGTTGAATACTATTGGAATTCTATGTGTACAGTGAGTTCAAGAGCATTTCTCTTAGCTAAAGTATTCATAGCCAAACTTCATGGTTTCATCACGCAACACTCTTCCATTGAGAAAAAAATCAAGAGAATCAGAAGTGTCAAGTTGTAGAAGAAACGAAGATCATCACTCCATTTATGGAGCCGCCAGAGTTACCAATCAATGAACTACCAATTGAAGTGTGCAAATATTTCCAGGATTGCTCAAGTTGCTGACAAGCAGTAAAATGACAGTTGATATATGTGACGACCTCAAATGATGAGTTAGTTAACAACTTCTTGGAGGAGTCGATTGCTCGAGATCATAGCCAGTGGACAAGATGCCCCACCTCTTCAAGATAGAGATTTAACACAATAGTTAACTTGATGCCTCTTTCCAAGTTAACTCTTTGTCCTACCTTTGTGCACGTCTATTTTGGAGTCATCTATGTGGAGCTTTCAGTTAGGTTTTAGTTAATTGATGTTAGTTATTAGTTGACTCTCATATCAATAAGGACTTGCATGTTGCAGATGTCCATTTAGTTTAGTTCAGTTCAATTAACTGAGGTAGTTTTCCAATTAACCGATTAGTTGCATACATTTAGGTTTAGCAATAAACTCTTGCATGCTTGTAAGATTGATTGTAAACTCAAGGAGATTTTAGGGTTCCCTACTCCTTGAAGTTATAAAAATAAGAGCACCCTTGCTCATTTGTAATTAACTTTTACGCGTGATAGCATACATGTTGAGCCCACTTTGCATGCAGTATTGCTATTCAGTATCTATTCAAGAACTTTTGTTGTGATAGTAAATTGTTGAGCTGAATTACCATGCAATATTGTTGTATTGTACTTGTTCACTTTGTTAATATAAAGTTGGTTGATCGTTTATTGTGTGATAGGTCCTTCATGCAATTTGTTGTCTTGGGTTATATTTTTTTCTAATAAGCTTGTTTCATATCTACACCTCGAATAAGAGTCCCTCCTCCTTGGGAATTTAGAAGTGGAGATTGTCGTTTATTGTTGTTTCCAATAAGTTACTTTGAGCCTACACTTCGGATAGGTGTCCTACCTCCTTAGGAATCCTAAGAGCTAATTTACCATTTGATGTTGTTTCGAATAACCTTTCTTCCAACCTATGCCTCAGATACATGTCCCGCCTCCTTGAAAATCTTGACTTAAAGATTATCGTATATCAATTGCTTGCTCCCAATTCCTCATACTCTATTTTTCTTGAGGAAATAGGATAGATTAAGCATTTAGTTAGTTGTAGTTAAGATCTGAAAAACTAGAGAAAAACCTTAGCTGTATTGTATTGTTTTTCTTAACCTTGTGCCTCTTCTAGCTGAGTCAAAAAGATAGGATTTAGAACATTTACTTTTTCATGCATATCAGTAAAAGAGGGAGGTTCCCCTCCTAATTTGAAGATTAGTCATTACACATTGTGCATAGCTATTTGTTTCCAATTCGTACTCTAGAGGTGAGAATTGTAACACCAACATGTTGAAATGGTGGATAAACTAGGTCTTAAGAGAACTAAGCATCCCACACCTTAGAAGGTTTCTTGGCTACAAAAGGGACATCAATTGTTGGTAGATGAACATGCCTTGGTAGAATTTCAAATTGGTAGTTATAAGGATAGTGTGATGTGTGATATCATGCCCATGGATGTATGTCAAGTATTTCTTTGTAGACCTTGGAAGTTTGATTAGAAGGTCGTACATGATGGGAGAAGTAACACTTATAGGTTTGAGAAGGATGAAATCAAACATACTTTACTGCCTATGCCAAGAAGAGGACAACAATAGTGGCAACAAGAGTAAGATAATTTTGGTGAGTGGAAAAGAGTTCTTACACATCATGAAGGAGAAATAAATGGGATTTACTTTGGTGCTCAAACCCAAGGATTTTCTTACCTCTACAAAGGTGGATGATTTTCCTAAGAAGATGCAAGATATCTTAGAGGAACATAAGGATATTTTTGCAATTGATTTACCTGATGAGTTTCCTCCTATGAGAAGTATTAGCCATCATATGGACTTAATTCCAGGGGCTAGCTTTTCAAACAAGGCTACATATAGATTGAATCCCAAAGAGATGGATAAGATTAGAAGGAAAGTTGAAGAATTACTTCATAAAGGGTTGATAAGAGAGATTCTTAGTCCTTGTGTTGTTTCTACAGTCTTAGTTCCTAAGAAATGAAAGGAATGGAGAATTTGCATGGAATCTAGGGCCATTAATAAGATAACTATCAGATATAGGTTTCCAATTCCTAGGATAGATGATTTGATGGATTGTATGGGTGGTGCTAAGTATTTTTTTTAAGATAGATTTGAAAAGTGGTTATCATTAGATTAGGATCAGACCTAGAGATGAGTGGAAGAAAATATTTAAAGTGAATGATGGACTTTATGAATGGCTGGTTATTCCCTTTGGGCTCACAAATGTACCCAGTACTTTTATGAGGCTTATGAATGAACTCTTAAAGCCATTTCTAGGAAAGTTTGTTACTGTATATCTTGATGACATATTGGTTTTTAGCAGGTCTAAACAAGAGCATCTTCAACATTTGAAGATGTTATGACAAGGTTACATGAAGAGAAGTTGCAGATTAATCTTAAGAAGTGTTTGTTTATGCAAACTGAGTTGATTTATTTAGGGTTTTTAGTATCCAGTGAAGGCTTATGATGGACAAGGAAAAGGTTCAAGCCATTATTGATTGACCAACACCAAGGAGTGCATTAGAGGTAAGAAGTTTTCATGGACTTGCTAGTTTCTACAGGAATTTTATTAAAAATTCCAGTCATGTAGTTTCTCCTATACTTGAAACAATTAAGGGGTATAAAAAGCATTTTATATGGACTCAAGAGGCTAAAAAGAGTTTCAAATTTCTTAAACATAGAGTAACTAAGAAATCTATACTTGCACTACCTAATTTCAATAAAGTATTTCAAGTTGAAGTGGTGCCAGTGGATTGGCAATAAGGGTTGTTCTTAGCCAAGAAGGAAAACTAGTGGCTTATTTTAGTGAAAAACTAAATGATGCTAAGAAGAAATATTCTACCTATGATCTTGAATTTTATGCATTAGTTCAATATTTGAAGTGGAGGCATTACCTTCTTCCTAAGGAGTTTGTTGTTTACATTGATAACCATGCATTACAATTTATTAACAGTCAACATAAACTAAATCAAAGGCATGCAATGTGGGTAGAGTATCTTCAAAGTTATAATTTTGTGTTGAAGCATAAGAGCAGACAAACAAATAAGGTCGTTGATGCATTAAGTAGAAGAATTTTATTGCTGCATGAAATTCAAGCTAACAGTGTTGGTTTTAATAGTTTGAAGGAGTTGTATGTGGATGATCTAGATTTCAAAGAGGTATATGAAGCTTGTAGTAGTCCTATCAACAAAGATAGGGGCCCTTGGATATGGTCATTCCATAGATGACCCCATGAGCTGAAGTTCATGATCTTTTTGTCCCCCGGGTATCTTGATCTAGGGGCATCGTTCCCCATCAATTTTGGTTTTCCAAATTTTAGTTTTTTTTGTCGATTGTTGATTCCTTGTATCTGTGCAACATGTGGCCATTTTTGTTTGGCATCAAGATTCTAATTCTAGTATCTTCCTCACTAATTGCACATTCCTTTCTTGTTTCACACATCTATGAAAGTTAAAAAATGGTTTTGGAGAGAGTTTGGGGTGGCCAGATTAGAGAGGAGAATCGATGGTTTGGGAAGGAGCTGACTTGTTGAGAGAAACATAGATTTTGATTTCTTGTACAGAGAGAAGGAGAGGGGTTGCAGTTGGGGAATATTAGGAGAACAATAAAGAGAAGAAGTGACACCAAGGGAGGTTCGAATGATCAGGGTAAGCCCCGATTTGTATATGTTGTAAAAGCAACCCAAGTAGAGGAATTAATTGGCTGAGGAATAAGGAAGTCAATTCCTTCACGAATCAGCTATCAGTGTAGTTTATTTTCCATGAATCAATGCTAGGTTAATGTTTCATCTCATTGTGGTGTGTAAGCTATGTTTTTTTGTTGCTTGTGTGTGACGGATGAGTTTGCAAATGATCTTGTCGCCCTTTTCAAAGAATTGGCCTGACTATTTGGGTCAACATTCTGTAGAACGCTAAGTTAGTTTGGTGTTTAGTGTGCAACTTCTTGTCTCTTGTGTGTGATTCATTTTTGTCTTTAGTTACAGGTTGACATTAAAAATTCAATGTCTAAAATACTCAAAATTGCAAAAATATGAGCATACTCTTAGGAGCACAAAATTCATAGCTATATGCTTATCCATTCACATAACAATTCTAGGTAAATTGTCATACTCCAAACATATTTTACATTTTAAAAGATCATTAAATTTTTACCAAAAAAAAATGTACAACCAAACATGTAAACCCAATATTTAAATTGAGCCAATATAAGGAAAGACATATACAACCACCTCTTGTATGCATGACAAATAAATAAATTTATTCCAAATACACAACAACAACAACAACAAAAGTACCTTTCCAAAACAATCTACAAGAAAGGAAAAAATATATCATTGAGAAGTAAGAATACCACAAACAATCTTTTCCAACTCCCAAACAATTTAAAATCTCACCAAGCCAATCTCAAGCAAATCTAAAACATATTTTTTAACACATAGATAGATATTTCCAAAAAAATAATACAATTTTAAAAATTCCTTCCTTTATCTCTTTTTGTCCAAAATTCCCCGAACCTTTTTATTTTTTTCCTACCATTCCCATTTGAACTAGATATTTCAAAAATGGATTTTTATAAAAAGATATTTTAAATATCTACTTTCAACTTAGATATTTTTCATACAAATATTTAAAAAACTATTATCTTTAAAACAACTAACTACTAATGTATTTTTTATTAACTACAGAATATAATTAAAATTTCAAGTATATGGCATTGAATTGACACGATCCTTCCACCCCCAATATCCCCTCATTAAGATTGGGTGATGCAAAATGCCCTATTATGGACAGGAGTTTTATAATAATGACTCCTCTTTGATATAGAAATGTAATGGTTCAATTGAGGCTTTGATTCATCTTACTCCTATTGTATCATTTGCCTCTTGCAAGGAAAATGATGTATAATCCTTTTTGTGTTTAGGCGACCTTTCTAGTCCCACCTAGAAGGGGTTTGATTTGGAAAATAATTGTAAAGATAAATAAGAACAAATTTCTCTAAAGCATTATGGATTCAAACCACCATAGGAGGTGGTCCTATGTTTTGATGGAATCTCACATGTTTCTTTATTGTCCCCCTATGTGGGGTGTAATGGCTTGACTTTGTGTTATGAATCTTGGTGTTTCATGTTGTTCTAGGTTGTTGTAAGGTGTTTTTACCACTTATTTGTATGGGCTTAGACCTTCTTATTCATAGCCCTAGTCAAACCATTTACCATAATAAAAAACATATTCTATTCCCATATACAATTAAAACTTATTTTGAATTTATGTTCACATGAAGTAGAATATGGATAAAACCTTTTTCATTAAGGTAAAGTTTATCATCCTTTTGAATAAAAGCATATTGAATATTTTATAAACACAACAAACATGTAATTCAAAATTAATTTAAATACAATGCAACAAAATAAAATAAACACACAAAGGACCCATTAATTTTACATGTTTAATCATAATACACATTCCAAATCACTATTGATTTGGATTTAGGTTTTATAGAGATTCACAAG
Organism: Sequoia sempervirens; assembly: GCA_007258455.2. Classification (NCBI taxonomy): domain Eukaryota; kingdom Viridiplantae; phylum Streptophyta; class Pinopsida; order Cupressales; family Cupressaceae; genus Sequoia; species Sequoia sempervirens. The sequence goes on along the minus strand of VDFB02000363.1, from coordinate 58,130,366 downwards.
ATTCATATTGCAACTCAAATTGAGTGAGATGGTATTTAAAAAAATAAATTAATCATAATGACCATCTCCAATAAACCGCAATTGAGAAAATATGTATTTGCACACTTAAGTGAAACATCAAGCATGCATGTACCATATCTAATGAAAATAACATTAAATAATCAAATCTTATTGGAAATATTCTACAATTAGCATATAACCCAAATATCAAGTTGTATCATTCAATATTAATCTAAAATATGAAACTAGATATAATAATCAATACATATAACATATATAGTGAAACCAATAAAGTTGAAACAATTGATGCAATAGTCCAACCATAGAAAGAAACAACATATGCATCCTATAATGCATAGCCATAAAACATATGCTAATATAAGCCTCATTTATAAAGTACATTGAAGGTGATGCAAAACATCATTGATAAGTATAGTAGTAGAGATTAAAAAGTAAAACATCATTGATAAGTATAATGGTAGAGCCAAAAAAATAAAACAATATAAAACACGCATATTACTGAGGTGTTACATAATATTCCAAATGTATTCCCTTGGTTTAATTCACTTAAGGGTGTCTTGAACCTTAGTTTGGGAGTCAATCCTATCTAAGCTTGTTAACCCTATTTTGTCTAGTTGTTCAACTTCAAGTTTGGTTCATGAAACTATTTGTATTCTCTTATTCCTCTTGCATTGTTGAGATGTATGTTATATTCATGTTGGCTTAATGCGTGTTCTTGTGGTGGCAACTTTTTCGTGCACTTATTGCATTTTATGATGTGACAATTATTAACAAATAAATTGTTAGGTTTTCAATTGATTTTTTCCTTAGTTATTTTTGGGAATTACAATTTGATCCCATGAATCTAGATCACTTCCATGTAGTGTAAACCCATTATGGTCCATGGATCTAATTAGGTGAAATATGAACTTTTTCTCTCTAGTTTACTAAATTCTCTACACTATGTTGATTGTAAAGGATCAACACTATCTAGAAATACCTTGGAGATATTGATAGATCACAAGGGTTATGTTCTCAATTGAACCCCTTGAATAGACCAACTTCATGGTCATGGAAATGATTGAAGAAAACACTCTCCAATCATGCAAATGCTCTATATTGATAATATAAAACTTAGGTTCATTTAAATACTCCAAATAAAAATATTCCTATAATCATTCTCCTCTTTAATGTGTATGATTTAAAAACAATTTATTAATTATTAATGAGTGCACATTAAATTCCTTTAGATACCACTACATAGAAATAAATCAAATGAAATATAATTGAAATGGGTGAGATTTGATAACAAATTGAATTTATAAATTTGGATTTTAGGGGTCAAATCCATATAGTGCAGGATTGATTTTAGTTGCTCCAAAATTGATCTAGGATATACAAGTGTTAATATGATAATATGGAGTGGGTGTATGAGAGTGAGTGCAATATTAGGTGTAATAAAATATATGCAATTTTGTATAAAAAAATGAATATGTAGGAGGATGCCAAAATGGATAGAAGTAATGGATAGAGGAACGAGTCAAAATTTGCACAAGAGTATGCCCTTAGTTAATATATAATTATATTATTTTATTCCATGAAAATGAACTATAACTAAATGGAAAATGATATTGGTATGCAAATTTCACAATTATAGCATGTTATTTATTTTCTTTTTAATCTTCAACTCTTTCATTAAGAGTAAAAATAGACAAAACTAAAACAAGTGTTGTACAATGACCAGTCCCTTTGATTAATAGTACACAAGAATATTGATGGTTATAGTTACCCTTATACAATATAAATAAAAACTTTTCTACTAAACAAAATGTTAATTATTTTATTTGCTTAAGTTGAGAAATTTTATATCAACTTTATACTAAGTATATCCTTATCCACAATAATAATCAAATATTATCTAAACGCGTCATATATAATATATGAGTGTATGAATTAGATAGATTTCTAAATAGAATACATACATATATATATATATATATTATAAGTGATATGATATGTACATGTATATGTATATACATGTATACACACTAAGATATATATAGACATATATATATATATATATATATAAATATAAATATGTATACATATATACATACATATACATATACATATACATATACATATACATATATATACATGTATATGTATATGTATATGCATATATATAAATGTATAGATGCATATTATATATGTGTGCACATGTGTGTGTATATTAGCATGACATTATTAAAATGAGTTAATATATGTTGGTTGTGTTTTGATTTTTATTAACTCTTATTTACCTAAGATTTTTTTTATAGTTTTCTTTATTTTTAATATTTGTCAATTATGTTTTGCTTATTATGTATATGGTCACAATTTGATGCTTTATGCCATGTTGTCACTATAGAACACCTCACTATAAATAAATATTATTGTTGGTGTGAATTATGTGTTTTACCTAACTAGCTCACCTACTAGGTCCTATTCACATGTTAAGTTTACTTAGGTCTTAGGAATCTTTCTAGAAGTATTAGTTGGAATTAGATCTTATCTTATGTTATTTATTACTTGTTTTCTAGGTAATTTAATATTAGTTGTCTCATGTCATAGGATTAAGACACTTGTCATGATATTGTCTAATCATATGTCTCACCTTGGCTATTTAGCCAAGGGGTATAAATTGTGAATCAATCAATTGTAGTATACCATTTGCATCCTTTGATAGAATAACATTATTCTTTCATAGTCGATCTCTCTTGTGCTTTCACAGAAGTTCTTATATCTTGGGTGGCTACAATCTTCAATCGAATCTTGCATGGTGTAGAGTATTCAATACTAACTCTTACATGGTATCAGAGCTTGTGGGATTGCTTCTTGGTAGTCTTAATCAAGAGATCTAGGTTGTAGATCTTGAAAAGTTAAGTATTATCTTCTCTTACATCAAATGATGATCTAGAGAATAAAAACTTCAAATAAATACCAGATTTGGGGGTTTCCTCTTTGTATCTTTGTACTATAGGTCATAATTGTTGGTTGAAATTTTTGTATACCTTGAGGATATGCAAAATTATGGTTTCAGCTACAGTGTGTGAGATAAACTCTCCAATTTTCAAATGGAAGGCTCCCCCTTTGCTTTCTATTTTAATAATTCATAAATAAACTTTAACTATAAATCTATTCTAAATCTAGGTGAAACTCTGTCGTGTTCTCTTTTTTCAGAAAAAGACACTTATTATTTTATCTTATTTCTGAAAAGAATCACAGCTAAAATCATAAATGATTTATGAAGTAAAAAAATAAAGAAGCAAAGTTTCCATAAAGGTGCAAAGTCCTCTGTTGCTCCTCCAGGATGGGAAAACAAATTGAAAGCACAAAGTCTTTGACAACTTACTCTCCTATCAACCTTTTTAGATGATTTTTTGGTAACCAAGTACAGTATGTAGCAGCTCAAAATCTAACTACATGATGCACTTTTAATGCACAAACCTATAAAATAAAAGCATCACAAAGTTTGCAAGTTTCCCCCTTTTTCTTGAGCATTCTACAATAGCTTCAAACCTGATAAATAACTCAAAGTTTGCAGTATCAAATCTGAAAACCAATCTAAAACTCCAAACACAATAAGCAGCTCAAAGTCTGCAAAAGTGAGCTTGAATCCCTCTTGTATAACACCACAAAACTCACAATCAATATGTAGAAAATGTCATCACATAACACCTTGAATCAACACAAAGTTTGAAAGCATTTTGCCTCTTTTAATTGATTGTAATTTGATTTACATCTAAGCTCAAAGTCTTAAAGTGCACATACAAATTAGCAAATTTGTGTTGCATTTCCAAAAGAGAAATATTACAATAGACCCCCTCAAGTATTTATAGGAGAGAAGCCTTGAGAAAAAGGTGGGAGGATCCCAACTAACTTGAGAAATTCTCTCAACCACTAACTAACTGCAGTTGACTTATTCAACATTACAAGTCTTATTGTAATTTAACTTGAAACATTTGTTATTACATGTAATTACAAATTACAAATTTTCAAGTGATATGATCACATGCAATTACATTTTTTCATTTTACATGTAATTTGTCAAAACTAAATTACAAATATATAATTGAAACTATTCTAAGTGTCTGAAGACACGAATCAAACTATATCATCCTTGATTGGGTCTTCATGCTGCTGTTTGGAAAATATTTTTCCATCTCTATTTTGAAAGCATTCTATGCTCAATCATGTCACTTATTCAACTCCTTGTGTAGCTTCATCATGTTGTTCTTCCTTCGTATCATTCTCTAGCCTTGGATTTTTTTTGAAAAATAAGGCCCATGCCTTATATTATTGATTTGGTAGGTCATGTGCGCAAGCAGGACTAATGAGAATGAGACAAAGGGGCTGCAAAAATGAGGCCAAAGCTCAATTTCTGGTTTTCGAAGGCTAACTGCAAGTGTAAGGTGTAATCAAGATTTTTGGAACATATTGCAAGTGAAAAAGTGCAAAGCAGGAAAAAGAAGAAGTCATTGAAAGTTTTTTTTTTGAAACTTCTACTTGCACTTTCGACCAAAACTTCCTACTTGCAATTGGTTTATAATATCCCGATTTGCAGCCAAGGGCATCATTTTCTTTCTTTTTTCCACAGAAAATGGCAATGAGATCATGGAGAAAAATGGTAATGGAAAATGAATATGAAATGAAGGCAAGTGAATGAAAAGCGAATGGAAGGTGAATGAAAGAGAGAGAAAAACATTTTTATGAATGAAGGGCGAATGAATAATGATGGTGTATGAAAGAGAAATGAATGAATGGCGTATGAAGTGGAAAAACATGTTTTCAGCCATACACATTTTTTTAAAATATGCAATCTCAATCTCCATAGAAAGACAACCCAAGAACAAAAGATTTAAAGCAACAAAAACAAAAAAATAAAAAGAAACAAAGAACATACCTACAACAAGAGTTTACAAGCCAAAATGAAGAAGAAAAACCCTAGGTGCCTTGAGCAAACTCAAATCTACAAAAACATGGCAATGGTAGAGCAAAAATGGGGGATTTAATAAAGTTGTAGAACTTTCCAAGTGTTCTTCATGCCAAAAATCTCTCCAATCGAGGTACATATGAGCAAGAGCAAGCTAAAAATCCATAAAAAACACTTGCAAAACTAATTCCGGGTTTTTTGATGCTCATTACAAGTTTAAAATAACTTGTAAAACTTCATTGCAAGCATTTTGGGTTTTTTAAGTCTCATTACAAGTGAACAAAATAACAAATAACTTTAAAAATTCCCTTTACTTGTAAATCGGGTTTTTAGATACACTTTGCAAGTGATTTAAGTTAAAATCAAGCTTTTTGGAGCTCAAAACAAGCAAACTTATGAGAAAAGACTCAAATCGGACTTTTTAGAGTCAATCACAAGTTCACTTTTTTAAAAATAAAGAGAAATAGGAACTTTTGGAGCTCATAACAAGTCACTTTTTAAAAATAAAGAGAAATAGGAACTTTTGGAGCTCATAGCAAGTTCACTTTTTAAAATAAAGAGAAATAGGAACTTTTGGAGCTCATAACAAGTCACTTTTTAAAAATAAAGAGAAATAGGAACTTTTGGAGCTCATAACAAGTCACTTTAGTGAAATCGGACTTTTTATAGCATGTTGCAAGTAACTTTTTAAAAAGTAACTTGTAAACTGAGGTAAAAGTTCCTAGAACTGTAAGTTATCTCAAAAGTTCCTACAACTTGTAATTAGAACAAAAAGTTCCTACAACTTGTAAGTTATCTCAAAAAGTTCTTATAACTTGTAATTAAAACAAAAAGTTCCTATATCTAACTTAAAATGAAGGCAAAAAGTTCCTATCACTTACTTGTAAGAAGAAATTAAAACCCCTACTTGCAATGATGTCCTAGAAACCCGAAATTGACCAAAAACACACCAAAAATGACTTAGAAATTCATGAAAACGGACGAAAGTGAATGAAAAATGTTGGCCAAAAGGATTATAGACCCAAAACTTAAAATGCCCAACCTTTGTACCTCGTAATATGTGTCTTGAGGCCTAAAAATGTCAAAATTTTGATGGTTATCTCTAATTTTTGCATGTCAAAATCAGGGACAACAATAATCAAAGCTTTCTTGTGCAAATTTGATCTCACCATTGAGTTCAAAAGATCCAAGAAAGTCAATTTTGTCCCTTTTGTCCAAATCAAACATTTGAGGCCATACTTATAAGGGTTTTAAGCTAGGAGGTAGTTGCTAGATCCCAAAGGTAGTTGTAATTGTATAGCATTTTGATTCAAAACAAACCCTACCATCACATCTAGGAGTCCCAAGAACCCTAATGTTGACTATCAATTTGTCAAAATTAGACACTTTTGCTTGTAGCCATCTTAAAAAAAAATTACCCTCCTCAATCATATGGATCACAGGGAATATTTTGTAGAATATTTAAAGATTTTGATGGCGTCAACACATGCAAGTGCATTGGTATGATCCCAAAAAATATTTTTACAAAATATTTTTTGTTTAATTAATTTTTTTAGATATAAAATAAATAAATTTAAATAAATAAATATTTTTCTTACATAAGGTACTACAAATCCTGCATTGACAAGATATAGCATTGCCAATGAAGGGCCACATAACAGGAGCTTACGAGCCTGTCATGGCCCCACACCCCAACCACCAATGGTAAAAAAATGACAGAGAATATTTTTCCAACTCAAAGAATATACCAACAAAAGAAAGAATATTTTATTGTTAATCACAAATTTTGTCAGGTCGAAGATTCCAACATATCTCAAAAGATTCTAGCTAGTGTTTGGATATTCCGGTAGGAGGAGAATATTCTAGAAGTAAGCTACTAATGTCAACACTATCTTAGCAATGATGTCAAAAAAAAAATTTCGTAGCCTACCTCCCTCTCCATTGGTGTTTTTGATTTTGCACCCCAACTTCAGAAGGGCATATCTTAGTCATACAGGCTCCTTTTTTCAAGACTTTTTTTTTAATTTGGGTAGAATTTAATGCTCTTCATAGTGGTGAAATAATTTTTTTAATTTTTATGCCTATATTTTCTATAAATTTCAGATTCTCATAGGTGTCACTGAACAATTCTTATTTTGGTGACTTTCAGGGTTCCGTTCTCGCTTCTATGGTAACATTTTTTGGTACAACTTTTTAAAAAGTGCATAACTTTTTGTGTAATTTTTAGTGGTCTAATCAAATTAATCCTATTTTGTGTAAAATTTTACTTTTATTTTGTGGCCAAATTTGGCATCTATAAGCACTAAGATCAAGTCCACTTCCCTATTTTTGGCAAGAGGCACCTACAATCACACTAAACATAAAGTGCCAAATCATACATTACTATGGATATTTTTGATTGAGTAATTTTGGGGGGTAGTCTTGTGGTGGTTGATTTCTTTCTTTTGCTAGTTGTGTGTTCTTCCAATGGAAAAATCTCAAAATTAACTCTTAAATCCATATAATTATGCTTCATGGAGAAAATCAATATGGAATTATCTCATGCGAAAGGGTTATCTAGGCCATCTAAAAGAAACCATTTCTCAACCTAGTAATGCTAAGATTTGGAAAAATGGGAGATTGATTGTGAGAAAACACTTGGATGCATATGTCTAGTAGTCTCTTTTGATTTACAATTTCATATTGAATCATGTAAAATACCTAAGGAGGCTTGGAATAATTTTGAAAAATTATATGATAAAACTGATAAGTTTAGGGGGTATCATATTAAAATTATTTGATGAATCTTGATCCTAACAGTTTTGATCACATTCAAGACTATATCTCCAAGATTAAAAAACTAATAACATAGCTAAAAGATTGCAACATTAAAAAGAAGGATTTATAATTGATTCTAAATGTGTTATCCAATTGTGGTTCTAAGTATTTAGTGTTTATTTCTGGATTTCATACTCATCATATTTCTATGGGAGCATCATATTTTGATCCTAATTTTGATGACTTTGAAAATATCCTAATCAAAGAAGAAGTGAATTTAATTCATATGGGTCTAATCAAGCCTTCTAAACCACAAGCATTATGGCTAGTGAGCCTAAGGTACAAAAAGAATCAAGAAATCTTGAAAAGAAGCAAAAGAAGAAAAGGAACGAGCTACATAAATAATTTGAATCCTCTCCCTCTCAAGGGTAATAATATAATAAGGAGAAGCCTAAATGTGCATATTGCAAGAAATAGGGAATGATGAACATCAATGTTATTCAAAACAAAATTATGAGTTGAATCACCTCCTTAAGAATAATGAAATTGATTTTCCTTCAACAATGTCAGGAGGTTCATCTTATTCTTCTTTATAAAAGTTAGAGAGACATAAGGGGAAATCACTTGTTGTAGTTGTAGATTCTCAATCATAAATTTGGATACTTAATTCAGGAGCTTCACATCACATGGCTTCATCAAAGAGTATCTTCTCTTCATTTGAGTCTTGTTCATCACCACACATCTTGATGACTAACAACACATTTATGTGTGTTTGTGGGAAGGGATCTATTGTCATGGATGAAAAATAATTTATAGATGTTCTTTGTGTGCCTTCATTGTCAACCAATATCCTTTCTATCTATCAAATCACACATGGTGGAGCAGGAAAGAGTGTCGAGTTCACACCAGATTCTATTATAATCTAGAATTTGCATAATAGAGATATCGTTGTAGTTGGAGAGGTTAATCACCAATATTGGGTCTACACATTCACACTTTTGTTCCTATCATTCCTTTGGTTGATGTAAACACTACAGTATCAAGTGTGAACACTTTTGAGGAGATTCAATATGGTGATTTTACTCTTAGTATTATTTCATCTACTGAGGTTCTAGAGACTTGTTTTGATATTCCATCTCCTTCATCTACTATTTATTTTGATGATACTTGTGTTGCCACATTTTTGGCTTCTTGTGATTTAGTGCAACAGGACATACATTATCTTCTAGATACAACTACTTGGGATGAGTACTTGACCGACATTGTAGGTTTACTTGTAGAGCCACATTTCAGATTCAGGAGACACCATTGATTGCATACATCTTCTCTTTGATGGAGATGATCCTTCTTAAATTGTTGTGAGGGAACACTCTGAATCTCGTATTCATTATCTACATGATCATTCTTCGCAATTTTACATGAGTGTGGATACTTGTGGTCAACATTTGGAGCATACTTCTTTATCTTTAAAGGAGATATATTTGTCTTTGTATTGTGTTCTACTATCTTATCTACTAGATTCTAGATTTTCATCTACATCAGTGTGGCCTAGAATGTATGTTTGGAGTATGGCAGCCTTCAACATTAACATGGAGACACTTGAGCATAATTCAAATAAATATCACACCATCCTACTTTTCTCATCTTTATTTTAGGAATGTGAGGAAATATTTCATATCATCTTGGTTTTGTTTCTTCCTAAGGGGAGGAATGTTGTTTGACGAGATTGGACCATCTTCAACATTCAATGTTGATCATCTACCATCATTGCAAGAGACTCTACATTGGGAGGTTGCATGGTCTCTCTTCTTCTCTCCTATGGGGTGGTATTTTTCCTTGCGTGAGGTTTTGTCCTTATTATTCTTCATTGAGAGAAATTTTTTTATCTTTTTGAAGAGGAGTTTTGTCCCACTGGATTTTCTCTTTTTCTCCATTTATGAGATATTGCATTTGTACATGGGTACCTAACATGACCTAGTAGTTGAGACCCATCATCATCATTACATCATTTACATTGGTGTGTTCCTCCCTAATTTGAACTTAGGGGGGGTGTTGGAATTAATTAGGTGTTTGACAGGTAACTATTTCACGTAGCAGGTATTATTCACATGTTAATTTTACATAGGTCCTAGGAATCTTTCTAGAACTCTTAGTTGGCATTAGATCTTATCTTATTTTATGTCATTTACTTCTTGTGTCCTAGATAATTTAATATTAGTTGTCTCATATCATAGGATTGAGACACTTGTCATAATGTTATCTAATCCTATGTCTCATCTTGGGTATATAACCAAGGGGTCTTATTTGTGAATCAATCAACTGTAATATATCATTTGCACCCTTTAATAGAATAGCTTATTCTTTTATATTTGATCTCTCTTTTACTTTTGTAGAAGTTCCTAGATCTTGGGTAGCTACAATATTCAACCAAATCTTGCATGGTGTAGAGTATTCTATACCAACTCTTATAATTATCCATCACTATAACTATCACTATAGATATGCCAACTAATAAATTAATTTTTTTGCATAATACATTTAGAATTTGGATAAGTTATGAGCCAACTACATTATATTCCCAACCACAAGTTGCTTATTTCATATGATAAAATAAATTGAATTAGTTTATTATGTTAATGATTGCTTCTACATGTTCAACTTGTTACAAAAATAATTCTATGAAGATTCTCATGAGGGTGATCCCACAAAATTGGTTTACAATTCCATTGAGGAAGGAAAATTGCAAAAATGCTCCCATGAAAATTTCAAGTTTTTGGGGGTTCGCATGAAGTGTTCTCTCTAACCTAAAAGGGGTTCACTCTAATCCCCCTTTGAGTGAACCCACTTTTTGTTTACGATCTATCTATGCCTAAATTGTAATTGGTTTGACTTCAAAACTTGATTAAGAAAAAAAATTCATAAAAACACTATGAAACCAAATGAATGTGTTAGATATCATAATTACAAAGCTAAATTAAAAACAATTAGAATTTTATCCTTCATAGAAAAAATTTATGTTGTTTATCATGAGCATCACTCTTTAAAAATGGTGTTTACTGATAAAAACTAGTTTTCGAAGGAGATGGAAAAAGAAATGCAATCTGATTCAAAATTTTATAGATATATATATATATATTTGAATCTAAAAAAAAAATGTCACAAGTTAGTAGTTTGCATCATCTTCAAATTCCTTATGGTTTAGCAACTATAGGTGCCCGAAAGTGAAGATTTAGTTAAAAAAAATCAGTTCAATGTCCAATTTGACAAAAAGTTGTAAACCAGTATTGTGGGATCACCCATGAAGAGATGAAATCACTATGTAGTACTTATTCAACCTATTAGAAGAGAAGCATCTCAAAGGTAAACATTTTCAATGAGAGATCTCTTTAATCTTTGACATAAGCTCTAAATCCTTTATTCAAGAATAGTGGATATTCCTCAAGAATTCCAAATAGGGATCAACTTAAAGAAAAGGATTTATTGAGCCTCTTGTTAGATAAGTGCCATATTCATGTTTAATAGTTAGGATGGAATCAACCTCACTAGAAAATGCGTATACATTTTTATAAGAAAAAGAGTGTCATTTTGGGTTTTTTCAATTTTTGCTTATGTTTTGAAGTGCTAATTTTTAGCTTTTATATGTGTTACCCGATTTTTAGCTCTCAGCTGAAATCAGGTAACCATAGTGTTGTTCTTTTTATGTTGTTTAAACATTTAAAGATAAAGCATAAAACTACCCATTTCAACATGCATGAAGGAGTGATTGTCACAGTAAATCAGATTACATTTTTTGCCATTTCAATGGTGCATTACAACAAATGTGAAAGAGATTCATATATTCAAATGTAATTTCTTTTATTGATAATCATTAAGGTACATGTCCCTCACAAGCCAAGGGAATAGCCTTCTTATTCAAATGAAAATATGAAACAACTTATACATGAATAAGTAAAAGAAAGATAGAATATACATGTAAGAATGGAACCAGTCATTGCCTATGAATGACTGGTTAAAAGTTTCCTTGTTGCTACCCCGAACCGCTTGTGTGCCTCCCAGCTCCGTAGCACCCCTCACCCTGCATCTAAAGAAAACATGGTGTTAGAGTGAGGCTCTAAGCAATGAATGATTCAATCCTTACATACACACTTACCTATGCATGTATAAACTGATCCATAAGTTCATTAAATAGAAACATTCAACATAGGCATTTATTTTCTAATTGTTTGATTCATGTGTAGATTTAGGACAAGTCTAATTATTGTTTCATTATCAGATCAAATGCAACATGTGGGGTAAATGTGGCTCCCACAAGGGTAGAGATCGGCGTGCTTTGAAAGAAAAGGAAATTGAGCAACTTGATCAAAGATTTATCTCTTATCAATGCATTAAATCAATATGGAATCATACCAGTTGATCAACTTTCATTATCAGTTTCAAAAGATGCTTCATACTGTGCTGATATGTCTTTCAATCTTCTTAAGTGGACCCTTGATCCATTTTATAAAAGGAAGTGATTTTGAAGATGCATCAAGTGTCTTCATAGATGCATCAAGTTCAATTATGCATCTATTTAATAATGAGGAAGCATTTCAAATTGTTCTCAAGCCCCTCTCACCACAACCCTATTGGGCAGTCACTCATCACATAGGAAAGTGAGATGTTAGGTCATCCACATACGTGACAGGTGGCCATCAAATAAAATTATAATGAGGAGACCATGGATTTGTTATACATGACTCAAAAAAGAACAATGGTTGAATTAGGGTCGTCCAAGCACAAGGATAGCACCTTTGCAAAAGCTACAGGAGGAAAGGGGGATTAATAGTCTTCATTCATAAGTATACTGTGAAGATGAATTCAAAGTGAAGGTCATTGTCATTTGGAAAGGGGAAATTCACAATAATCTCATACAATCAGACAGCAAAAATGATATATTATATGGGGAGGCAAAGGTTCTAAGGCCTGAATGTAATACCCCCCATAGTGCATACCTTGTGAGAAAATGATCACATACACAATGTCTCATGATGATGTACTAGTTCAAAATTATCTAAGTGTATGAGGAGCATGAACATTGAGTACAACAATAAACAGAGGTATAGGTTCACAAAATGGAATAAATAGTGATCCATGAACATCTTAGACAGATACATCATACAAATATCACAGTCATAAAGGGCAACTCCAAGCATCTAAAGAACTGAATGAGAATAATGCACTACAGCTATAAGAAGAGTTTAATATAGGACCTTCCTCCAATCAACATGAATAAAGGTAAATAATGGACAAATTTGGAGCCAAAAAATACATATGAATGATGCACAAAGAGTAAAAGGAAACTGTAGTGGTTGATGCTCACTATGTCAAACACAGATAGAAGGTCAAGCAACAATGATAAGTCAATGGCACTATGGTTATTAGCTGCTAGCTTATGAAGATGTTGAAAGATGGAGATGGAGAAAGGGTTAAGGATGAGTTATCAGTTGGAGGTGTCATTAAAAAATGAAAGATGTATAGAGCCTGTGAATTACACCTAACTGTGCAATGCCATTAAATCATTTGCCAAACCACCATTTTTCCTCACAGGGAAGTGTTTCATTGTGGGGCAGTGGATAGGTGTAGCTCTTGTTCCAACTGTCCACCTCTCACGGAGCCTCATTAAATTTAAAATTCATCAGCTACAGGAAAAGCTTGGACAAGGGATGGCAATCGGTGTAGTGTCCTTGACAATCAAAAATGCAGTTATGGAGCCCACCAAGGCAAGTCTATGGTGATAGAAACAGGGAAAACTTGAGAGAGTTGACAATCCATACCTGCACAGTCATAAAGGAAAATGAATGAGCATAGGATGAGATCATCTAGTGAAGACAATGATGGCATTTCCTGTAAGGGATTTAAAGGAACAGATCATAAAGCACATTCACAAGGACCACCAAGTTCATGATTTCAAGCAGGATTCAAAGGGACAGTTCATTATTTTCATAGGGGTTGAATAGGTACATTGACAAGCCATCATGAAGAGACAGGACACAAACTATAGTCCACAATGGTAGTGAGTAAGATCAAGGCTGCTAATAGTCTCAAGGACTGTAATATGCCCAAGTCACAATGTTAATGACTGTGCAAGACTATGAGAGAAGTCTAAATAGCCATCAAGGAAATCATGAACAGACATAAAGTCACAAAGAATTGGGAACACACATGATAGAGCATTGTACAATAAGCAAGTGGAAGAAAATTATGAGATCCTAAAAAAACCTAGGTCAACTTGATGAGAAGACCACAATGATATGACTGCTATCATATGAGTAGCTACTTTCAAAAGGAGGGGAGTGCGCTTTATTATCAAGTGCATAGATGTTGTAGCAGTCATATGGATGAAAAGCTCAGTCATGGTAATCAAATGAGCAGTCCACAAGTAAAGCAAGCTACAAGGCAACTAGAAGACAGTCAGCTCTAAAGGAAAAATTATGATGGTAACTATGCAGTGTTTAAAGAATGTAGTCATGCTAGAAGAGCACCAAAGGGACAATTCACCTACTTACCTCCACACATAAAGACAGTCAAATAGAAGGGGAGGTGTTAGCCCTCTCAAAGACAATTAGCAGTAGCAAGCTTCAAAGATCAATCCAAACAGGCATAATGCATGGCATTATCTTAGAGTAAACAATGGTTGTAAGTGATGGTCATGTCAAGAACATGAAGGAAATGCTATTTGTAGGACTATTTTGACAGTTGAGAGCAGTATATAGGTGGTCTAATCCTTAGATCACAGAGGTATGGGAAGCACAGTGATAGGATAATTCAATCAAAGCATAATACAGTCAGCATTGTATCTAGGACAGTGACATGAAATGTGTAAGCCTATGAACAATAACCTTGGAGTTTATCGGAAGATCAATTCAATAGAAATTTGAAGCCCTTTCAAAAGCTTTAAACTACAAAGGAAGATGGTGAGACATGTAAGTATCTGAGGTGGAGGAAGAAAATGGAAGCATTGGTAATGCATTACTTCATCTACAAAAGCAAAATGAACAACTTTTTAGCATAATTTTTGAACTTGAGAGCCAGCAAAATGAATATCAACAAACTGAAAAGGAAAATGCAGAGATTATAAAGGAGAACATTCTATAGTAATGAAGAATCTGGTTGCTCATTAAAATTTATGAAGCCCTCCTAAATCATGTTGAAGAATCAAAAATAGCTTTTTCAGAAGAGGTTATGCAAAGTTTTTTGAAATCATTGGATACAGTTTCAAGTAAATCCAATGAACTTGTATGAAATATGGTCCAACATGCAGTAGTGTAAAGGCACTATTAAAAAATTTGATGCAAGTTTCACAATGTTCCACTTCTTGAGCTCAAATAGACCTTATTCCATACTCCATTACTGAGGCCAAGCAAATGAGGATACCATGTACCCAGATGTCTAAGCAATAGAAAGGTGAAGGAATTTACTAAATCATATGCATTTTGTAACAAGTCTGAACCTGTCAAAGAAAGCATGGAAAACCCACCTGGGTTTGCTGTAAATCTATGAAGGAAAATGACAGTATGATAAAATGCTACAAGAGCTAAATAATGGAAAGATATTTAGGTGTGTTTGACAGGTTGTGGTCAAAATGACCTTTGTTTTGCAAAATCTAGAATACCGACCTGGGGGTTCAGGTCTAAAACAATATTGATACATAGTTCAAAATATAAAGTGCTTTTATAGACCCATTTGCAATTTATACTAGAAAATTTTGAGCCTTTTTCATGAAATCAGAATAACCCAGCTAGGCTCTATCAAAATATGCAAATACAATGAAAAATGGAAAGGAAACCTTCTGGGTTGAAAAATAAATACAACAATGTGATAAATCCCATTTTTTCTTACTGGGCACGACCAAAGGCATGCTTCTCTGCACCAAGTCATAACCCACTTGGGGTTCAAGAAAAGTCAAACACATAATCTTTCAAAGGAATTTGAAAGCTTGTTAAGGACTATGTTACAGGTTGTGGTTGAGAGATGGACTTTTGTCTACAGAACAAGGAACCCAATTGGGTTATTTTTACACATTGCAAAAGTTGAAGTTTTAAAGGAAAAAACCATCGTTTCTTTCCATGGTCGTAGCCAAAGGGTGTATTTTTAATGAAACAACTGGTAAACGAAATGGAGTGTCTTTTTTTAAACAACAAAAAGGAAACAAGCTCCCACCCTTTATTCTCAAGGAGGAAACAAACCACGAGGTCTTTATTGCCCAAATTCAGAAAAATGGAGCCTATTGAATGATTACCTAAAGCTTGCTCATACAATCTTCACATTCTGGCAAGATTTTTGTCGCACAGTGAGCTTCATACAACCTTTTTCAGCTTTCATGGCAGCTGTCAAAAGAGAAAGGCAACAATAGAAAAACAGATGCAACAGAGAAAGTCTATCAAAGTTTGTTCATGGTCGTGGCCTGTAAGTCAAAAAATGGCCTCCAAGTTCAAAAAATGAAATTTTATGCCAAGAATACACAAATACCTGAGTTCCCATGGTGTTTTTTATGCAAAAAATGTCAAAAGTTGACTGAAAAACCAGTGTCAATGCCAGTTTCCTATGTTTGCTCAAACCCTGGCGGTAGATCATCATTTTCCAGATTCTTCCAAGCAACCAAATGATGGTGTTTTTTGTATTATTTGGGTATTATCATTAGGGTTTGACCCTTCTTTGCATATCGATGGGATTTTTTATCCCTTATTTTAAAAACCAAACACATGAGAAATATGATGGGGCCGAACTTGTATTCTCCCTTAGGCATTTCATGCCTTATAAACTTTCCCATTTTAAAATCTTTGCTAAGTCTTAACTATGTCATGTGTTATCACCTAGGCATTTTATGCCTTATGTTATTTTGACTTATGCTAGGCTTGCAATACAATGTGTTGCCATGTGACCATCAAGTGATGCCTTGTTTTGCCAACATCATGTGACTTGGTATTCTTTCCAAGAGTCTTGGAGGTTGGCCTTATTAGCCAAGTGCTATTGATACTATATGCCTTTGCAAACCAATGAAGTATGACATGTGTGGGAAGAATGCAAAATATGGTAAGTTGATGGTCAAAGTGCCTTAGATTCTTTTGAGAGCTTTTGCCATAACATTTCATGTTACATTTTGTTCCATATTTGAAGATATCATGTAAGTGATTTTAAAATCACTTTTATTTTGCTTTTAAATACAAATGTAACACAGAAAAATGGTGGGGCCCTTTGATTTATGCTCAATTGTAAAGTGTTTTACTAAGTGGTGTTTTATAAATCACTTAACAAATTCACTATCTTTAATGCTTTAAAAGGCCATGTGTTTTCAAAAACACACATACTGCATGATGCAGAATGTGGTCAAGTGTTGAAATGGGACCAATGATGACTTGCAGAGGTGAGAAATGTATGAGATATTATTTTGACTGATTTTGGTGGATATGAGGCCAGCTGGAGGTATTTTTGTCATACTTTTGGGATGGCTATTGGCTTAGCTTATTTTTTCTCTATGCAGAGGGCATTTTAGAGACTTCTAGAAGGTTCTTTTGGTGCCATTTCTATTTTTTCTGAGGATAATCTTCTAGAAGCACATGTGTTGGAGGTTTTGGTAGGTGTTGTTTAAGTATGTTCATTTTGGAACATTTTTGGAGTTCTTTCTTTTTCAGCAGGAGGATAGCTACTTTTTGGGAGTTATTTTTCATGAAGCTGCATTGTAACTTAGACAGGCCTATTATATAGTACAAGCACTTTGAATTGATAAAGTAGAGCACTTTTACCTTCTCATTTCTTGTTTCTCATGTATGTTGTTAATGATTGATCAGCTTGTTCTGTGAAATCTATCCTTTCCTTGCAATCTTTTCTCATGTTATGCATCTATTTAGCAAAAGGTGTATGTTTGCAGGTTGTAAGTTGTGTTGTTAGTGGTGTTGTTAATTGTGAAATCTTTGTTTTCCTTTTAATAGCATTATTTATAGACCTTCTTATGAAATATTTATGCAAACTGCATTATCAAGTGAGTTGTGTAAGTACAGCTTTGTGATGTTAATTCAAATATGATAAGTTGTTAATAGGTCTAGGTTTTTTTGTTGCATCACTTTAGGTTTTTTTAGCATTAGGTTTATTTTCATGTAATCCTTACCCTTATCTCAGAAATTCAATAGTTAAGTGATATCAAACAAGGAAGTCATCCCACAATCCGGAGGTCTACTTTCAAATAGGTTACCCATAGCCTGAAAGCATTCCAATGTTGGTCCAAATTTGCTAAGTGCAATTGGAAAGGCTTAGCAAATAGGGTGCAGATTTGGTGTCGCCAACAGTTTTGGCACACCCGGTGGGACAAAATAGTCATTTCAGACTAGAAAAACACATCAGTTTGTTGGTTTTGATATGCTGCCAACATTATTTTTATGCTTTTAAAGGTCACACCAGCATATTTGGCGGCTCTGAATGTGAAAATTAATGATAGATCTATGATGTGGAAACTTATGAAATGAATTCAGATAAGGGGAAATTCTATCCCATTAGAATATTTGCAGCTTTCACCACCCCGTAGGAGAGGTAGACCAACAAGGAAGGCTATTGTTTCATCAAAAAATAGTTTTAACTCCACCAGCAGTGAAAGTTTTTCAGCCCAGTAAGACAACAAAACTTGGTGCCAAACATGGTTGTTCCAAGAAACCAAGTTTTTGTGCCATTCAATGGTGGCAGTCCACTTCAATTAGCCCAACATGATGATATTCCAGTGGCTGCTCTCAAAAGCGTACCATATTTTTTAGGTGAAGATCAAACAACACCAGTTGAGCATATTAAGGACTTCTCAAATTTGTTCTCAGTGCATCATATAACACAAGAAAATGTTGCCTTGAGGCTGTTAGTGGCATCATTCAGAGGTAAAGCACTCCAATGGTTCAGGAGTTTGGTAGTCAATTCCATCCGAACATGGGATGAATTGGGAGAGGTACTTTGTAATTAGTTTGAAGACAAGTATGATAACTTTTCATTGGTGGAGCAGCTGACTCACATTAAACGGGCTCCTCACGAACAAATGACGGATTTCAATTTATGTTTCCAAAGAACATGGGACATAATTCCAGGCACTACAAGGCCTCCAATTGAGTATGCATTTCTCTATTTTTTGAGAGCTTTAAACAGTGAGGTTGTTTTAATACAATCTATAGGCGGAAACACTTTTCCAATAGCTTATGACATAGTTGTGAGAGCAGAAAATAGCCTAATACAAGCTGGAAGGATTGCCCCTAGGCCTCCTATGCCATTTTTTCTTGATATTCATCCTCCTACAGCTTTTCCAAGACCTCAATTAGCCCCTTTACCAGTTGTTGTTAACACAAAAATTGCTGCCCAAGGACCATCTCAGGAGCTACATGAAATTAAAAGTATCCAATAGAAGATTGAAAACTTACTTCACACCTTTGGCAACAAACTTGTAACCCTTAAAAAGCAGCAATTTCAAGGTTTCAAGCCTTGGCAGTCTCAAAATCAAGGTCAAGGACAACAATTTCAAACTAATAAGTAGCCATATCAGGGAAATTTTCAAGGTGCCCTACAAAATTTGAATCCGAGGCCATTTCAGCCATATAATCTAGTTTCAATCAATGCAGCCAGAGATTTGGTACCAACTCAAAATAACCTTGCAGCAAAATATGACTGGTGCTATCCTTGTAACCAGGCCCATAATCAAACTACATGTTTGAATGGTGTGATGAATCAAGCATTGATGGTTCAGAATGTCTCAAGTGTACAGGATGTGCCATGGGGAATCATCCCAACAACAGGAGCTCCTTGCAAGTGACACAACTCTCCTGAATTGGAAAAGAGAAGAGTTTTGTGGAGTAAATAGTGATAGCTCTCCAATAGCAGCCAACACCTGAGCCAAAAAGAGGGCCCTCGAGATTGGAAAAGTAGCAAACAAAGACAAAGAAGTTGTTGGACCTTCCAATCCTCATATATCACACATTTTGCAGAGAAATTCACAAGGCATCAGTGGTGGACAGCTTGGGAATCAACCCCAACTAGCCCACTTGCAGACAGACCCTGCTGCTGCAAAGACTCATCAAAAGGTAAATGTTGTCACACCTTTCAACATTATTGAATCCATGAAAAAGATAAATGTGAGTATGTCAATGTGGGATTCCCTGTCTATTCCTAGTCAAAAGGACTTGTTGCAATTTGCCTTAGTTGAAGGAGGCATTTTAAATGATATACCAACAGGTCAACCCAAGGCTATCCTGACGAATACACCTCAAGACAGTAGTAAACAACCAAGTAAGGATGTCAAACCACCCCCATTTTATGTGTCCTTGATAATAGGAGATAGACTAGCTCACAATTGCACGGTGGCTTCAGGGGCAAGTAGTTCTGTTATGCCTAAACAAATTGCTGATAAGTTAGGACTGAAGTATCAGCCTCTTGAGAAGGGAGTTGTATAATTAGATGGGACAACCATTTATACTGTAGGTGTTATCAAGGGTTTAAGCCTTACCCTACACGCTTGTCCCAATTTCTCCATTCCCCAAGACATCTCTATTATTGACTTACCTCCGCATTTTTCTTTATGTCTATCAAGGGATTTCACCGCCAAGATAGGTGGTTATTTATCATCAGATTGGTCTCATATGGTGTTCAGAATGAGATATGGGACTAAGGTAGTCATCAAATCTGAGCAACTTGCTAAGGATCACATTGAACCATATGTTCCAAGTGCGGTTAATGCTAATTGTGTTGTTTTTAGTGATGATGAACTTGCTGCTGCTCAAGAGCTGCAAGCAGAAAGTATACTAGATGCACTGCTAAGTGAGTGGGCAGCAATGAATATTATTGACAACCCAAATGATAACATTGAGGAAATTGGTTTGAGTGTCTATGTGTTGCATGAACCTGATTCAGTGATTCCAAACCTCAAAAAGAGATGGGACAACAATCAAATCAGCAAGACGAAGTATGGAAGATGTTCTTTGATGGTTCTCAAAGCAAGAATGGTGCTGGTGGGGGTGCAATGCTTGTGTCCCCGTAGGGTGACAAATACTACTCTACTTTTAGATTTGCTTTCTCTTGTACTAACAACACTATTGAATACGAGGGTCTGGTTCAAGGCTTGGAATGGGCACAAAAGTGAGGAATTGGTTGCTTGC
The DNA here is from genome assembly GCA_007258455.2 of Sequoia sempervirens. Lineage (NCBI taxonomy): Eukaryota > Viridiplantae > Streptophyta > Pinopsida > Cupressales > Cupressaceae > Sequoia > Sequoia sempervirens. The sequence goes on along the minus strand of VDFB02000363.1, from coordinate 58,109,480 downwards.
AAGTGCACGGTGACAATGAATTGATTGTCAATCAGGTGAGAGGTCTGCATGTCACTAAGAATGATGTTTTAAAATCCTACAAACACTGGGTGTGGCATATGATAGAAAATTTTGACACTTTCAATCTAATTTCTATTCCTAGGGATCAGAATAAGCATGCTGATAGATTGGATGCCATAGGTACTCAAGTTGATATTCCAAGTGAAATTAGGAAGGAAAAGTTGCAGCCATATGTTAAAATAGTTATCAGACCTTCTATTCCAGATAATAACGTTCATTGGCAAGTCTTTGAAAGTGATGAACAAGTTTTGAGCTTCATGTTGCAAGAAGATGAATTTGCAGCAGTCAACCAAGAGAAACTCAAACAACAATATGATGATCAAATCATCCAATTGAAGTCCAACAGACTGCCCAAGGGTCTAGTCACCTTGGAATCAATTTCCAGCATAGATGACCAGCTTAAAAAGAGTAAAACTAGGATGCAGGTCAAAGAAGAACACTATGAGGAGCTTGAAATCTTCAAAGGTAACTCCTTAAAGTTCGAAAAATTTGTTCACCTACAAATAAGCAAGCTTTTATTGCCCTCTGTCAAGAGTTCCGGGATGTATTTGCATGGGAATATTTTGATTTGAAAGGCTTTGATCCCCAAATTGCCCAACATACTATAGAGCTTGAGCCAAACTCAAAACCTGTTAGGCAGAAACAGAGGCCTTTAAACCCCAAACTTGAGCCTCTTATGGTCAAAGAGTTGACCAAACTGATTGAGGGAGACATCATTTTTCCAATCAAACACACCTCATGGGTCTCTAACCTTGTCCCGGTTAGAAAGAAAAATGGTGAAATTAGGCTGTGTGTTAACTTTAGAGACCTCAATAAATCCTCGCTAAAGGATCATTATCCATTGCCCTCAATGGAGCAGTTTCTGCAAATTGTAGTTGGTTTGGAAAGATTCTCATTACTTGATGGTTATTCAGGTTATAACCAAGTTTTAGTCAAAGAAGAGGATTAGTTCAAGACTGTCTTCACCACAAAATGGGGCACCATGGCTTATAAAAGGATGGCTTTTGGCCTATCCAATGCTGGTGCCACGTTTCAGAGGGCAATGGACAGGGCATTTAAAGGTTTGATCCACAAACTGGTACTTATTTACCTTGATGATGTAACTGTGTTTTCAAAAAAGGTTGATGAACACCTTGCACATCTGAAACAAGTATTTGAGAGGTGTAGGGAGTATGGTATATCCCTCAACCCCAAGAAATGTATCTTTGTTGTCCATGAAGGAAAGCTTTTAGGACATATTGTGTCAAAACAGGGGATCACCATTGATCCAGAAAGAGTAAGTGCCATTTTGGATTTTCCCTTGCCCAGCCATAAAAAGGGGCTGCAAAGTTTTCTTGGCAGAATCAATTTTGTCAGAAGATTTATTCCTGACATTGCCAATCTGTTGAAACCACTAACTGCAATGTTAAAAAATAATGCCAGTTTTAGCTGGACCAAGGAGGCCAAGAACAGTTTTGAAGTCATAAAGGAAGCTTTATCAGTAGCCCTACTTTGGTAAACCTGAACTTCTCAAAATAATTCATTTTATATGCTTTTGGGAGCATTGATATAATTTATGCAATATTGGTACAGTAGAATGATGTTGATCTAGAACAACCAATTGCCTTTTTTAGCCAATGATTAGAGGAGTATAAACAAAGATATACTTTTGTAGAGAAACATGTACTGGTTGCCATCAGAAGCTTGAAGAAGTTCAAACCCCTGATTTCTAACAGCAAGGTACATTTAATGGTTGCTCACCCAAGTGTGAAGGAATTCTTGCTAAGCAGGGATCTAAATGATAAGAGGGCAGGCTGGATTACAAAGGTTATGGAGTATGATGTTGACATCAAGATAACAAAGTTTGTCAGGGGTAAAGGGTTGTGTGAACAACTAGCTACGAAGGCTGAAAATGAAGGAAATGCATAAACAGAGGCAGTTCTGGTTGCTAATAATAGGCTTGAAGTAGATGCAGCTACAACAAATGTAGGTTGGGTGCAAGATATGACTCACTTTTTGCAAACTAGTGAGTGTCCACCAAGTCTAGATAAAGCCAAACGGGGGTATTTCAAACTGCAGTCTATTCCTTATGTTTTGATTGGCAACATTCTTTTTAGAAAGGACATTAATGGCGTCCTTCTGAGATGCATTGATCAACATCAAGTTGATAAAGTACTTCATGAGTTCCATGATGGGACTGCAGGGGGTCATTTTTCTCCAAGAACAACTGCATGGAAAATCATGAGAGCTGGCTATTATTGGCCAAGCTTGTTTAAAGATGCCCATGCTTGGGCCAAGAAGTATGTAAAATGTGCCATTTTTGCAGGCAAAGAGAGGCTGCCAGCTTTACCATTGCAGCCTATTCAAGTAGAGCAGCCCTTCATGAGATGGGGCATTGATTTTATAGGTTTCATTAACCCACCTTCAAGTGTAGGTCACAGGTGGGTACTTACCGCAACCAATTATTTCACATGATGGACTGAAGCAGTGGATTTGAAGGAAGCCAATGAAAATGTTTTAAATTTTTATGATGATTTGGTAACCAGATTTGGGGTACCTGAATCAATCATTTCTGATAATGCTTTGGCATTTGTTGGGTTAAGAGTAAGTGACTGGGCTGTAAAAAATGGCATCCATCTGAATACCTCATCAAATTATTACCCTCAAGGTAATGGTTTGGCTGAGTCAACCAATAAAAACCTGATCAGGATCATCAAAAGGATTTTGGAAGATAACCAAAGAACTTGGCATAACAAGTTAAAATTTGCCTTGTGGGAAAATAAGATAACTCCAAAGAAGTCCATTGGAACCTCCCCTTATGTATTGGTATATGGTAAGGAGGCAAGGTTGCTTTTATCAGTTGAGCTTCCAACTCTTGATATAATGAACCAACTTGAAATGTTTGAAGAGGAGGACCCAATGGATGTCCAATATGCACAACTAATGGAGCTGGATGAAACCAGAGGTAGAGCCATGAAAAAAATGGAATGCATCAACTCCAAACCAAGAAAGTGTGTGATAAAAGAGCAACACCCAGGGTGTTCAAAGAGGGAGATGTGGTTCAGAAATGGGATGAATTGAAGAGCAGGCCTGGAAAGCATACCAAGTTTGATAGAATGTGGAGTGCTCGTTTATCATTACAGAGTGCAAAGAGCACAATGCTTTTCAACTGTCATCAATGGATGGAGAAGCTCTACTTATCCTAGTCAATGGGATACACCTAAAACTCTATTTTGAGGTATGATCTAAAACTGCTCTTGTACATATTAGAGTAGATTTTGTTTCCTCTAAATGCTGATGCAGATTAGTAAGGTTTTATAGTTTTCCCTAAGTGTTGTTCTGCATAGTTAGGAGGTAGTTTTCCTTCTGCATTGTTGTTTTCCTTGGTTTTCAAAGTGTTTCTTTCTGGTGTTATGAGTGACAACTATTTGCAATGTTGTTTTCAAGCAGTGTTGGTTTTCTGAGTGATCCCGTGCCCAATGGATAACACAAAAGGCAATTGGTCTCATGTTTAGCAAGAAAACATATAGTAGATGTCGCCATAAATGTTACCTGATTTTTAGCTTTTAGTTGAAATTATGTAACCATAGTGTTGTTCTTTTCATGTTGTTTAAACATTTAAAGATAAACCATAAAACTGCTCGTTTCAACATGCATGAAGGAGTGATTGTCAAAGTAAATCAGATTACATTTTTTTCCATTTCAATGGTGCATTACATCAAATGTGAAAGAGATTCATATATTCAAATGTAATTTCTTTTATTGATAATCATTAAGGTACATGTCCCTCCCAAGCCAAGCGAATAGCCTTCTTATTCAAATGAAAATATGAAACAACTTATACATGAATAAGTAAAAGAAAGAGAGAATGTACATGTAAGAATGGAACCAGTCATTGCCTGTGAATGACTAGTTACAAGTTGCCCTACTGCTGCCCCGAACTGCTTGTGTCCCTCCCAACTCCATAGCGCTCCTCACCCTGCATCTAAAGAAAACATGGTGCTAGAGCGAGGCTCTAAGCAATGAATGATTCAATCCTTACATACACACTTACCTATGCATGTATAAATTGATCCATAAGTGCATTAAACAAAAACATTCAACATATGCATTTCCTTTCTAACTATTTGGTTCATGTGCAGATTTAGGAGAGGTCTGATTATTGTTTCATTATCAGATCAAATGCAACATGTGGGGTAAATGTGGCTCCCACAAGGGTACAACTCAACGTGCTTTGAAAGAAAAGGAAATTGAGCAACTTGATCAAAGATTTATCTCTTATCAATGCATTAAATCAATATGGAATCATACCAGTTGATCAACTTTCATTATCAGTTTCAAAAGATGCATCATACTATGTTGATATGTCTTTCAATCTTCTTAAGTGGACCCTTGATCTGTTTTATAGAAGGAAGTGATTTTGAAGATGCATCAAGTGTCTTCATAGATGCATCAAGTTAAATTATGCATCTACTTAATAATGAGGAAGCATTTCAAATTGTTGTCAAGCCCCTCTCATCACAACCCTATTGGGAAGTCACTCATCACATAGGAAAGTGAGTTGTTAGGTCATCCACATATGTGACATGTGGCTATCAAATAAAAGTATAATGAGGAGACCATGGATTTGTTATACATAAATAAGAAAAGAACAATGGTTGAATCAGGGTCGTCCAAGCACAAGGATAGCACCTTTCCAAGAGCTACAGGAGGAAAGGGGGATTAATAGTCTTCATTCATAAGTATACTGTGAAGATGAATTCAAAGTGAAGGTCATTGTCATTTGGAAAGGGGTAGTTCACAATAATCTCATGCAATAGGACAGCAACAATGATATATGATATGGGAAGGCAAAGGTTCTAAGGCCTGAATGTAATACCCCCCATAGTGCATACCTTGTGACAAAACGATCACATATACAATGCCTCATGATGATGTACTAGTTCAAAATTATCTAAGTGTATGAGGAGCATGAACATTGAGTACAACAAGAAACAGAGGTATAGGTTCACAAAATGGAATAAACAGTGATCCATGAACATCTTAGATAGATACATCATACAAATATCACAGTCATAAAGGGCAGCTTCAAGCATCTAAAGAACTAAATGAGAATAATGCATTATAGCTATAAGAAGAGTTTAATATAGGACCTTCCTCCAATCGGCATGAATCAAGGTAAATAATGGACAAATTTGGAGCCAAAAAATACATATGAATGATGCACAAAGAGTAAAAGGAAAGTGCAGCGGTCGATGCCTACTGTGTCAAACACAGATAGAAGGTCAAGCAACAATGATAAGTCAATGGCACTACGGTTGTTAGCTGCTAGCTTATGAAGATGTTGAAAGATGGAGATGCAGAAAGGGTTAAGGATGAGTTATCAGCTGGATGTGTCATTAAAAAATGAAATATGTATAGAGCCTGTGAATTACACCTAACTGTGCAATGCCATTAAATCATTTGCCAAACCACCATTTTTCCTCACATGGAAGTGTTTCATTGTGGGGCAGTGGATAGGTGTAGCTCTTGTTCCAACTGTCCACCTTTCAAGGAGTCTCATTAAATTTAAAATTCATCAGCTACAGGAAAAGCTTGGACAATGGATGGCAACCGGTGTAGTGTCCTTGACAATCAAAAATGCAGTTATGGAGCCCACCAAGGCAAGTCTACGGTGATAGAAACAAGGAAAACTCGAGAGAGTTGACAATCCATACCCGCACAGTCATAAAGGAAAATGAATGAACACATGATGAGATCATCTAGTGAAGAAAATGATGGCATTTCCTGTAAGGGATTTAAAGGAACATATCATAAAGCAAATTCACAAGGACCACCAAATTCACGATTTCAAGCAAGATTCAAAGGGACAGTTCATTATTTTCATAGGGGTTGAATAGGTGCATTGACAAGCCATCATAAAGAGACAGGACGCAAACTATAGTCCACAGTGGCAGTGAGTAAGATCAAGGTTTCCAACAGTCTCAAGGACTATAATATGCCCAAGTCACAATGCTAATGATTGTGCAAGACTATGAGAAAATTCTAAACAACCATCAAGGAAATCATGAACAGTCATAAAGTCACAAAGAATTCAGAACACACATGATAGAGCATAGTACAATAAGCAAGTGGAAGAAAGTTATGAAATCCTAAAAAAACCTAGGGCAACTTGATGAGAAGACCACAATGATATGACTGCTATCATATGAGTAGTTGCTTTCAAAATGAGGGTAGTGCGCTTTATTATCAAGTGAATAGATGTTGTAGCAGTCATATGGATGAAAAGCTCAGTCACAGTAATCAAATGAGCAGTCCACAAGTAAAGCAAGCTACAGGGCAGCTAGAAGACAATTAGCTCTAAAGGAAAAATTATGATGGTAACTATGTAGTGTTTAAAGAATGCACTCATGCTAGAAGAGCACCGAAGGGACAGTTCACCTACTTACCTCTACACATAAAGACAGTCAAATAGAAGGGGAGGTGTTAGCCATCTCGAAGACACTTAGCAGTAGCAAGCTTCAAAGATCAATCCAAACAGGTATAATGCATGGCATTATCTTAGAGTAAACAATGGTTGTAAGTGATGGTCATGTCAAGAACATGAAGGAAATGCTATTTGTAGGAATTTTTTGATAGTTGGGAGCAGCATATAGGTGGTCTGTTCCTTAGATCATAGAGGTATGGGAAGCACAGTGTTAGGATAATTCAATCAAAGCATAATACAGTCAGCATTGTATCTGGGACAGTGACATGAAATGTGTAAGCCTATGAACAATAACCTTGGAGTTTATCGAAGGATCAATTCAACAGAATTTTGAAACCCTTTCAAAAGCTTTAAACTACAAAGGAAGATGGTGAGACATGTAAGTATCTAAGGTGGAGGAAGAACATGGAAGCATTGGTAATGCATTACTTCATCTACAGAAGCAAAACAAACAACTTTTCAGCATAATTTTTGAACTTGAGAGCCAGCAAAATGAATATCAACAAACTAAAAAGGCAAATGCAACGATTATAAAGGAGAACATTCTACAGTAATGAAGAATCTAGTTGCTCATTAAAATTTCTGAAGCCCTCCTAAATCATGTTGAAGAATCAAAAATAGCTTTTTCAGAAGAGGTTATGCAAATTTTTTTGAAATGATTGGATACAGTTTCGAGTAAAGCCAAGGAACTTGTATGAAATATGGTCCAACATGCAGCAGTGTCAAGGCACTATTAAAAAATTTGATGCAAGTTTCACAATGTTCCACTTCCTGAGCTCAAAAAGACCTTTTTCCATACTCCATTACTGAGGCCAAGTAAATGAGGATACCATGTACCCAGATGTCTAAACAATAGAAAGGTGAAGGATTTTACTAAATCATCTGCATTTTGTAACAAGTTTGAACCTATCAAAGAAAACATGGAAAACCCACCTGGGTTTGCTGCAAATCTATGAAGGAAAATGACAGTATGATAAAATGCTATAGGAGCTAAATAATGGAAAGATATTTAGGTGTGTTTGACAGGTTGTGGTCAAAATGACCTTTGTTTTGCAAAATCTGGAAAACCCACCTGGGTGTTCAGGTCTAAAACAACATTGTTACAGAGTTTAAAATATAAAGTTCTCTTACAGATCCATTTGCAGTTTATACTAGAATATTTTGAGCCTTTTTCATGAAATTAGAATACCCAGCTAGGCTCTATCAAAATCTACAAATACAATGAAAAATGGAAAGGAAACTTTCTGGGTTGAAAAAAAAATACAACAATGTGATAAATCCCATTTTTTCTTACTGGGCACGACCAAAGGCATGCTTCTCCGCACCAAGTCATAACCCACTAGGGGTTGAAGAAAATCAAACACAAAATCTTTCAAAGGCATTTGAAAGCTTGTTAAGCACTATGTTTTAGGTTGTGGCTGAGAGATGGCCTTTTGTCTGCAAAACAAGGAACCCAATTGGGTTATTTTACACATTGCAAAAGTTGAAGTTTTGAAGGAAAAAAATCATCTTTTCTTTCCATGGCCGCAGGCAAAGGTTGTATTTTTAATGAAATAACTGGTAAACGAAATGGAGCGTCTTTTTTTAAACAACAGAAAGGAAACAAGCTCCCACCCTTTATTCTCAAGGAGGAAACAAACCACGAGGTCTTTATTGCTCAAATTCAGAAAAATGGAGCCTATTGAATGATTACCTGAAGCTTGCTGATACAATCTCTGCATTTTGGCAAGATTTTTGTCGCACAATGAGCTTCATACAAGCTTTACAACTTTCATGGCGGCTGTAAAAAGAGAAAGGCGAAAACAGAAAAATAGATGCAACAGAGAAAGTCTATCAAAGTCCGTTCATGGTCGCGGCCTGTAAGTCAAAAAACGGCCTCCAAGTTCAAAAAATGCAAGTTTATGCCAAGAATACACAAATACCTGAGTTCCCATGGTGTTTTTTATGCAAAAAATGTCAAAAGCCGACTAAAAAACCAATGTCAATGCTAGTTTCCTGTGTTTGCTCAAACCCTGGCGGCAGAACATCATTTTCCAGATTCTTCCATGCGACCAAATGATGGTGTTTTTTGCATCATTCGAGTATTATCATTAGGGTTTGACCCTTCTTTGCATATCAATGGGATTTTTTATCCCTTATTTTAAAAACCAAACACATGAGAAATATGATGGGGCCGAACTTGTATTCTCCCTTAGGCATTTCATGCCTTATAAACTTTCCCATTTTAAAAGCTTTGCTAAGTCTTAACTATGTCATGTGTTATCACCTAGGCATTTTATGCCTTATGTTATTTTGACTTATGCTAGGCGTGAAATACAATGTGTTGCCATGTGACCATCAAGTGATGCCTTGTTTTGCCAACATCATGTGACTTGGTATTCTTTCCAAGAGTCTTGGAGGTCGGCCTTATTTGCCAAGTGCTATTGATACTATATGCCTTTGCAAACCAATGAAGTATGACATGTGTGGGAAGAATGCAGAATATGGTAAGTTGATGGTCGAAGTGCCTTAGAGGCTTTTGAGAGCTTTTGCCATAACATTTCATGTTACATTTTGTTGCATATTTGAAGATATCATGTAAGTGATTTTAAAATCACTTTTATTTCACTTTTAAATACAAATGTAACACAGAAAAATGGTGGGGCCCTTTGATTTATGCCCAACTGTAAAGTGTTTTGCTAAGTGGTGTTTTATAAATCACTTAACAAATTCACTATCTTTAATACTTTAAAAGGCCATGTGTTTTCAAAAACACACATACTGCATGATGGAGAATGTGGTCAAGTGTTGAAATAGGACCAATGATGACTTGCAGAGGTGAGAAATGTGTGAGATATTATTTTGACTGATTTTGGTGGATATGAGGCCAGCTGGAGGTATTTTTTCACACTTTTGGGATGGCTATTGGCTTAGCTTGTTTTTTGTCCATGCAGAGGGCATTTTAGAGACTTCTAGAAGGTTCTTTTGGGGCCATTTCTATTTTTTCCGAGGATAATCTTCTAGAAGCACATGTGTTGGAGGTTTTGGTGGGTGTTGAATAAGTATGTTCATTTTGGAACATTTTTGGAGTTCTTTCTTTTTCATGAAACTACAGTGTAACTTAGACATGCCTATTATACAATAAGCACTTTGAATTGATAAAGTAGAGCACTTTTACCTTCTCATTTCCTGTTTCTCATGTATGTTGTTAATGATTGATCAACTCGTTTTGTGAAATCTATCCTTTCCTTGCAAGCTTGTCTCATGTTATGCATCTATTTAGTAGAAGGTGTATGTTTGCAGGTTGTAAGTTGTGTTGTTAGTGGTGTTGTTAATTGTGAAATCTCTGTTTTCCTTTTAATAGCATTATTTATAGACCTTCTTATGAAATATTTATGCAAACTACATTATCAAGTGAGTTGTGTAAGTCCAACTTTGTGATATTAATTCAAGTATGATTAGCTGTTAATAGGTCTAGGTGCAGATTTGGTGTTGCCAATAATATGATTTCATCTAATGTGTAAAACCACTTTTTGATGTGCCTATTTGTATTTTCAAATGCTTAAGGGTGAAGTAAGAGAGATTCATTACTATATTGGAGAATGGTTGAGTTTTTTGAATAATTATTTTTTACTATACTAGGTTTCTCTTACTCAAAAGGATTTTCTCAGGTGAAAAAAGTATTTATTGCCTTTCCTTTCCATTATTTTTTTTGTTTTAAGTCATACTCATGCACACTTCTATTGTGTAGCTTTATTAGGCTTATTTTTCTCTACATTTGGTATCATAGCTTGGTTTTAGATTTGTTTAAAGGGTGAGTCTTTCCCTTACCTATGATAAACTTTGTCCTAAGATGGAGATATACATGCGAGGATCTAAGTGTGAATAAAAATGACAAGAAGCACAATAATAGAGAGAAAAATTTAATGGAAATAATTTTTTGAGTTATGGAAGTTAAAGATGGAAGATCTACTTGTTGATAGGGATTGGTGGATTGTTGTATGGAAGTCAAAATTCAATAGATAAAAAGTTAGTGGACAATGGATTGAAATCAAGAGGTAAATCTAATACTTTAAATAAAAGTTAGAGAAAACTTGTTAGAACTATGGTAAAATAATGCATTATAAGTGGGATTGTAGATCTCAAAAAATTTGAGAAGGGCAAGTCAAATGAAGGTGCTTCTTCCATAGAATCAAAGACCTTAGTTGAATATTAAAAATATATATTTTGGGTTGTTGCAAGCTCAAACAAATGTTATGATGAATGGGTGATAGATTCACATTCCCTTTTTATATGAATCCTCGTAAGGAGTGCTTTAGTGAAATGGGAAAATCAATGTACGTGGAGTATTCCTAGGGGATGATATGATATAATATAATTAAATAGTCAAGGAAAAGTGAATCTAAGGATAAAAGATAGAAGAATTAAAATCCTCTCTCATATTTTATATATTTTAGGTTTAGAAAAAAATCTAATTTTAGTAAGAAAAATGAATGACGTGGGTTTGCAAGTGGTATTCAATATGAATAAGGCTCAAAACATGTTTAGTTATGTAAACTTAGATAGAAAATTATGGTTATAAGTAATAACAATTACTTTTCATCTTATTAATAGGCCACTTACCTCAACATTGTTGGATACAACTCAATTGGAAGCATGAATTGGTAAGAAACCTTCACTACAAAAATTAAGGTTTTTTGGTTGTGATGCTTATAAATATTTCCCAAAGAAAGAAGTAAGCTAAGTTATAAATAAACAGTCTATATTTATGGGATATAGTACTGACATTCAAGGATATAATCTATGGAACTGAGAAGGACAAAAAATAATAATATTGTTGTAATGTAATTATTAGGAAAGGAAAGAGGGATCCAAAATAAGAAAAATAACTAGATTGAGAACTTAAAAGAATTCATATGGAAACAAAAGATGAGAGATTTATGTTTGAATTAAAAATAATTACATAGGAAGAAGCAGAAAATGAGTTGGTAGACGAGAATGTAGAAATAGGATTTAAAAAATTAAAGTATACATATTTCGAGGAAGCAAACCAAAAATTATAGATCTGAGGAAATTAGGTCAAGTAAGAAGAAAACTAGAATGGTATAGAGATCTTGATTTTTAATATGCATAAATTTTATTTGGTTGATCTAAAATTGATGAATATCTTTAGGCTATTAATGAATCACTTAGATCAAATGAAAAATAAAGCACTTATATCAAATGAAAAAGAGTCTTGGAGAGGAGGCCATGTAGGAAGAAATTAAGTTCTTGGATAATAATTAGACTTGAGACCTGGTTAAATTACACCTAGATGAGAACCAATTGGTCGTAAATGATTATTTAAAAGAAGTATAACATAAAAGTGTAGAAGGGGTGGATTTTTCACCCTCAGGACTCCAAGTCACAAAAGAGTCATAAGGAACGAACTGCCCTAAACTACCTTGAGTTGACTAGATAGGTTTGAAAAGGACGAAAGACCGAGGTTGAAAAGGAAGGGCAAGCAGTGCACCACTTTCCTTCTACTAAACCAAGTGTTTACAAAATTAGAAGAGTTGGCTATAAATTTTTTGTTCTGCTACTCAAACAACTCACTGAACATTGAGGATGGTAGTGCAGATCTCAGACTCCGGCATGATGTGATGGCATCTCAGGAACATGCTAGCATCTTGTACGGATAAAGGTATAGAAAGTAAAAAGAAAACAATGTGATCCTACTAACTATTTGATTGGTTATGTTTCTCTATTTGACAAAAAATATGAAAAATACAAGAAAGCAAAGTACTTGAAAGGAAACTTCGAAATGAACTATTCTAGAAATGACAAAGAGAGGATAGAAAAGAGGTATTGTGCTTCTCATGACTTGATTCTTCAATTAGCTCCACTCGAACATGCCTACACATAGAAATGAGAAAAATGTTGGGTCGTGTTTGAGGTTTGCCTTAGTCAAAGCCTTGTTTTGGTGTTCCCACCTCCATGGATAGCCAAGATACCACAAGATATGGAAATTGATAAAGAAAGTAGAAAAGAAGTAGTACAACTAGATAGAAAACAAAGACAACTAAAATTCTATCTAACAAGCATGATGATGTAATCAAATAGAAAGATACCAAGTTACCTTCCCAACTATGAGGTCTCAAGGCCAATAGCAGAAGGGATAGAGTGACACCACCACATAGAGAAGATGAAGCTTGATGATCTTTTAATGAGAATGGTGTTGTAATGAGAGTACATTGTTGGAGCCAAATGAGAAGCTTGCAACAAGAATCTGAACAATGGTGTAGAGTGAAGCAAGAGTGAGAGAATGGAGAATAAAGTGTTAGAACATGAGAGAGAATGATCAAGAATGAAGCTAGAGTGAAGAAGATTGGAATGAATTGAGTTTGAATCAACCAAATAGAGGCAAGAGGTCAAATTTCATCGGTCAAGGGAGGCAAGGAACATTACTCTTTGTAGCTAATGAACAATGTAACGTCTCTGTAGATCCTAGGGGCAAGAATCTTGTCAGGACGGAAGCACGGTGCATGGTCATCCATGTGGCACACACACGTTCCTAACAAAAATTTCTCCACCAACACAAAAAGATGCAAGTAGGTGGAAGAGATAAGGTGGCAGCGGTGAATTTTACATCATCGAATTTATATTTTCTAAGGTAGGGGAAATTAAATGGGGAATTTTCTTAGGGTGAAAATTCATGCCATTATTTATCCCCCACTTTAGCAAGCATACGTGTTAGTGTGGATGCGAGGTAAAGTAGAAAGAGATTGAAGAGAATATACTTTATCGTCGAGGAAGCAGATCTTCGATCTGATGCACTTGGATGTAGAGGAGGTAGCTCCACAGGTTCTCAGTCCTGCAGGGAAATCTTGATGTGAAAGAGAAAGAGATGGCTCCATAGGTGCTCAGTCTTGTGGAGTTTGATATATGCTTTATAGGTTTTAAGTCCTGCAAAGGAAGCACTATAGGTTCTTGATCTTGCAAGGCTTGACATGAAAGGATTTTATAGGTTCTCATTCTTGTAGAATTTTTTATGAAAGATCCTTATAGGTTCTCGGTCCTATAAGGAAAGCTTGATGAGGTGCTCAGTCTTGCTAGGAAAGCTTGATTATAAATGAGCTTTACAAGTTCTTGGTCCTACAAAGTAGCATGTTAAGCTATAGACAAAATATGTTAGCTGAAAAAGCCAAAATAAACAGACACATCACAAAGCATGCAATTGAAGGATAATTTTTCAAAGGGGTCCCTTCGGGAACCCTTCAAGATAGTAAGGGGCCCACTCGAAAGGGACACTCTGATTTGAAAGTTGTGAAATTTTCCATAGATGATTGTCTCATCAAGTAATCCTTTTGAAAGATCTCTTTTGTCAAGGAATCTGGTAGAAAGAATGTTCCTTCTGAAAGGAAAGTTTTTAGACTTTTTCATTAGAAAAGTACTTCTTATTTGAAGGAAACTTTTCAGATTCTTTTGCTATGAATTTTTTTCAAAAGAAAATTTTCACTAAGGGGTCCTTGTTAAAGAATGTGTTTTTGGAAAATGATTTTTTTTTAGTAAGGGATTCATTAGCCACCAAATTCACCTTATTGAAAATCAAAAAAGCATGGTAGCCCCCCCAAGGACAGTGCATGCTACATAGAGGAGTGTGTAGCATCCTAAGGAGAGAAAGAAGAAGTAGAGATGTTGTGTCCCATGGGACATAGCGAGATGTAAATGTGGAATATTTTCATGTACAAAAGGGACAACACATAAGCACGACAACATCACTAAGCCCAGGTAGAGAGAGAGACAAGCAAAGACAAAGAAAAATGAGAGATAAGCAAAGACAAAGAAATCAAGAGACAGGGGGATCTAGGAGTTCAGGGTTAGATCTATTCATATATATAAATAGGTAACACATGACATATGAACGAAAGATCATCAATCCCAAAAGTTCCCAGATCGTGAAGAAGAGTAGATGAAGAAAAAATAAAATATAAAAATTAGTTCAACATGGAAGAGGGACTAAATGCCTCCAATGCTTTGCATCATCCCCAAGTGTCAAAAAACAAATTTACAACATATAGAAGAACATGATGAAACAAATAGAAGAAGTTTACGATAAATTTTTGAGGCCTGTATCCAAGCACCTACAAGGGTAGCAAGGGTCCTCTAGGCAACATAACAAACACATAAAAAAAAGCACGGGGGAACACAACACACACACAAATCCAATCTAAAGATAAAGAAGAGGTACCACCCTACTCCTCATCGACTAGAAGGTTGTCCTACTCCAATCTAGATCATTATAGGGGAGGGAGGATGAGACTGCAAGGGTGAGATAGGGAGGGTAGTACCCTTTGACTCTCTTGTAACAAGGGCCAAGGAAGAAGGCCACTCAAGGTCTTCTTCACTGAGCTCTTGTGATGTGAAGGTCATCGATCTTGCAAAGATCGCAGATAGAGCCAAGACATCATCCACCAAGTTAAACATGCACTTCATTGGAATGTCATGTGTTAATCGAGTGGGAGAAGAAGGAAGCACTCGAGATCCATTGTCGGCCTTGTCAAGAGGGGTAGTGACAAACTTAGGGGATGCAGGGGCCACCTCTGTCACAAGGACGATCCATGCAAAAGGACTAGCTCCTAAAGAAGGTGATCCCTTCTTCTGACCACCACTTGAAGTGAGGTAATCCTCTAGCTTGCACTTCAGTGGAGGATGTTGGATTCCCATGAAAGAAGCAGAGGCAAAAGAGGGAGAAGACAGAGTCATGACTAACACCACCATTGTGTTTGGCATGTCTGTGGCATAAGAAAATGGAGGGATGTCTAGGAGGGACATCAAAAGAGGAGGATCCACAGAAGGAGCGACAAAGACCTACACCGTTTTGGGGTGAGGATCATCAACACTCGTTGGGGGAGCCAGAAGTAGAATGGAGGCAATTGGAACTAAGGTAGAAGGAGTAGAAGGAAGAGGCACAATAGAAGATGATGCATGAATATGAGCTACTAGCTCCACCTATGTCTTCTACAAGGTAGCTTGTTATGCAACCAAAGCTTTTCTCCTACATTTGCACTCATGTGCAATACGATTACGTTGAATACTGGAACTAGAAGTTGCAACTTGAGAAGAAATGAGAGGTTTTTGTTCTACCATAGGAGTGTCCACCACAACCATGGCCGATGGAAGGACAACCTCCTAGACAAGAACAGGGGTGGGGAGCACAAGAGCAGAGACAACAACAGGTAGAGAAGTAGACACAAGTGCCTTGGTAGTGGGCTTCTTCCCACTCTCTATTGGAGGGGTAGGAGGAAGAGTAGTAGGAGGCCGCGAAGGTCAAGACATAGGGGAAACCCCATGAGGACCTTTTCCCTTGCCATAGACAATGGGATTAGGAACCATGGGCAAGACAAGAAGTTCAAAAACTTGACACTTATCTTTTCACCAAGAGGGCACCATCGAGCTTCCCAACCAAGGCATGGGAGTGGGAACCGAAGGTGCCATAGTAGGGCGGGAAGTAAAAGTGGGTGGAGCGGAGGACACAAAATAGGAAGACCCTTGGGCACAAGCAAGCTTCCCCTTCCCCTTTTGATGGGAGAAGGAGGCAGCTTGCTGCTGCATAATCATGCCACCTTTCACAGAAATAGTGTAGGGAGACACTGGATAGCTCATTTTTGACACCTTGCCCCCAGTCTTACACTTAACATAAGTACAATAAAATTCTCCCCTATGAGGGAGAGGTATGACTGGAGTAGGCCAAAAATGATCCAATGAAAATCCCCCACACAACATCAATGGTTTATAACTAGCCTCGTGCACTACGTGCATAGAGCCCTCATGGAAGAACTTGAGACACTTATGAATCATTGAAGCGACATCATTCATGGAGACCAACCAAGGGATGCCTAGCCTCACTCTGAATAGGTCTAACTCTGGGATTATGAGAAAGGAATTATCAACGTCCTTGGGTCCTACCAAGATCGATAGAGAAATAGAGCCAAGAGAAGGGACCGAGAGTCCATCATGTGTATGGATAGTAGCCTTCGATTCTTCATATTCCTCCCTATGCAGAGTGTTTATAAATAGAGCTTCCTTAGTTATAACATTCATTCGGCTCGTCCGGTCAACTAGGACACTAGTCACAATGTTTCTATTGATTCAAGCGAGAATGTATAAGGGAGAAGGCTCCTTATTCAGAGGCAAGTCATGCGAGGTAAATGTTATGTTAGGTGATGCACTTGCAGACTAGGTAGGAGGAATATGCAAGAATGAGACCTTATTCATATAACCTGATGGGATGGACTTAGAGGACTTAGAGGATTGAGAAATTAGATAGTGATCTATCTAAATTCTGCTTCCAAATATCCAAGAGCCCTTCTAACTATGTAACTAGGGGTTGTAGATTGGGTTGCAAGGTTGCACGCTCTACAACATGCCTAGGACACAAGAGAAGGTTCCTTGATACTAAGAAATCAAACAAAGATTTTCACGTCAGTTTCACCAAAAATGTAGAAGAGGGGAATCCGTCACCCTTGAGACTCCAAGTCATGAAAGAGTCATAAGGAACAGACTGCCCTAAACTACCTTGAGTTGACTAGACAAGTTTGAAAAGGACAAAATATTGAGGATTGAAAGGAAGGGAAAACAACACACCACTTTCCTTATGCTAAACCGAGTGTTTACAAAATCAGAAGAGCCGGATACAAAAATTTCTATCTGCTACCCAAATAGCTCAATGTTTGAGGACGACAATGTGGATCTCAGACTCCAACGTGATGCACTGGCATCTCAGGAATGTACTGGTGTCCTGTACAGATAGAAGTCCAACAAGCAAACAAAAAACAATGCTAGCCTACTAACTATCTGATTGGTTAAGTTTTTCTATTTGACAAAAAGTACGAAAAAATGTAGAAAAGAAAACTACTTGAAAGGAAACTATTCAAAATGAACTATTCTAGAAATGACAAAGAGAGGATAGAAAAGAGGTATTGTGCTTCCCATGACGATTCTTCAATTAGCTCTACTTGAACATGCCTACACACATGGAAATAAGAAAAATATTGGACCTCCCTGAGTAGTGAATTTGATTTCTCCTCCTCCAACTGGAGAACATACTCCATGCTTAGAGGAACCTATGAGGTTCTTCAATTGCCTAAGACTTGCAATAAAGATAAAGATTGTTTTAAACACTTTAAATGGAAAGATGGCACACCTATTCAAAAATAAATTCAAAAGTAATTTATGAAGCTTTAAGTAACAATAATGTTGTGTTTGAATCTCTTAACCAAGGATGGAATCTGTCTCTATCTGATAAAAAATGGTAGAATGTTTTCACCAATAATTGGTCTAGTAGCATTAAACCAAAGAAAGCTTGCTTCAAATGATTATTAATTCTTCAAAAGTTACCTTATAAGATTAATCATTTTGATATTGATCTATGTAGCTCTTGTAGGCAACCATAAACCATTAAGCATATGTATCTTCATTGAATGTTTGTATGCAAAATAGGTTTGAAACTTGTTTTGCTTTAATCTCAAAGGTTGGAAAGGTAACATAAAATGGATTGAAATATTACTTGGTAAAGTGGATGGATTGAATAAAGAATGCAATATTTTTTGGTTAATTCTTACTAATGAAATCTTATGGTAAATCTGGATTAAAAGGAATGAGGAAAAACTGCAGGGTCTCAAAATATCGCTTATTGAGTTTTATAAAAAAAATTATATTTAATAATGTGGCTATGCATGTAACGATGGAAATATCAAAACAATTTTTTAAAGCTATTAGAGGAAGGTATAGTTTGTGTTAACACAACAGAGATCAAGTATGGACACACATGGGCATTCGACAAGGATGCAAGCATTCCCTACTAAAAGGAATGACTGAACTCCTAAAAAGCTACAATCAAGAGAATGAAAACAAGGCTAAGATGGAAAAACACAGTGCTAGATTCCACATTAATGAAGGCTTGGACCTAGATGTGGAAGTGACTCACTCCAATGAAGACCTCTCTAACATTGACCCCCCTCTTGGCTGGGGAGAATGGGAAACTTATGTTGAAAGTAGGGCAAAATGTTGACAACCAACTTGATAATTACATATAATGTCTTTTTTTGTAATAATACTTATCTATAACAAAGTGCAAGTAGATGGCCGAATGATGTAATCAACAATTCCTGGTACATAGCAGGTTGTAGATTTTATAGCTTATAGAATAGTACCTATAGGAGTATGTAGCCAGTTGGTGATAAAAATTAGATGATGCATAATGCATCAGTATAAAAGTTTTTTGCTCTATCTTTAATACAAAAACATGAGTTTTTTTGCTGCAATTTGTCATACTTTTCCTTTTTGAAGAATAATTATTTGATTTATTTCATTGGGGATACTACAAGATATGTCCAAACCAAGTAAATAACATTACACTACTATGAAAGGGATTTTTAGATATCTATGTGGTACATTAGATTATACAATTTGTTACCAAGGAAGGTAGGATGAAAACACCACTTTGAATTTGTAAGGATTTGTAGATTTTGATTGGGTTGGACATGTTGATTATCAAGGATCTACTAGTGGATATGCATTTAGTCTTTTTAGAGTAGTGAGTTGGATGAGTAAAAGATATATAATGGTTGCATTATCTACAATAGAGGCGAAGTACATGGCAGTTACTCATGCCTATAAGAAAATAGTGTGGCTAAAAGGGTTGTGCTCAATAGTTGGTTTGGTACACAAAAGATGGGAAGGATTCGTAGTGATAGTCAAAGTGCAATATATTTGGCCAAGAATCTTGCTTATTATTCTTGGTCAAAGCATATTATAGCACTATACCATTTTGTGAGAGAAATGATTGAAAGTAAACAAATATTGTTAGAAAAATTGACAAAAAAAAAATGTTGCTAATTCATTAACAAAAGTTGTGAATACTAAGAAATTTTACCTAGTGCAAAAAATCAGTGGACATGGTTATTCTCAACAACTGATACTTTAAGAATATGTCCCTTACATAAAACATTCAACAAGTGGGAGAATGTTGGATAAGTGTTGTATATTGTCCATGTTTAACAGGCAAGATTGGATCAGCCAACACATTTTTTGAAAAACTATTTTTAGTTTTTCCTATTTTTTCCCATGCTTTAAAGCACTCGTGTCCATCTTTTACATGATTTCATGCAATACGGAAAACCACTTTCAATATATCTATGTATATTCACACATGTTTACGAGTGAAGTAAGTGATATTCATTATTATATCAAAGGATGGTTGAATTTTTTTAATAGTGAATAATTTTACTATACCTGAAAAGATTTTTCAAGATAAAAAATTGTATATTATCTTTACTTTCCATTATTCTGTTATTTTTTTTCAAAAAATATATTGTTGAGTTTCCTTTACAACACTTCATTTTATATTATTCAATTCAAGAAAATCATCCCAATTCGTATTCTAAAATCTTTATTTAAAAATAGTGAATTATTTTTTTAAAAAAATCGAAGAAAGAGCCGATGAACCTCATAACTCATTTCAAATCGATCGATTGCAAGAAGAGATCTCTCCAGTTTAGTTTTCTTGTCAGTTATTTCCTTGTTGATCCCTTCTTGGCATTCTTGAGCAATGTCTAAAGTTCTTGTAGAACCTATTCCGAGGATTGGAGAGATCGCCTCTTGCAAATGTTTACCATTGAGAGATTCTCTTCTAACAGAGTGAATATATACGACAGCGATTTCATCCTCTTCATAAATAATCTCTGTATAATTCTATTGGGTAACAGTCTTGGTTTGATTTTGGGTTTCCCGTGGTATTGGTATTGGGAAAGGGCATATCTCTCGTCACAATTACATTATCCTGTTCAAATAAATTGGGAAAAGAAGCGCGCCTCTAGAATTCAATTTCATCAAAATTATCCTTTAACTCGAGCATTGCAGTCATGGAAATGCTTTAGAAAAGAATTCAGAAATCAGGTTTGTCTCCATTGCATTACTCAAAAAGTGAAAGATATATATTTATTGTTTTTCTTTAAACGCAGCAATGAAAGCACACCATTGTTAAATTTGAATTTCTATAACATTAACCATCATATTATTTTTTTTTTACTTTTAGCCCTATTTTGATAATACTAGATGGTTCCTTTTTTTCTTTTTGGTGTGTGTAAAATGCTGTCATGTTGTTTTCATTAATATTGAATCTCTTATACAGTTATCCTTCATATTATTTTTTATTATTATTTAAAGATAGAATACAGATTTACAATTGTTTTTATATCTTGTTATTTTTATTAAGTAATTTTGCATTAGAAATTCTAAAAGAATCCCAGAATTCAAAACCCTGTACACCTCTGCTTCATTTAGAATATGGAAATCTATCTTAGCATAATTCATAAATTTGTAGGATAAATTAATAACTCCGATGCATTTTAGTTCATCTTTAAAAATTTTACCACAAGATTTTTCAAAGTTTATAGGGAAAAATCTTTCAGTGAAGATTGATGATATAGTTTATAACTTTATAAAACAGGGTGTCAGATGAAAGTTATACCAAAACTTTTGAATACTCCAAGATTTGAATATTCTATGATAAATTATTTGCTTCGAATCTTAGATCAAGACTAAAATCCTGCTAATCTCTATAAGAAACCTGATTCATCATGCTATAAAGGAATTTCTGAACATTGACAGACACGAGATTTCCACAATCCGTGTAAATCATTTCTGACCATTGTTACGAAAACATTTTTGATCATTGGTACAAATTTATTATAATTCAATTTTACTGTCAAAATTTCCTATTAATTTCGGCATAGCAGTCATGGAAATGCGGCACAGAGAACAACCCTAAATTCGTTTGTCACCATTGTATTATTTCCAAAAAATTTAACTAGAAAGAAATATAAATATTTTTTTCCCCTTAAATGCAGTAATGAAAACAGAGCACTGTGAAATGTTGAATTTCTACTACGTTTATTGTCATTTTATTTTATTTTTTAAACATTTCAACCCTCATTATTTAACATTAGATGCTTCCATTTTTTTCTTCAATTAAAACGCTGTCGTTTTTGTTTCTTGTGAGCTGCAAAATCATAAAATCGAACTTCTTCTTTATTTATTCTTCATATTATTTCTTTTGTTTACAGTTGGTATTTTTGTCAACTTAGTCTAAATAGTTTCTTAGGGGTCTTAAGTTAGGTAATTGAAGGCATAAGTCTTAGGTCTTAGGCGCCATAGAGTCAAAAAATGAAAAATGAGCTTTTAATGTATTCCCACGCCACTCATCAAGGAGGGAAAAAGGTTTGGCGTGGAGGCTGCCTCTTTGCCTTCCTGAACTCCTTCCACATTGAAGACAAGGAGAAGAAGCAAGGGCACATTGCAGAGAACAGCCAGAGGAGTATGGCACATTGCATGGAGAATGGAGAAGTTCCAGGAGTTGATTAAGTCTCGCCCACGTTGCATCCCTACATGTTTCCATTTACACTACCAAGTATCCTTTTCTAGCTTCATTTAAGTCTGTTAAAATGGTTCATATATGCATTACAGACCTGTAGAATACTAGAATGCTTTTGTTGAATAAGAGTCTTCCCATTTTTTCACATGATCATCTGCCATTTTATAATTTGATTGGATATATATGTCAAAGAAGACTCCCAAATGCCACTAAACAGTCAAAAATGTCAAAAAAAAAACAGTGAAAGAATGCCATGAAACCCTAGGAGCCTAAGTGAAATTCATGACAGATCACAATGTTATGACTGTCATCACATGTGTAATTGCTTTCAAAAAGGGATGGCTCTGTCATGTTTTCAAAGTTTTTAAAGCAGCATATGGCAGCAGTGGTCTCCAAAAGGTTAGGGTTGTAAACACGAGCAAGGTATATATTGTCCCATTCAACCAGCCCTCACTACATAATCTGCCAAGTATTGTGCCTTTGTTATGATGTGTATAAGAAGTCTTCAAAACCTAGTTAGTCTTGTAAACACACCGAGAGTCTGAGTATTCATAAAGAGTGTCTAAACAGTGCTAAGGCTTTTAATGGAAATTCAAGAAGTCATAGGTATGAATATACTTTTATTTGTGCCAAAATGTGCTTGAAGGTTACTCTAAGTCTATTCAAACCTTGCAAGGCCACAAACTTTGGACAGGCCAGAGACAAGTAAAGGATGCCATTTGTGAACTGTTAGATGACAGTGAGCAAGATTGTGTAATGACAGTATTAAGAACAATTGCAGTCCTTCACAGAGAAGTCATCATGTAGTATAGTGATAGGAAAGTCATATGCAAGTGATGAATGACAGTCTATAATGAAAAGTGACAGTCCTAGGGCAGATAAAGGAAAGATGACAGTCCTCCAAATGACTGTTTATTTATGACAAGTATAGGGCAGTCTATGGAGGGCAGTACAAGTGCACAGTCAAAAGGAGTCTAGAAGATAGTGTTACCTACCATGGCAGCCCAAAAGGGAGGATACACTTAGAGAAAAACACAAGTGATCAATCAATGATAGTCATGACATTGGGTCAAATGCCAAATCACAAATGGCAATCCATGAAGGGCATAAGGTCAGGAAGAGAATCATCACTAAGATACGATTATCAAAAGGTATTGTGTCAGTGCTAGCCCCTGAAAGTTGTGTTTCAAATGATCAAGAGGAGGAAAGAGGCTATGACAGTGTTGACTGTGAATAGGGCAGTGCTGCAGGTAGGCCTACCAAGACATGATGGTTGAGGACAGTCCTTACAAAATGATAGCATCCTTGAGGAATAAAAAACAGTCATAAAGAGTACAGTCATGTTGGAAAATTATTGTCATTGATGTCAAAGGCAGATTAAAGTAAATTGGCCGACTGTTTTTTGAGGTGTTGAAATTAAATTAAAACATCTTTCATTTGGCCAACCTATATTGGCACTCAATAATGCATCAAACAAATTATTTTTAAATGACATGGGCTGATCCATGTATAGCTGTCTTTCTTGCTTTTGGCGCCCAATTTGAAGACCTGAAAATTCAAATAAATATATTATATTTCTTGCTGTGGGCTGACCTAGGTTTGGCAGGTTTAATTTGCAAATAAATAGTTTAGATAAGGGGCCGATCCCTTGCATTTGGGCGCCCAAATTGGTATGAAGAGCTGCATATAAATCAAAAGTCGCCTCCCTTGCAAAGTGATATATCCTTTCAATCAGGTCGCCCCCTTTGAGAAGATATAAGAGGAATTTGTGAAGTGTTTTTGAAGGCAAGAAATAATTGAATATTCTTCAGTTTTTAAGAGCAGATTTAAAAGAATAAAATCAGAATTTTGGAGCAGGCATATGGCAGATTTATGAGCAGATCTGTGGAGACACGATGGCAGGATTTTGAAGACAAGTGCAGATCTGAAAAGTATAATTTCAGATTTAAAAGTGGAGTGCAGATTTGTGAGTGAAATTATATCAAATTTGTGAGCAGATTTATATCAAATTTTGGGGAGATTTGAAGGTGATATCATTGAGCAGATCTAAGGAGCCTTTTGTGGTAGATTTGTGAAGTGCTTTGAAGCGGAATTTATTTGAAGGAGCTCCAAACAACAATCATTTTATTTTCTTTGGAGTTTGGTGCCTCTAGCAGTGAAGATTAGAAGGTTGGTGCCTCTCACTCAAGAGGTTGAAGCCTCAATAGTTTGGTGCCTATATGACAATGGGATTGGTGTCTCCTGTGGGTTAGTGCCTACAAAGCTTGTAAGAAGATATATATAAAAGCAATATTTTTCCGTGGTTTTCTCTTGTAAGGGTTTCCACGTAAAATCGTGTGTGCATCTTGTGTTCTCTATTGTTAGATCTTGCATGTGTGGATACTTTGATTATTGCTTTATGATTGCCAAAGTTACAAATTGAAAAAAAGTTGGTCTTATACTGATTCACCCCCCTCTCAATATAAGTGTGTGTGTTTTTCTTCAATTGGTATTAGAACTAGGTTCCTTCGAAAAAGCCTAACCGCTTGAAGGAAAGATCTTAAGAACACACATATCAGGTCAAGAAGGGTTTTCCTCAAGCTGAGCACCACTGTTCGATGGGAGCAACTATGCTTTTTGGAGTATGAGTATGGACATTTAATTGATGGCCCATGGATTTGATATATGGCACTCTGTTGTGGATGGTTATGTGGCACCTGCTACTCACTTGACCAATGGATCAAGCTAAAAAGAGGGCTAGTGAGAACAATGCTAAAGCTATGAATGCAATTCCAAGTGGTCTAACTGAATCAGAATTTGTCAAAGTTATGCAATGCACATTAGCAAAAGAGATGTAGGATAAGCGTCAAAGGACTTATGAGGGAGATGACAAGGTGAAAAAGACAAAGCTCCAAACCCACAGGAGACAATTTGAGAGTTCGAAGATGAAGGAAGATGAAAATGTTGCCACCTACTTGCTCCATGTGGATGAAGTCGTAAATACCATTTGTGGTCTTGGAGAAAAGATTGAGGATAAGATTGTTATGCAAAAGGTTTTAAGATCTCTACCCATGAGATTTGATGCAAAAGTTTTTACCATTGAAGAAATGAAGGATCTAAGCACTTTGAAGATGGATGAGTTATATGGCATACTTACCGCTTATGAAATGAGGATTGAGAAAGGAACATCATCAAAATGTGAAGCTGCCTTTAAAGCATCAAGAAGGATGAAGAACAAAGGACCCATATCAAGTGAAAGTTCAAGTGATGAGGAAGAGGCTAACTTTGTGAAGAAATTCAATAAAGAAATTCATTATTACAAGAAGTCCACTCAAAGGAAATTTGAAAATAAGGATTTCCTAAGACATAAGATGAGCCTATAAGTTCATTCGAGGAAAGTGATAAAAGTTCCTCCGAAAGTGATAGAGAAGAAATTCGCTTCATGGCCATGGAAACAAAAGAAGAAGAAGCTCCAAGGTGTGAAGACAAAGGGAATGAAGAGATCAAAAGTGAGAAAGGTACTATAGAAGATCTTGAGGAAGAGCTTATTGTTGCCATAGACGAAATCAAAAGACTCAAGAAGCGGAATTCTAAGTTGAAAGACCAAATTCGAGAAGACGGTGAAAAGTCCGAAAAGATAATTTTGGATTTGAAGACTCAAGTTGAAGAAGCCAAATGCATTGAAGATGTCTTAAAAGATCAGCTAAAGGCAAAAGAATCTAAGTGTGAGAAGCTTGAATTTGAAATTGTTTCCTTGAGAAAGGAGCTAGAAAAAACTAAAGATCAATTCAGCAGAAACATAAAGTTTGATAAAAGTTCCAAAATGTTAGAGGACCTTATCAACTCACAAAGATCACCATTCATCAAAAGTGGTCTTGGTTTTGATGGCAAAAGTTCACAAACTACAAAGACATTG
The DNA here is from genome assembly GCA_007258455.2 of Sequoia sempervirens. Lineage (NCBI taxonomy): Eukaryota > Viridiplantae > Streptophyta > Pinopsida > Cupressales > Cupressaceae > Sequoia > Sequoia sempervirens. The sequence continues at coordinate 58,083,665 of VDFB02000363.1, read as the reverse complement.
GAAAGTAAGAATTATGCTGCAGCCCTCAAAAGTTCCAACAAAGAGGAAGTGGAACAAAGAAGAGAAAAAAGAGGAAAACAAGGAGGATAAAACCTCACAGTTTTAAAGAACTAACAAGGACAACCTCAAATGGTCCTTTCCTCAAAGGAAGCCACTCACAACTAGGTTTCAATATTCTTTCCATGGTTATTGCTTTTAATGTAAATTTGGGCATAAAGCATTAAATTGTAGAGTTTGCACAAGGAATGATTTTGAATTTACAAAGAGGAATTATAATTCATTTGCTCCTCTAATGTAATGTCCCTTGTCCTGCTTTACCCTAGATTTTGCTTGTTGCTTAGGGTTAGGGTTTCCTCTTTTCCAAGTAAATGTTTTCTTTAATGAAGTGACCTTGGCTTGAAGTCTGCATTCACCAATTAACAACATTTTCACATACACATTTATCTGTTAGCAATAATATTTAGATTTCTAGAATATAAACATAATCATATATGCAATTAAGAAGACATATGAAGAGTGGCATGGATGGATCCGCCCTGAAGTCCTTTGCCAAGCCCAAGAGATTGTGGACCACGATCTTCTCTTCTTGGCAACTTAGTAACTGCATTCTCTACCCATGTCATCACCTCGGAAGAGACTTAACTTATTGAGGACAGTCAGGGGAGCGTATAAGTGGTCTAGGCCTACCACCCCTCCATGGCCTCGATGGATGCTTAAGTGGGACCCCCACTCCTCCATGGCCCACCCATGCCTTGGGATTGGGTGGACTATGAGTGGAATTTCCACCCCTCCAGGGCCCATCCCTGCCTTGGGTTTCGGGGGTGGACTTGAGTAGGGTTTTTAGGCACCACTTCCCTCACACCCTTCCTCCCAATAAGCTTGCAAACACAAAGAAGACAATCTTTTAACAATCACATATATTTTCATTTATCAACGGCTCTTTAAGTTTATATTAACATCATTTCATAGAATGATTATCATTATGATAAAACTAAGTAAGTAATGCATCAATAAACAGTTTAGAAATATCTAACTTATCTGTGCAATTCCAAATTAAAGGAGAAACAGTCTATATCTACCATGGTTAGTCCTTCCTACTGATATATAAATAACATCTGGATTAAATGTACTTTAAAAGAGAAGACTGCGATCTATATTGAAGGTAAGATTGGTTACTTTTAAGATGCAACAAACTCAACAGTCAGATTATGCTATGTTGTAAATGAAATTTGCATGTTCAGGCATATTTGATAGCAGCATTCAGGGATTAGTGTAGCCTAGAACCAAACAGATCAGTTATGGAGGACGTTAAATTGCAGGAATTTGATCTTAATGTGTTTGATGTTATTCATTTATTATCTTCCTGTTTATATTTGAAAAAGGCCAAATATTAATGCTAGTGAAAATTTCACCTTGATTCGCTGTGTCTTCTCATGTTTCCTGATTCCTTACTCGCCTTCTTGTTGTAATGTTCCCATATGGATTTGGCTTAAATGTTTATCTCTAGAATTCTTTTAAAAGAGGTATATGTCTGTAAAATCCTTTATGCCTCAATTGCTTAGGTAAATTTATGCACTTAATGGTAATCACTTGAAAAGAGCCTTCACCCTCTTCGAAGCTTCTAACCTGCTCTCTCCGTGACCCAAGGCACTCACCCTTATAAAATCTTCACCCTACGTAGAGAAAGGCGAGCCAATCCAACCGTTTACGCACCATTGAGACAAGTACCATGATACGATTGAAACCATTTGCAACAGGGAATCCCTCGGAGAACCGAAGCTCATCAGGAGCAACTGTCCACCCAAGACGAACACCTGCAGAACTGGCATATTTGGAAAGTGATGCAGTCTCAATCGCAACCTCTCTTGCTCAGTAATTTTATATATTGATTTTGGATCATCGTTTAGGCACGTGCATTGCATATGCCAAATCATATCCTAAAATCGAGCCATGGTCTTCCCTTTATAACCTGCTTTGCCCAAAGGGCATGGTTCTTCTTAATGAACGCACCACTTCGTATATCCTAATCGCCTCCTTAATCCATCCGCTGCTGCTCTATAAATATTATTGCTTATATAATAGTTGTTTGCTCTTAATCGCACCCTTTGCCTTATCATTAACTAATCCCGTGTTTGATTTCCTCTTGTCGATGAGTCTCTGGGATGGGCAACAAATATCGTTTAGCTGTGCTAAAATTACCCTGCGATACTTGAAGACTCTCGGTCCTTCCGTCCAAGTCCACGGGTCCCTCAATACTGCCTTAATGGATTCGGTGGTAGATTTGTGGATTCATTTTGTAGTTCTATACGTTGCAGTGCATATGGTTTGTACATCCGTTCTTTGATAATACCGATCATTATTTTGCCTCTACTGCTTTTGATTTACTGTAAAATTGCCCCCATTTGTCTCTCGAAAGACTAGCGATCAGTTTAGTTGGAATAGGTCAAAAATAATTTAAGATTGCTAATATTATATTATTTAATGTCTCAAGAGAGTATTCATATAACTAATGTTTGCTTATATTATGTAATGTTCTTATATATTTTATATTAAAATATTATGTGTTATTTTATATTAAAATATTATGTGTTTATATTATTATAATAATAATATTATATTGTTAATATTTTATTTTCGACTATTTATCAACATAATTATAATGGCATTACTTTATATTTATATTTTGATATTGAGTTAGTATTTCGATACTCCGTATTTTGGGTGTTAAAACTTTGGGGACATGACATTTAATGAATTATAACATTATATGTGTTGATGTAAGTAGTGGCGAGAGATCTCTTTCTCCCTTATATAAAATTCAAAATAATTAAATAAACAATTGATGAGGCCGACGAATGAGATGTGACGGTCTCATTTCACAAATAATAATTCTTATTTTTATTTCATTAAAAGTCGACTTAATTAAAAGGTCGCCACCTCTTGTAAAGTCATCTCTCTATGTAAGTGGCCGACCCTTCATGAAGAGACACTTCATTGTGTATATAATCAAGGCGTCTTCCTCTCCATTTGGTATTCAATTCAATTCCAAAACAAGTTCGCATACTTTCAGCAGGAGTTCATTTTCATTCAACAGATCAATACTTGCTTCAAGGAGATCGACTATAATTCTCAAGACATTCACATGACATTAGGAGTTCGTACTTCTACAGCTGAGTATAATATTGCTTAGTGCAAATCGATATCAAGGAGAGATTATTATCATTGTGTATTTTGCATCTAAGAAGAGGTGCTATAATCATTGCATCTGTTCGGCCTAGTGTGTGGCCTAATTGTAAAAGAAATTTGTGGTTGGGTTTTTCTCCCTCGAGGAGGGTTTTCCCAAGGTAAAAGTGTTGTGTTTATTGTTCATGTGTTGTATTTCTGCTTATTGCAAATCTGATTCTAAACACTAATATGGTATCAGAGTGGGTCTATGAAAAAATCCAATCAGATTTGGTTAAACAGAAATTCAGTTAGGATGTAATGATTGAAGCCACAAGCCTGTTTGATGCACAAATAAATGTTCATTATGGTTGCAATGGTGATGTATGGAGGGACGACTCCTGTGGTATTTGTTGATTCATTGATTAAGGGTGGCTTAACACTTTGTGGCATTTCTCCTATGCTGTATTCTCTTTGGCTGTGTGGAAGGAAGTCGTAATGATTTATTTTCACTCTTTTGATTACTTAAACTCTTTCATCGCATGAGTGTGGGTGCATTGATTCATAATCCCACTTTCCATGAGGTCAAGATCGAGTGAAGGTGGCAAAGATGAGACACAACTATAGGTCTAGCTCATTGGTGTACCAACATAAAGAGATATGTATTTCATACTTGTACCTTGAATGAATTTTATGTAGTTATTAATTCTTGCAATAGTGAATCATGTATGATTCTAGCATTGGTATTTCTCTTCGGGATAGTTTAGTTCTATGAACTATTATTAAACTCTCTAAATGCTTTTAGGACAAACCGAGAAGCATAAGGATGATGAGAGATTGCATTCAAGGGAGGAAGAGCTTGATGCATCCTATGAGGAAGTCACGCAGGCTGAAGAATGGAGACACAGCTTGCTGCCATGGGACTGAGTTGGTGGCACTTAACTGGAAACATCTCTCGAAGAGGAAGAACCTCTTCGGCTGTAAAGGGCCTTACAAGTTTTGATCTAAATTTTTTTGTATTAACCCCTTTCTGGAATTTTGACAAACTCTTGATATGCAAACTAAATATATGTTGTTATAATCTTCGGATTGCTTGTTTGATTTGAAGGGAGCTCGTTTGGATGTTAGTTCACATAACCCTCATAGAATAGATTGCATGCATGAAATATAAACAATGCTTATGGCATGTAAAGAAATTAACATCTACGTTGTAGCAGTTCAAGTAGACTGTATGTCAGCCACACATATATCAACACTTCATTTGAATAGGTCAAATTAATTAATGGACTCTTATACGCTAACAGATTGCCCAGACTTACACCCGGCCACCTTAATCTCAGAAACACAAATGAAATCAGATCATTTACATTCATGAAAAGACCAAGCAATTAAGGACCCCAACCTGAACCACATGCTGACTCTAGGAAAGACTATTTCTGAGCATTGTATACAGATATGATGAAATAGAAACTACCCAGAAATTTGCAGCAGCTGAATAAAGGTTTGCTCTTAGACTTTTAACAGGACTACACACAATAACTTCCAGAAAATTTATTGCAGACCTGACTGAAATAGAATGTGAGCAGCTAGGTCAATTTTGATGGATTGTTTCATGAGAAAATGATGCTCAGATTGACCTTACGAGAGTGCAGAACATATAACAGCAATTAAAATGCAATTACAAGAGATCTCCAACCTGTATTTAGCACCTGGAGATCTGATACGCACTTGTGAAAGACAACAAACTGCCCAGAATGAGGTGCCAGGCCTGGTAAATGCTACAGCAGTTTGTTGAATGCCAAAAATCTCCAGAAATGATCACTTCCAGCTATGAGCCGCCTCCCTCTAACCTGATAGATGACCACGACTCAGCAAAAGCGAACTTCAACAATCGTACTTCTCTAGAAATCGCGTCTTCCTGTTCTTCAACCAGCTCCTTCACAAAACGGCTTATGGATGGAGTTTCATGGTGGAAATAAGGGCGCCTGGGTTTACATCATATCAAAACGCCTTCAAAGAGAATGTATGGGCTTCCAAAATCGACCCAAGAGTTAGCATGGATTTCAATGAACTGCAATCACGAAAAATGATGAATAAAGCCTGGCGTTGCATTTTCAAATTTATCCCAAACTCGTCCTGCAATGGAAAGATCCTTTCCTTCCCAAAATCGTGACTCTTCCAGCTAGGGATGTTATTTCACATCCGAACCTGGACCTGCTAAGTCTTCAAACCCTAAGGCATGAACTCGAGCTCACCCGTGAAAGGTATGCAATGTCCAAAAATTCATTCATGAAAAAGTGCAATCAAAGTGTTTCTTTTTCTATATATCCTTCATGCCCGAAAAGTGACTAATTTCCTTTCTTTTAATTTGCTCTCAAAATAATAAAGTGACTTTTGTATAGTTTCATAAATGAAATATTTCCTTAGTCACTTAGTCAAAATAATTTAATTAATTACTTAATATTACCTTAGAGATATTTTGAACTTAGGCAATAATTAAGCAATTAAATAAATGACTCCCCCTGTTTTCACCAATTGCCTTCGGGAGATAAAAAGGCAACGAGGCCTGTTGAGTGGCTAGCTAGAAGGGGACATTACAGATTGTCATTGTGATCAGTTTCTTTGGAGAGGAGGAATTAATATTCAGAAAGAGTCTGACAAACCAACAAAGGCACCTTGGACGAGGAGGTCAGAAGGTTGATGCAAGTACTTGGAGTTTCAGAGGGAGTCACATTATCATGAAGATCTGTTGTAATGTATATTTCTCTGTGACGGAGAAGTATGAGGTGAAAGCCCTTGTTAGTGTATATTTCTCTGTGACAGAGAAGTATGAGGTGAAAGCCCTTGTTAGTGTATATTTCTCTGTGACGGAGAAGTATGAGGTGAAAGCCCTTGTAGTGCATATTTCTCTAAGATAGAGAAATATGAGGTGCAAACCCTTGTTCATCTCTGAGACTAAGATGAGACATCACGTTGAGAGACTTCGTGATGAATCCTTTGTACTTGTGTTTTTCCACACATGGGAGTAGCCATGGTGGATGTCATGTTGATAGACGCCATGACGATATCACGTTGAGTGACTCCGTGATGGGCATTTGTGCACATGTTTCTTTCCACACATGGGAGTAGCCATGGTAGACGTCATGTTGAGAGACTCCACGACGACATCATGTTGAGAGACTCCATGACGTGGATATTGTTGTGACGTTTTTCACACATCGCCCCATTGCAAATGGGGACCCCCTAATTTTGGCTTTGCTGTTCGGTCATTTTGTTGTTGTCTCTCTTTTCTGCTGTCTGCCTTCCTGGGGACGTTCCCGTCTTTGAGTTTAAACGTGAGTTTGGCCAAGTCTGAAAATTAGGGTTTGAGTCTTCCTGGTCAGTTTGAGGTCATAAAGGGTCAAGTAAAATGAATATATTGAAAATTGAGCTTAACAGTGTTGTCAGCATGTTTCCAACAGGCTTTCAGCAAGTTTTCATCGAATTCCAAGGTACTTACTATTTTTAGTAAGCGCACAATTGAGGACAATTTGTCAGCAATTTCAAGATTCCGATAGTCACACTGCATTCGGAGTGCATCAGACTACTCATATGCAAAATTTGAGCTGAAACAGGCAACTTTCTATTTTTAGCAGTCCAGCTTCCGGGACAAATTTCAGGGTTCAGATGCAGAGTTTTTCTTTGCATGTCTGCATATTCCTTCTGGGTTTTTCAAGACCTTCGCAACGATGTAACATGCAAGTCAAGATGACCACTTTCAGGATTCAACCTTCCGAGGCTATTTTTAGGGTTTGCATGTCAGAGTTTCTTTTGCATGTCGGATGATTCTTGGTGGGTTTTCCGAGAGCTTCGCGATGGTATGACATGCAAACGCAGATACTCACTCAGTAAGGAACTTGCTATTTTTAGCAGGTATGTCCCGGTAGCCACTTCCCAGCAGTTCAGAATCACGAGCCGATCGCAGTGCCACAGGAACGAAGGAAAACCGAGATCATTTGATATGCATGCAGAGCAAATTAGGGTTTCCAGCTTCGGGACCCAAAAAGAGGCATAAAAAGTCAGAATTTTCGAAAACCGGTGTAAACCATCGCGATCAGCATCCTTCAGGCAATCTGCTGGTAAAATTTCGAGTCAAATGAAGCACTTACTATTTATAGTAAGCCAATTTGGAAACTGGCTAAAAATAGTAAATCAGCTGCATGCGTCAGTGTCAGCCGACAGGTCACGTGGTGAGGAACGCCTCATTAAAATTTCAAGTCAAGCCGAGCAATGGAGCTATCAGAAACATGAGGTTACTATTTATAGTAAACTACCTTCAAAAGCATGCTAAAAATAGCAGGGTGATTAAAAATGGCAGTATAGACAGGACAATGGAGCTATGAGGATGCTACGTTCAAAATTTCAAATTAATCTGAGCTTCAGAAGTGCAAAAACGAGAAGACTTACTATAAATAGCAGGGTATGAAATACTGGCAAGGAACGAGAAAATTTGTCTAAGTCTGAAGTTTCATCCAGCTGCTATGGCAAAATGCGCCCAGATTGATGAGGAGGCTTGGAGAATTCTTAAGACATGAAATTCATCCTGCTCAGGGGTCAAAATGCGCCCAAGGCAGAAGAAGTCAAAGAAAGTCAATGAGTTTCAACCTGCAGGCATAAGGAAATGCGCCCAAAAGAAGAAGGAAAGCTCAGGAGATATGAAAAATTTTCTAAGTATAAGTTCATCCGGCTCAGGGGTCAAAATGCGCCCAAGGAGAGAAAAAGTCAAAGTGGTCAATGAATCTCATCCACCAGCAAGGCCAAAATGCGCCCTCTTCTCAAGACTGAGCATTCAAAAAAATTAACTAAGGCATGAAGTTTTATCCTCCTCAAAGCAAGAAATGCGCCTAAGATAGAAATGGTCAAAGGAAGTCAATGTTTTCATCCTGCAGGAGGTGCAAAATGCGCCCAATTCATGCCATGTGAGGACAAAAATGAGAAGCTGAAAAGTCACAAGGAAAGGCATTAGAAAGTTATCCTCCTCCACTAGTAAAATGCGCCCAAGTTCAACAAGGAGGAGTTAGCAAGCAAAGTCAATAGGTCAACAATTTTTCATCCTTCATGGGGTACAAAATGCGCCCAAAGGAGAGAAAGGTCAAAGAAGTCAACGAGTTTTATCCTCCTCCCATGCCAAAATGCGCCCAAGGGAAATTGATAGAAGTTGAAAAAATTTCTAAGTGTCGGATATCCTCCTCACCCCTCTGAATGCGCCCATCTTCCTCCTAGGTGGAAATGCGCCAAGTTTAGAAGAAGTCAAAGAGGGTCAAAGATTTCCATCCTCCTTGCATGCTCAAATGCGCCCAAATGCATGCATGTGAAGACAAAACCAACGGCATGCAAAGAGACAAAACGTATGCATGCAAGGAGGGAATATTCCAAATGAGTTGAAAGGCAAGTTTTAAAATCCACTTCATAATGCAAATCCGCCCAAGTGTAGAAGCTAGTCAAAGAGTCAAAGGCGTTGGAAGAAGTTTCATCCTCCAGCACATATAAAATGCGCCCATCCTCCTCTATGCCTCAAATGCGCCCAAAGTTGAAATGTGAAAGGTAAATAAAGGTAGTAAATAAGGTAAAAGGTGGGTGAAAATTCTCTTCAAGGCGTGGTGAAAGGGTGAAAATTGCTAGGCGTGGATTTGAATATTCCTCTCAAGTGTGCTACATGCGCCAAGAGTGATGAGAGTAATAAGGTGTGGGAAAAGGTTCTAAGGCGTGTGAAATAAAAATTGCTAGGCGTTGGAATTTTTTTTGAAAATGTCCTTCATGAAGTGAGATGTGCGCCTAAGGTAAAGGTGGATGGATTTAAAGAGTGCCAAGGCGTTGAATATCTTCTTGAAATAAGAAAGGCGCCTCAGGGGGGAAATAAGATATTTTCTAAGTGTTGGAAATTTGCCTAGGCGTTGGGCTTTTAATAAATATTTTCCAAGTGTGGAGTGAAATACAAATGAAGGCAGGCGTGCTTGATGAATGTAAAATTTCTAAATGAAGTTGATCAAAAAAAAAAAAAATTCCTCTCCACTGGCAATCAAAATTTTTCTAAGGCAAGTTCTCAAAATGCAAGAGATGATTTAAATATTTTCTAAGGCAAAATTATTTTTCCTTGGAAAATACGCCTAGAACCAAGATGATTAAATTTTTCGAAGCACGAGCAACTTTTCCCAGTGATAAATTCAGAGATGATGATAATTCAAGTTCTTCAATTTTTTCAAGAGGTCAGAGCAACACGGAGTGATCACAGGCGAAGAACGAATTTAAATGATGGAAATAATATTTTTCTAAGGTTCAAAATTCAGAGAAATAAAATGAACCCGTTCGTTGTGCACCCATGGGTTCGTTGCGTTCTGGAGAAAATTTTCTTCTGGGTATCGAAGATTATCGGTGAGGAGTTGATTTTAAGGTCTTCCACAGCTTGTCGAGAATTTTGGGATGAAGATTTTAAGTGGGCACCAGGTTGATGAGAAATTTGAAAATTTTCTAAGGCAAAAATGAAGAAAATGTGTCTTCAAGGTAAGATCCTCCAGACGATGAATTTGAAAGTGATCGCCTAGATGATTTCTGATCGAGTTCCTGATGAAGGAATTTCTTCTCAAGCCAGAGTTAAATGAAATATCAGAGTGAAGTACACCAGGCAGAATACAAGATGGGTTGAAAAATTGGCTAAGGCATGAAGAATTTGAACGTGAAGAAGATGGAACGTGAAAATCTTGGTAAGTAAGTTGAGTTTATATTGTGAAGTGTTCTAATGCTTCTCTCCTTGCTTGTTTTGCAGGAGAAATGTTGAGGCCAGAGCACGATGACTTGAAGTGGAAGCACGATAAAGTTACAAGTTTCAATCTCGAAGGAGGAAAATTTGCAAGAAAATGGCTAAGTGTTAAGACTTAGTATAACTCGAAGTGACGAAGATGAAAACCCTCAAGTGGAAGAAATCAAAGAACAACGCCAAGAAAGAAGATCGAGAACAGTGTGAACGCGTCTACAAATGGAATCTTCTAGAAGGATGATGGTGGACATTATGGCGATTTATTACCCCACTCTCCTCTGTGGCGGTTTTAGGGCAATATTATTTAGGGCTGAGGTGGCACGATTCTGGCCACTCTATTGATTGTAACCCTAGCCGTCTTTTGGGACTTGGCTAGCTATATAAAGGGGGAGTCCCCCTCATTTGTAATTCATTAATTAGATTAGACATTGGAATAGTGGACATTGAGAGAGCATTAGCATTAGAGCTAGATAGTGTAGCATTGTAGAGCATTTTTGCATAATTTGGAGAAGAAAGAAAGTTTTCCCTTTGAAAACTTTTGAGGAAATTGTTGTGTAACACATTTTATGATAATAGATCTTTTCATTGATGATGGAATTCGTCTTGTCATGAAATGCTAGCAAGGTTTCTTCTTCCTTTTGTATCCAAGTAGATTAAATTCATGCAAGTAGCTTACTTTGGTGTGTGGTGTTTTATTGAGATAGCTTTGCTTTATTCCATACCACTAGCGACTTGTTGATGATAAGTTCGCCTTGTGTGGTCAACTGGACATTACATTGAGTTTAACTTCGGTTGTGATTTATATGCTTATATGCGTTCGATGGTGTATGTATGTTAAATTATAACGAACATCTTTGCTATTTTCCTTGAAGATTGCACCGATTTTTCTTGAGGCTTCCTGCATCGAGGCTAGGTGAAATCTGGTTGAAGTCTATTGAAATGAAGCTCCACATATCCTGCATTTAGAATAGAACATAAACTTCTTAGGCCCTACACTCTTTTTAATTCAGTCATTTCGGTTAGAATTAGGAAACTTGGCTCACGGCCAAATCATTTTAATCACACGAAAGCCCTTAGTCTCTGTTTGTTGTTAGCCGTCGAACAATTGTGTAAGTCCCTTGACATACAGCAATATCACATCAAGCCAAACTGAGCCTATTCGCACTCAAGGAACCTTGGAGTTGAAAGCATGATCTTACTCGCAATCTTAGCATGCTGAATACTTTGTTCAAGAGAGGATAGAGCGTCCGTTGGGAGACTTTATTCTGTGTTGGTGCGGTCTCAAAAACCACGTCAACAGATATCTAGAAAGATATCTCCCTAGCTAAGAGGGAGTGTTGATGTAAGTAGAGGCGGGAGATCTCTTTCTCCCTTATATAAAATTCAAAATAATTAAATAAACAATTGATGAGGCTGACTAATGAGATGTGACGTCTCATTTCACAAATAATAATTCATATTTTTATTTCATTAAAAGCCAACTTAATTAAAAGGTCACCACCTCTTGTAAAGTCATCTCTCTATGTAAGTGGCTGACCCTTCATGAAGAGTCACTTCATTGTGTATATAATCAAGGCATCTTCCTCTCCATTTGGTATTCAATTCAATTCCAAAACAAGTTCGCATACTTTCAGCAGGAGTTCATCTTCATTCAACAGATCAATACTTGCTTCAAGGAGATCGACTATAATTCTCAAGACATTCACATGACATTAGGAGTTCGTACTTCTACAGCTGAGTATAATATTGCTTAGTGCAAATTAATATCAAGGAGAGATTATTATCATTGTGTATTTTGCATCTAAGAAGAGGTGCTATAATCATTGCATCTGTTCGGCCTAGTGTGTGGCCTAATTGTAAAACAGATTTCTGCTCTTTCATTAAATATATAAGTGATATATTTGTGGCTGAGTTTTTCTCCCTCGAGGAGGGTTTTCCAAAGGTAAAAGTGTTGTGTTTATTGTTCATGTGTTGTATTTCTACTTATTGCAAATCTGATTCTAAACACTAACAATATGTCACAAGTGCAACAATTTTGGGCACACAACACATTTTTGCAAAACTATTTTTCTTGAACCTCCGAGACAAAATAAGAAGGATATTTGTGGCAAGAAAAAGTATGAATCAAACAAGGTATGAAAAAAGGAGGAACAAGAAATGAAGAAAAATCCATGCTTGTACAAGTTGCACTACATGCTCAAGATGAGATAGACAAATGGTATATTGACAATGATTGTTCAAAGCACATGACTGGTGACAAAAGCAAATTTCTCTCTCTAAAGAAAGTGAATGAAGGAATGGTGAAATTTGGGGATAATGCTACAACAAGCATAAAAGGAAAAGAAGCACTTAGTTTGGATAATGTGGAAGAACTAAAACTAAGGATAATGAATGAAAGTGAATGAAGGAATGGTGAAATTTGGGGATAATGCTACAACAAGCATAAAAGGAAAAGAAGCACTTAGTTTGGATAATGTGGAAGAACTAAAACTAAGGATGTCTTATATGTTGAAGGATTGAAGCATAATCTCCTAAGTGTGAGTTAGTTGTGTGACCAAGGGCACACCTTAATGTTTCATTCTAAACGATGTATAATCATGAAAAATGGAAAATTTATAGTAGATGCTTATAAACAAAATGGTAATCTTATATTCTCAATGAAGTTAAAAGTGAGAAATATTATATGCGGAAAGAAGATAAGAGTTGGTTATGGCACAAAAGGATGGGACACTTGAATTTTGACAACATTGTAAAGATCAGCAAAAAGCAAGCAGTAAGGGACATGCCGAAGATACCAAAGCCCTCAAATGTTATTTGCAAACAATGTCAATATAGCAAACAAACAAGGTCAAGTTTCAAATCTAAGGAATATTCTAGGACAAAGCCTTTGGAGCTTGTTCACACTGATTTGTGTGGGCCAACAAGGATGAAAAGCTTGCAAGGTGAAAGTTATTTCATGTTGTTGATTGATGATAATTCCAAGATGAGTTGGCTAGCTATTCTTAAAGAAAAAATTGAAGCAATAGAGAATTTTAAGGCATTCAAAGCCTTAGTAGAGAATGAAACAAGGTTGAAGATCAAGTGCCTTAGATTTGACAGAGGAGGAGAATTTACCTCAAAGGAATTTGAAGAATATTGCGAAAGGCATGGGATAAGAAGACAATATTTAGCTGCAGGAACTCCACAACAAAATGGAGTAGTTGAGAGAAAGAATAGAACCATTCAAGGTATGGCAAGAGCTATGCTCAATGAATCCAAGATAGCTGATACTTTTTGGAAAGAAGTAGCTCATACAGTCATATACATTTCAAACAAAGCACAAATCAGGGTAAAACACAACAAACTCCATATGAACTTTGGAAGGGAAGGCCTGCATCAATAAAGTACTTCAAGGTTTTCAGAAGCAAATGCTATATAAGAAGAGACAAGGGAGATTTGGGAAAATTCAATTCAAAAAGTGATGAGGGTATCTTCCTTGGATATTCCACAAGGAGTAAAGCTTATAAATGCTATAACAAGAGATTGCACAAAGTTGTTGAAAGTGCAAATGTGAGGGTTGACAAAGAAAGGCATCAAAAGGAGATGGTACAAGAAATTGATTATCAAAAGGAAGAATGTTACAAAGAAGAAGAAACAGAGGAAAAAATTGAAAACCAAGAAGTTGGGCAAAGAAATCCGAAGACTCCATCAAAGGCACCACCCAAGACAACATCTAGATTTGTTCAAAAGAACCATCCTAAAGATTTAATTATTGGAGACAAAGACACAAAAATTCAAACAAGAAGAAGACTTGCAATTACAACAGGACTTGCAAATCCATGTTTGCTTTCCAAAGTTGAACCAAACAACTTTTTAGAAGCAAGTGAAGAGAAATACCAGATCAAGGCTATGGAGGAAGAATTGGATCAAATAGAGAAGAATGAAACTTGAGAGCTTGTCCCAAGACCTAAGGAAAAGGATGTCATTAGAACCAAGTGGGTGTATAGAAACAAGATGAATGAAGATGGGGAAGTTGTTATCACGGAATCTAGCAGTGCTCGTTCCACGGATAACCCCCCTACGAAACTTGTCTGTTTCCTAGGATTCGTGAAGTTCAAGCACGCCTAACGAGGTGATTTTCAAGCCACCTTGAAATGCGTTCCCAAGTCTCGAATAGCCAATTCGAGCATTCCCCCTTGTTCGCCTCGCAAAGACCTTTAAAACGAGATCTTTCGCGAAGTTTCACTGTTCGTACTTAGCAAATTACGAAAAATGCAGTGGCACTAAAAAAGTGCGCTCCTGCCCTGAAGCCAAAAATTGGCTAAGTCCGGAAAGTGCAAGGGCGCTAAAATTTAGCGCCCTTGCATGCAGTGAAATTGCCAAAAAATGTAATAGTGCTAAATTTTAGCGCCATTACATTTTCCTTCACCACTTAAACTTTTTTCACCACTTAAACTTTTTTCATGACTCTGGCACGTTTCTTCATGTTTTTCGTGTTTTTCGTCAATCGTGCCACTTTTCGTGCCTAAATTTAT
>VDFB02000363.1:57989511-58065687 GCA_007258455.2 Sequoia sempervirens | reverse complement strand
ACTTTCCCAGGAGCGCAGAGACATAGAAAAATGCCTGTTGTCATGGTCGGAAATGAAACAGGTAAAGCTCAGCAAATTGGTGGAGGTTGGGGTAATTCCTGACAAAGAAAAGTTCGTAGAGGTAAGAGAATCACTGAAACACAGAATTCAAGTGGTTCAATCTCTCATAGAAGATCTTCACCAAATACAGGAAGATGTCGACGGGCATCACACCATTCTTGACAAAAGTATCAGAGAGTTTCCTGGTCAACTTCTTGAGGAAAATCGTATCTTCCTGCCGGCCACAGAAATATCCCTGATCTTCAAGGAAGCCATCATGAATTTGATTGACAATTCAGACTTCTTAGAAGCTTCGCTGAACATCATTTGTGATACAAGGCTCACATTGGACAACCTCAAGACGCATCTTGACAGGTGCAAAAAGGTTCACTCATCTGCCATGAGATTGATCACGAGAATTCACACCATTGTGGATTACACCGTTGGTCCAGATGAGAAGTTTGTGCAGGAGACTAGGAGGAAATTTGAAGACTTCCGCGCCCAATGCAGAGAAACGTGAAGCAGCCCCCTATTCTCTAGTGTTAGACATTTCCGGTGCATCCCATTACATCTTGTAAATATTTCTATTATTTTCGAATGTCATTTTGTAAATTGTAATTACAATTGCTGCCAAAAGGTAATATTTTCAAAACAAATTACACTTGACTTTGGTCAAAGTTAGGTGAGATCCTAAAATCGCTCACCTAACTTTCCCTGATTTTCTCAATCTCTTTCCTTCTTTTGCTCATCCCTCTTTCTATATAATGTGAGGGATTTTCATTGTAAATTTTATCTTTTAGTGTTTTGCAACGAAGTGCTGCCCTTTTTGAAGCAAATTTGTGAAACTTTGCGTTCATGCTTTGTGAATGAAATCTGATCAATAAAGAAGAGGATTGCAAGCCAAACTTTGCATTGGATTCGATACTTTTGTGAGTTGATCTTATTTGGTAGTGATTGGTTTGAAGAATCTGAAGGACTCTAAGTAGTTCATGTAAACTTTGTGTTACATTTATTATTTAGATTGCATTTGTATTTCTGTTTATCATTGGTTGAATGATCTACAAGACTTTGCGCTTGTAATCATTCATGCTCTTGCATACTCTTGTCGAAGGATCTACAAGACTTTGTGCTTGTAATCGTTCGTGCCGATTGATACTTTTGTTGGATGATCTACAAGACTTGTGCTTGTAATCGTTCATGCTGTTCAAAGAATTGTTGCGTCTAAGAAGACTTTGTGCTTTAACGTAGCAAACGGTACTTCTACACATATCCAATACTGAAAAAGCTACAGAACGACTTTGTGCCTTCGTGAGCTTTCCCTTTTTACTTTATTTTGTTTGTTATTAATCACTTCTGGTATCTCTACGCTTCGCTTTGACGAGATAGAGATATTGGTATTACTGCTTGCTGTTAGTTTTAAGTTATCAAGAATTCTGAACTTCCAATGGTGAAGCATTGTAAACATCTTCTCTGAAAAAAGAGAGAAGGATGAATGTAACACACCCCCCCCACTTCGTGAGTTTTGTGTACATTTTGTAATTATTTGTTTGATTTACTATCGCTTCTGTTAGCAGTAAGAAGGGCGCCTCCCCTTTCCGAGAGGAGAGATTCACATCTCACATAGCTATGGCTGATGTACAAGTTGTGTAATCTATCGAAAAGCTGATTACATAATTTTCACCCAACAGAAGTCACAAGGAATAAAGCAAGACTTGTGTGCAAAGGCTATGCACAAGTTGAAGGAATAGATTTCGAAGAGACTTTTGCCCCTGTTGCAATATTAGAGGCTATCAAAATGTTCTTAGCTCTTGCAAGTTTCAAGAATTTCAAAGTTTATCAAATGGACGTCAAATTAGTTTTTCTTAATGAGAATCTTGAAGAGGAAGTGTATATTGACCAACCTGAAGGATGTTGAACATTCAAAATACTGAGATGGGGGTGGTGAATCAGTATTCTATTAAATTTTTGAACACATCTTATCCAAGCACCAAAACATATTAACTAAAATAAGAAATGAAAGCATGAATCATCCACAAGGTCACAAAAGACATGAACACTAGAATTTTTACATGAAAAACCCAAAAAGGGAAAAACCATGGTGAGTTAGCTCACAGTATATTATATCTGGATATAGTATATTACAGGGGCTCACTGCTAGGACACACTATCCTTATAAGGCTAGTAGCCAGAGTCAAATACAATACAAAAATGGTGGCTCATTGCCAAAGTATGAATTGATACAAAATGTACCTTCCTTGTGTTGTTTTTTAGTTCCTTTGAAGCTCTAAATATGAAGTATTGCTCTGCTTAGCAGTCACTCAACAACTCTGTGCTGATTTTGAACTCTTTACCACTGAATTCACATGTTTGCATCATATGATACCACTCGCACCTAATATGTCATTTATGTTACTTCATCATCTCATTTCAACTCCAAAATATCTCATGTATATAACCAAATACATCTACACACGTCAATTAGGTTGGCCTAATTAAATGTAAACAAAAATTGTTAATGTTCAAGCAACATCGTAGCAACTTCCAGCGATATCCTTGAAGAAATCAGATAATAACCATCGGCTATCTAATTTATGAAATCTCTAAAGGCACGAATCAGAAGTCACTTCGATTTGCTAAGATAAACATTAAATAATGTATCATTATTATTTGTTAAATATAAGAGGCGTAATTAAGCTAAATAGCCGACTTCATTAAATGGCGCGATTTTTTTTTAAAGAGATGTCTTTACATAAGAGGCCGACATTGCATCTTGGAAGGTCACGTCTATTGGAGATATTTCCTATCGATAGCTATATAAAGAGATCTCTGTTGGTTACTTGAGATTCATTCATTTTTATATATCGATTTTTGAAGGAAGTTCAAATACTCATTCAAGTGCGAATTATTCTAAGGCAGTGCGGATCCTTCTATAGATCAGTGCGAGTTCATCAAAGGCAGTATTGTTTACTGTCAAGTTCTGTGTGTTATCTGGTTCTATATATTGTGAAGGTGCAGCAGAATTGGCCTTGGTATTGGCCTCATTGTAAAGAGAATTATTGCCATTACTTATATATAAAAGAGAGATCTTTGTTGCTGGGTTTTTCTCCCTCAAGAGGAGGGTTTTCCTAGGGTATATGCTGTGTTACTGTGTCTGATTTTGAATTAATTTTTCTGTGCACTTATCTGATCACTTAATTTAACAAAAATAATCCATAATAGCTTTTGCCAACACCACACATGATTCAAAATCCTTTTCGCGCCCAAGCAATTCATGCAATACTTAATTTAGGTTGGCATGGATCTAAAATAGATCCAACTAACATCTGCAATGTATACTCAATCTTCTCAACACATATCACGTATTAGGTCGGCCAGGAATTAGACCTAATCACAAAAGCTTCCAATCATACACTTGCTTCCCAATACACGCACCTTCCAGATTCGATATTTCTTCAATTTCACATTTTGCCGACATCAATGAGACTAACTCTAGAACCACAATACCAAAACATTCTTCTTAAGAAAATGCAGAAACTCCCACATTGATACACTGAGCAGAGAGATGATAGTGATATACAAAGTTGAAGTCTATCATTGATGTCTTCCAGTATGCTTCACAAAACTTCACAAGATCTTGAATATTGTTGTATAAGCCAGTCATAATGATATGGTTAAAAGCGCAGAGTTATACCTCTTCTTGCAGTGAAGTGTGGACCCAAAAACCAATGCACTAAACCACAACATTGTCAATAAAGAACACACGCTTAGCCAAATTCCTAATAGATCAGCTTTCTGGTATAGTTAGTGTTGTACAAAATTACAAATGATACCAAAAAAATGTCTCCCCACAATGTTGACATCAATGACAACACTGCGTCAGCCAAATCAACCTATGTATGTACACTTCATGCTCATGTTGCCAAGCTACATCAACAATGACAGACTTCCAAACTTCCAACAATCTCCCCCTTTGTCATTTATGGAAACATGCATATCAAAAAATTTTTCCATGTCATGGATCAAAACTCACAAAACTTATTTCTTCCTAGCCTTAACTCCCCCTTTCATAATTAACCTTGACTTTCCAAAAAGGGTTTCCCAACCATCCAAAATGTATTAAAAAAATGTTTTTCTTTCCACTGTCTCTCACATTATCTCTCCCCCTTTGACATCAATGGTAAAGGTCATGCAAGGGTCCTAGCACGCTTCCCTTGGATATATGTGTGTATGCATCATCTTCAAAAAAAGATAATTGATCAAAGGGATTAGGACATATCAACATGAAGATGTAGATCCTTCGAGATTCTTCAAAGTATCCTGCCAAGTAGATTTTCCTTCTTCCCAAGAACTTTTTGCACGTACAAGAGTCTTGTATAGTAGTTCAAGCTTCGTTAGAGACTCTATTCCTTCTTCCATAGAATTGGGGCTGAGATTTATTTATGATAGCTTATTAGCACTGGCAAGGGCACTAGATATAGGAATGTGCCTTATCTTTACTAAGTCCCTTAGTGCCACATATTGCTTGATATCCCTGTCCTTTGGTTCTATAAGGTAAATAAATTGAACTGTAGTTGCATGATGTAAGACCATTTCTAATTGTTTTGATCATTTGCCAATTCATAAACATCTTCTTGAGTGCGTATTCGAATTTTAGTCCTACTCATTTCATCATTTGTATTTTGTGTCCAATTACACCACTTTAGACAGTATGATATTAAGTCCTGTGCTTCTTCTTCACAAGATTGAACATCCTTTAATTCCTTCAAGACTCCGTGATGTGCATCTACACATTTCTTTTTGATATCCTCTAGATTCTCCCCTGTAGTCCTTGCTTTTGACTCATTTCCAATTTGTTCTTTTAGTCCGAAGATGTATGCTTTCAACAAATCAACCATACTTCTGAGATTTTATATGTTAGACACTGATGTATTAATGCTTACACTGAGAATTGCCTCTTGTAACACTTTTATTACTTCATCCAAGCCTTGTGTACTTCCTCTTTCATGCTCATCTTGAGTCACATCAATTTGCAATCTTCCTTCTTGTTTTGCAACCTCTTGTTTGATCTCAATCGAAGAGATAGCAACACTTTTTCTTTTCTTACCTATTCATCTTGAACTACCAAAGGCTTCAGTTATAGATCTGTCCTCTAGGCCTGATCTACTAGGGTCCTTTGGGCTTCCTAGAAGCACTTTTGCATAATGATCAACTTCCACCTCAGTCACTTCATAATCCAACTCAAAAATCCAAACAAGTCTAGGCTCAATTGCTTCCATGTAACAAAAATCAATAGAGACAAGGAAATTGATGTCTCTGAAGTATCTTTCCACCACACTCTAGGGTATTCTTACTCTCTTATTCATCCTCATCTAAAACATTCCAAAGAATGTTGCAAGAGCATCTTCTTGAGCATCCGATCCACCAAGATTCATCATAAGATTTCTTATTTGATGTGCTACCGGTTCTGTATTTGACCATTCTGCTTTTTCAATTATCGGTATTTCCTTAGCAAACTATCAAAAGTACCATACCTTAATGTGTTCTTTTTTCTTTTTTCTTTTGATTTCCTTCAAATTTTTCATCAAGTGTTGTCGCAGTAACTCACTAAGATCATAATCAGCACCATTCTCAATCATGTTAAATGCAATGTGAGCAGCAATAGTAGAAACTGTATAGCCATCGTTAGGTAGGCATATTTTATGTCCAACAAGCATTGTGGCATACCAAATAGTCGGATTTCCAAATGTACTCAAGGTGAGTTCCTATCCTTGGAGGGTTGCACCAGTCTTTTCAATTAATTCTTGGTCATTGATAGACTTCTGCCTTGGAACTAGTTCGGAGGACCACAAACCAGTCACATCCCTTGTTGCTTCCCTGGTTATTGAGTGTGCACTATCAATCCAAATAGATTCGTCATGAATCCTACCCAATACAATTCTAATGTACTTGTCAAATTCAAATAGTGGAAACTTCCGCCATACATCCAATTTCTTTTCAACTAGGGTTTTGTATTTTGGTTTAATGGTATTATAATTTTCTTCCAATTCATTTGTCCATAAAATACTCAATCCAACAAATGACATTTCTTCTATTTTCCCATGTATGTATGCATAGATATCCTTAGTAAGTGAAACTCTAAAGGGAGTGCCAGAAAATGCACCCGCCGAGTCTTCCATCAAAATTTTCTAAGAATGCCTCTTCAATTTAATTTGTAGTTTGTTTGAGATATTTACTACCTTCGACCCTTCCATTACATTTAAAAATGAAATTTCGGAGAAGAATTGTGTAAGAAGAATACCTCTTGAATTTTCTTTAGCGAAGATTAGGGTTTTGATGTTTTTCTTCCAAAAGATGCCTCGAATCTACTTTCTCTTCTTCAATTTACATTTCCTTCGCATCAACTGAATTTGTCCTCTCAAATACGTTTTTAACTTTATGATTTGACTTGTATCAATAAATTCCTCAGCAATAAAGGCTTCAAAAAAAGCTATCAAACTTCGAAACCTTGTATCTAAAGTTAATTTATAGATGCTCCGCAAACTTCTGCATTGTAATATTTCCTTCCGCAACTTCCTTCTATAGCTTTAGAAATTCCTCTTCCAAGATATGTCTTCGTGCCAAGTCTTAACACCTTATATTTCAGGGTGCTATTAGAATTTTTTGTTATTGCTCCCCCTAAGCCTTAGCATGGGCCTAGTTTTCAGAAGAAATATCTATACTAGAGGTAGGTAGGTACAAATGCATTTGAAGTTCTTGATTCATCTCTATTTTTAGACTCCTCTTTCTTTCTCCATATCTTTTCCATTTCCTTTTTAACCTCAGTAGGATCAACTTTCTTCACATATTCATTCCTCCTTACCGGATTAGACTGTCTTCTATTTTTGCTTTTGCAAACTCTTGAAATATGTTCAGGTTTGTTGCAAAAGTAGTACACAACACTTCTTTGATTTCTATTCATTCTTGATCTGCACTGATTAGCCTTATGTCCAAATACATTGCATGTATAACAGTAGCCATTGAAAGATTGAAACATCCTCCCAGTATTATATCTATTCATCAACTGACTTCTGCACTCAGTACTTCTATGTCCAAATTTCTTGCATGCAAAACATTGTCCGGAGAAGAATCCAACATTCTGATTCATTTTACTTCCATTCTTTTGCTTTATGTCCAAATGTATTGCATGAAAAACAAATACCATTGAAAGATGGGCACCTTTGAGCATTTGGTTGTCTGATAGAAGGTCTTCCAGCATTGCTTCTTTGATTTCTGAATTGTCTCCTATTGCCTTGAATTTTCTTTTGATTGTCAACCTTGGTAGGTGTCTGATTTTCCTTTGAACTTTGTCCTTCTTCAAGTCCCAAGCCACCTTTATTTTTAGAGGGTTTTTGTATTGCAATCAATTGATCAAGCATTGTAGTACTTATTTTGAATTTCTCCTCATGTATTCTTGCCTTTTCCAAATCAAATATGAGATTTACCACTTCTTGTTCAAGTCTAGAGCATTCTTCAGTCTTGTTTTGTACCACTGCATTTAGACATTCCTCTATCCTCTTATTTTCTTCCATTTGTACTTTTAGTTCAATGATCTCTTCATTTGCTTGCTTCAATTGTACATTGACTTCCCTATGTCTTTCTTTGAACTTCTTGATTTGTTCTCTCAGTTTTTAAATGCATTCATTTGCTTCTCCTAGACTTTCCTTCAAGCTTTTGTTCTCAGTTTCAACTGTGTCAAGATCTTCAAGAGCAGCCTTAAGTTCTTCTTTGTCAAACATGTGTTAGTTTTAGGATCAGATTTAACATAAAGCAGAAAATGCAACACATAAACAATAAACACAACACTTTTACTCAAGGGAGAAAAACCCAGCAAAATATATCTCCAATATATTGAATGAATAAGAGCAGAAATCTGCTTACAAGTCTGGCCTTACTCAAGGCTGAATTATTACAATGAATAATAGCATCACTCCTTGATGCAAAGATACAAATGAATGTGATCCTCCTTGATTAGTTCAACCTACTGCTACCAAATGATGATTTGCTGCTCAGGTGTGAGCTTGAAATTATTTGAATTGATGATTGATGAATCAACTTCACCTTGTATATATACAATCCAAGGTGTCTCTTCATTTAGTCAACTTCTTTTAAGGAATAACAATATAAAATATAATTTATAATTAAGGCCGACTTGCCTTATTAATTATCTATTATTTAAATCTTGAGAGAAAGATATCTCCCGCCGCTATAACATCAACACTCCCTCTTAGCTAGGAAGGTATCTTTTCAGATATCCACTTCATGAAGTCTCTCAACATGACGCCCACAATGGCTACACCCATTTGTGGAAAGTACAAAGGTTCATCACAGAGTCTCTCAACGTGATGTCATCATGGATTCTCTCAACATGACGTCCACCATGGCTACTCCCATGTGTGGAAAGAAACACACGTAGAAGTTCCCATCACGGAGTCTCTCAACATGATGTCGTCATGGAGTCTCTCAACATGACATCCACCATGGCTACTCCCATGTGTGGAAAAACACAAGTATGAAGGGTTCATCAAGGAGTCTCTCAACGTGATGTCGTCATGGAGTCTCCCAACATGACGTCTCATCTTAATCTCAGAGATGAACAAGGGCTCGCACCTCATATTTCTCCGT
Source organism: Sequoia sempervirens (assembly GCA_007258455.2). Lineage (NCBI taxonomy): Eukaryota > Viridiplantae > Streptophyta > Pinopsida > Cupressales > Cupressaceae > Sequoia > Sequoia sempervirens. Next base: position 58,056,987 of record VDFB02000363.1, on the reverse strand, counting down.
CTCAGAGAAATATACACTACAAGGGCTTTCACCTCATATTCTCTGTCTCAGAGAAATATACACTACAAGGGCTTTCACCTCATACTTCTCCGTCACAAAGAAATATACACTACAAGGGTTTTCACCTCATACTTCTCCGTCACAAAGAAATATACATTACAACAGATCTTCATGATGATGTGACTCCCTCTGAAGCTCCAAGTACTTGCATCAACCTTCTAACCTCCTCATCCAAGGTTTCCTCTGATAGTTTGTTAGATTCCCTCTGAATGTTATTTCCTCCTCTTCGAAGAAACTGATCACAATCTGTATAGGTTCTTCCTCTTCAAGAGATGTCTCCAGTGAATTTTATCTCTTCATCCTGTATGAATTCCTCACAGGATGCCTCAATCTCTTCCTCCCTTGAATTCCTTAGGCAGTCTCATCATCCTTTTGCTCCTCAATCTGTCCTAGAAGCATTATAGAGAGATTACTAATAGTTCATAGAACTAAACTATCCCGAAGAGAAATACCAATGCTAGAAGCATACATGATTTACTATTCCAATGAATTAATAACTACATGAAATTCATGAACATTATTCAATCATGAAATACATATCTCTTTATGTTGGTCAATGATCTTCATCATAACTCGACTTTTCAAAACAATATCAAAGCATATGTCAACTGAGAATTTGAGTTATGCTATCTCCTTTCCAAACCATTGCTTATCCACATACCCATGTGCAAGCTTCAATGGTGAAGATTTGGTGGGCAATTACTTAGTGTTCAAGCCGAGCCCAAGATTTGGCTGGCACTCATATTCCATTACCAGGCAACAATCGCGGTCCGCAAGCTAAGACATAACACACTAATGGAGTATGCCATTCTGAAGGTCACACCCTTCATAGAGTAACAAGGATCATGCATATGGCTCTGTCGCTCTCACCCATAGTCGTCCATGCCATTCATGACATTGTTTCACATTTTGGAAGTCCTATCTGGCCATGCTCACATTGATACAATTATGCTCACGGATTAGTAGGTTGGTTATCGACAGGCAACAAATCAGTACCATTCTGACATAGGCTCACGAGGATTAAGATGCAAGGTGCAAACTGTGATGTCCCCACTCTAGTCAGTCACCTGATGCAGTGTGTTAGCCCTTTTCTTGGACCCTTGTGGGCTAACTGGATTGGTTAGAGGGTCAGTGGTACCTTCTGGAGAGTTCAGTCGTTTTCATTTTCTGAGATCGTGGATAGGCTCATTGCAGGCCTTGGCAGTACAGGAGTTTCTTTGCTTCTGACGGCATTGAATTCTGTTGAGAATTGAGGGAGATAGGCTTACTTAAGTGATTTAAGTTAATTTTTAACTTAAAGTCTTTTTATAAAGTCAAATTGACTTTATAATTCTTATTTCACTTAAATTAAGTCTAAAGTGAATATTTTAATGTTATATCTTTATTCACTTAAAGGAGGCGCCAAAAATCAAAAGGGAAACTATAGAAAGTGATTTAAGTTTAGTTTCATAAATTTAAATGAGCTAAAGCCCTAAAATGTACGGCCTTCTTAGGGTTTCTCCTCTTTTGCTTTATAAGGGATTTGGGCAATGAGAAACTCATCTTTTTGAATATTTCAACTTTGCCTTGGAGGTTTTTTCCCTTGCTTTCAGCCTGTGACCAGGTTTGCAGCAAATCCACCATTGGAGAACGAAATCTCTTCAGTGTGAGCACTTGTGAAGTTGTGAAAGATCAGCTGAATTAGTGCAGATTGAGAGAGCTTCATTTCAGAAGTTCTGCAGTGCTTCAACAGATTTTTTGTAGTGTTCTTCATCAAAAACAGAGGGTTTATTAGTTGCTGTTCTTCCTTCACCATGGCAGACTTCATGGCTGTTTGGGCACACCTTCAGAGATGGTTTTTGGTGCTTTTTGTTTGAAAGGGCGTGGCACTTGCAAGGAAGTTTATTTTGGCTTTTTGGAGAAACGTCTTCTTTTGGAGGATCTCTCTTCATGAACTTGGGCGCCCTACCTATGTTACTCTCTGGCTTCAGTTTCAGAATAAACTTTGAAGTCTGTAACTCTCTACTCCAGTTTTTGTCAGTTCTTCACCATGCTGGTCGGATTTCTTATTTAAAAAATCTGGAGGCTTTCGGGTATGTTTGTATGTTTTAAATCCATTGTTGATGATAATAAACACCTTCTACAATTCCAGTTTGATTAAATTTGCTCAAGTTTTCATTCTGTGAGCTTTTATATGATGCGCCCCTTCTCTTCTGTCTACAAAATTTCTCTAAAAAACTAAAAAACACAATTAGACCTAAGAAAAAGACAGGAGTTTGAGCAGTGAGCTAGCAAGGCTCATCACAGTGGCTCTACATCATTTGTCAAGTGCCAAGAACCAAAAACACAGCAATCAAAAGTTTATATCAGCGTATATCAGCTTTACATGACAAGTGTTTGACAAAATTCCCAAGGCAGAAATTGAAAGGTTTTGAGTCTATATTAGCAGGGCTCATCTCAGCAAACTGGCTTCGTTTTTTAATTAAAAAACCTGGAGGCTTTCGGGTATGTTTATATGTTCTAAATCCATTGTTGAGCTTATTAAATACCTTCTACAATTTCAGTTTGATTAAATTTGCTCAAGTTTTCATTTTGTGAGCTTTTATATGATGCACACCTTCTCTTCTGTCTATAAATTTTCTCTAAAAAACTCAAAAACACAAATAGACTTAACAAAAAGACAGGGGTTTGAGCAATGAGCTAGCAAGGCTCATCACAGTGGTATCAGAGCATTCAAACATCATTGTCAAGTGCCAAAAACCAAAAACACAGCAATCAAAAGTTTATATCAGCATATATCAGCTTTACATGACAAGTGTTTGACAAAATTCCCAAGGCAGAAATTGAAAGGTTTTGAGTCTATATTAGCAGGGCTCATCACAGTGGTATCAGAGCATTCAAACATCATTGTCAAGTGCCAAAAACCAAAAACACAGCAATCAAAAGTTTATATCAGCATATATCAGCTTTACATGACAAGTGTTTGACAAAATTCCCAAGGCATAAATTGAAAGGTTTTGAGTCTATATTAGAAATTGTGGGAGTTATCACGCATATTGCTCAATTCAAACTTCTCATTGTTGTCATCGCATATACATTGCCAGGAGTCATGAAAACCTGAAGTGTTCGCCTATTGAGAATGGATACTATGATGGGCGGCTTGTCGCCCTTCACAGTGGCGCCAAGCCACAATGTTTGCACCTTGCATCTTAATCCTCGTGAGCCTATGTCAGAATGGTACTGATTTGTTGCCTGTCGATCACCAACCTACTAATCCGTGAGCATAATTGTATCAATGTGAGCATGGCCAGATAGGACTTCCAAAATGTGAAACAATGTCATGAATGGCATGGACGACTATGGGTGAGAGCGACAGAGCCATATGCATGATCCTTGTTACTCTATGAAGGGTGTGACCTTCAGAATGGCATACTCCATTAGTGTGTTATGTCTTAGCTTGCGGACCGCGATTGTTGCCTGGTAATGGAATATGAGTGCCAGCCAAATCTTCATGATGATGTGACTCCCTCTGAAGCTCCAAGTACTTGCATCAACCTTCTAACCTCCTCATCCAAGGTTTCCTCTGATAGTTTGTTAGATTCCCTCTGAATGTTATTTCCTCCTCTTCGAAGAAACTGATCACAATCTGTATAGGTTCTTCCTCTTCAAGAGATGTCTCCAGTGAAGTTTATCTCTTCATCCTGTATGAATTCCTCACAGGATGCCTCAATCTCTTCCTCCCTTGAATTCCTTAGGCAGTCTCATCATCCTTTTGCTCCTCAATCTGTCCTAGAAGCATTATAGAGAGATTACTAATAGTTCATAGAACTAAACTATCCCGAAGAGAAATACCAATGCTAGAAGCATACATGATTTACTATTCCAATGAATTAATAACTACATAAAATTCATGAACATTATTCAATCATGAAATACATATCTCTTTATGTTGGTCAATGATCTTCATCATAACTTGACTTTTCAAAACAATATCAAAGCATATGTCAACTGAGAATTTGAGTTATGCTATCTCCTTTCCAAACCATTGCTTATCCACATACCCATGTGCAAGCTTCAATGGTGAAGATTTGGTGGGCAATTACTTAGTGTTCAAGCCGAGCCCAAGATTTGGCTGGCACTCATATTCCATTACCAGGCAACAATCGCGGTCCGCAAGCTAAGACATAACACACTAATGGAGTATGCCATTCTGAAGGTCACGCCCTTCATAGAGTAACAAGGATCATGCATATGGCTCTGTCGCTCTCACCCATAGTCGTCCATGCCATTCATGACATTGTTTCACATTTTGGAAGTCCTATCTGGCCATGCTCACATTGATACAATTATGCTCACGGATTAGTAGGTTGGTGATCGACAGGCAACAAATCAGTACCATTCTGACATAGGCTCACGAGGATTAAGATGCAAGGTGCAAACATTGTGGCTTGGCGCCACTGTGAAGGGCGACAAGCCGCCCATCATAGTATCCATTCTCAATAGGCGAACACTTCAGGTTTTCATGACTCCTGGCAATGTATATGCGATGACAACAATGAGAAGTTTGAATTGAGCAATATGCGTGATAACTCCCACAGAATGATTCCATCAAATGAACATGAGCATATAGATGCGATGAGGATATTGAAGTAGAGATGACGTCAATGAGATCTCCTGAAAACAGAGTCAAGTAATACCAAAGCCGTCTCAATATTAAACTTCCTTTTGGCAATTGTTTGATCTGGAATACTTGATATCGGCAATAGGATGTTTTTGTCGACAGACCTTAGCAATATTATCCTTTCAAAAATTGAATCGATTTACAAGCTAGGCCGATAATAACATTATCATTGTTTATAGACTCCCGTTTCCACCATCCAACATAATAAGACGACAAGCAATATAGAATGTCTGCAATAAATGGGTGACTCATATATCCTTGTCTAAAAAATAGTCACGATATGAGTAAACACCCAGGCAGCACTTGACAGGTCAATACTTCTTTGTCTTCTTCTGCAACAATAAACCTCCGAGTAGTCTCAATATCAAGGCTGGTGATTAAAATATTGCAATCCTTATAGCATGTGACCTTTCACCAATGCTATATTCATTCCAACATGGAAAATGAATGAGTCCTTACAAAAATCCGCACCAAGGATGCTTGTCAGAGTATGAGATCCCGTCATTTAACACTAAGAGAATGTCGTGATGGGTTTTTGTCCAAACATAGTAGAGAATCCTGAGAGTTCTCTTTCTTAGATATTCCCGAAATACAAATTCAATCAATATGCAATTTTCGTGATAATCCATGAGATCGCTCCCCACCTCTTTTCCACACAAATTCACCTTCAAAGATCTACCCTAGATGAAAAATTGACTTGACTGCTTAAACAAATCTGATTAGATCTTTTCCTAGATCCGCTCTGATAACATGTTAGTTTTAGGATTAGATTTAACATAAAGCAGAAAATGCAACACATGAACAATAAACACAACACTTTCACCCTAGGAAAACCCTCCTACTCGAGGGAGAAAAACCCAACAAAATATATCTCCAATATATTGAATGAATAAGAGCAGAAATCTGCTTACAAGTCTGGCCTTATTCAAGGCTGAATTATTACAATGAATAATACCATCACTCCTTGATGCAAAGATACAAATGAAAGTGACCCTCCTTGATTAGTTTGACCTGCTACTACCAAATGATGATCTGTTGCTCAGGTGTGAGCTTGAAGTTTGAATTGATGATTTGATGAATCAACTTCACCTTGTATATATACAAACCAAGGTGTCTCTTCATTTAGTCGGCTTCTTTTAAGTAATAACAATATAAAATATAATTTATAAATAAGGCCGACTTTCCTTATTAATTATTTATTATTTAAATCTTGAGAGAAAGATATCTCTCGCCGCTATAACATCAACAACATGCAGACATCTTCTACATATTCAATTGCAAAAATTTCTTTCAGAGGAATAGGACACTTCTTGTCTGCCATGTGTTCAAACTTCCAAGATCTTCCTCAAGCTGTTAGCATTTTTTGAAGGAACCAAGCTCTGATACAAATTGTTGGACATTCAAAATATTGAGGGGGGGAGGGGGCGTGGGGGGCGAATCACCAAAATATATTAATTAAAATAAGAAATGAAAGCATGAATCATCCACAAAGTCACAAAACACATGAACACCAGGATTTTTACATGGAAAACCCAAAAAGGGAAAAACCACGGTGAGGTTTAGCTCTATAGGGGCTCACTGCCAGGACACATTGTCCTTATAAGGCTCACAGCCAAAGTTAAATACAATACAAAAATGGTGGTTCATTGCCAAAGTACGAACTGATACAAAGTGCACCTTCCTTGTGTTGTATTTTAGTTCCTTTGAAGGTCTGAATATGAAGTACTGCTCTCCTTAGCAGTCACTCAACAACTTTGCTCTAATTTTGAACTCTTTACCACTAAATTCGCATGTTCGCATCATATGATACCACTCGCACCTGATATGCTATTTTTGCTCCCTCATCATCTCATTTCAACTCCAAAATATCTCATGTATATAACCAAATACATCTGCACACATCAATTAGGTTGGCCTAATTAAATGTAAACAAAAATAATCCATAATAGCTTTTGTCGACACCACACATGATTCAAAATCCTTTTCACACCCAAGCAAGCCATGCAATACTTAATTTAGGTCGGCATGGATCTAAAATAGATCCAACTAACATCCACAATGTATATTCAATCTTCTCAACACATATCATGTATTAGGTAGGCCAAGAATTAGACCTAATCACAAAAACTTCCAATCATACACACGCTTCCCAATACACACACCTTCCAAATTCGATATTTTTTCAATTTCACATTTCGCCAACACCAGTGAGACGAACTCTAGAACCGTGGTACCAAAACATTCTTCTTAAGGAAATGTGGAATCTCACACATTGATACACGGAGCAGAGAGATGATAGTGATATACAAAGTTGAACTTTGTCATTGATATCTTCCAGTATGCTTCACAAAACTTCACAAGATCTTGAATGTAGCTGTATAAGCTAGTCATAATGATATGGTTAAAAATGCAAAGTTATACCTCTTCTTGCAGTGAAGTGCAGGCCCAAAAACTGACGCACTCAACCACAACATTGTCAATAGAGAACACACACTTAGCCAAATTCCTGATAGATCAGCTTTCTTGTATAGTTAGTGTTGTACAAATGATACCAAAAAAAACACTTCCCCACAATGTTGACATCAATGACAGTACAGGGTCAACCAAATCAACCTATGTATGTACACTTCATGCTCATGTTGCCAAGCTGCATCAACAATGGAAGACTTCCAAACTTCCAACAAAGGATTCATCTTATTAGAAAAAGAAGATTATGTGTGTAGACTAAAGAAGGCCTTTTATGGACTAAAAGAAGCCTCAAGGGCTTGGCATTCAAGGTTAGACAAGTACCGCCAAGTGCAAGGATTCGAAATAGGAATTGTGGACATCAACCTATATCACAAGAATGAAGTAGATAAGTTGTGAATTGTTGTGGTATATGTTGATGACATCATTTTTGGGGGTGATAGTGATAAAATGTGCCCTGAATTTGCCTCAAACATGCAAATGGAATTTGAAATGTCTATGCTAGGTGAGCTATCTTTCTTTCTTGGATTGCAAATCTCTCAGTCAGATAAAGGGATCTTTATATCACAAACCAAATATGTTAACAAAATGTTGAAGAAGATCAAAATGGAAGATTGTAATCCAGTAAGTACACACACCTATGGTTACCGGTTGCAAATTGAGCAAAAATGATTCTCCTATAGCAAATCAGACTATGTATATATCTATGATTGGAAGCTTGCTATATCTAATAGCTACAAGGCCTGACATTATGCAAGTAGTTGGTTTGGTAGCATGGTTTCAGGAAGCTCTGAAAGAAAGCCATGTTAATGCAGTCAAGAGAATATTGAAATATTTGAAGGGGACTTTGTATTTTGGATTGTGGTATCCAAGGGGTGAAGATTTCACCCTTACAACATACATGGATGTAGATTGGGTAGGCAGTGTTGATGACAGGAAGAGCACTATTTGAGGAGCATTCTTTCTTGGAAATTGCCTTGTATCTTGGTTAAGCAAGAAACAAGCATCAGTTTCTCTATCTACAATAGAGGAAAAATATATTGCAGTAGCAGCTTGTTGCACACAGGTTTTATGGATGAAACAAACTTTGAAAGATGTTAAGGTTGAGTATGAGCATCCCATTCCCATACTCTATGATAGTACAAGTGCCATCAACATATCAAAGAATCCAGCTATGCACTCTAGGACAAAGCATATTCTGATTAAGTATCATTTCTTAAGGGAGCAAGTACTTGCACAACAAGTAAAGTTGGAGTATGTTACTACAAAGGACCAGATTGCAAATATTTTCATGAAGCCTCTTCCAAAAGAAAGTTTTGAGTACCTGAGGGAGAAATTGGGAGTGATGCCACTCTCATCCATTCACTAAGTTCTTTAAGAGAAGCATGTGTTCAGGGGGAGCTATTCATTGTCTTATTCGATTAACCCTGGATGCCTTTTGCCATTGATGTCAAAGGGGGAGGAGTAGAATCAGAGGGAGCAATTCAGTCAAGGGGAGAAGTTGTTGTTGTTGCATTCCAAGATTATTTTTATGTGAGGTTGCCATCAATGACAAAGGGGGAGATTGTTGGAAAATTATTGTCATTGATTTCAAAGGTAGATTAAAGTAAATTGGCTGATTGTTTTTTGAGGTGTTGAAATTAACATCTTTCATTAGGCCGACCTATTTTGGCACTCAATAATGCATCAAACAAATTATTTTTAAATGACATGGGCCAACCCATGTATAGTTGTCTTTCTTGCTTTTGGCGCCCAATTTGAAGACATGAAAAATTCAAATAAATATATTATATTTCTTGTTGTGGGCCGACCTAGGTTTAGCAGGTGTAGTTTGCAAATAAATAGTTTAAATAAGGGGCCAACCCCTTGCATTTGGGTGCCCAAATTGGTATGAAGAGATGCATATAAATCAAAATTCACCCGCCTTGCAAAGTGATATGTCCTTTCAATCAGGTCGCCCCCTTTGAGAAGGTATAAGAGGAATTTGTGAAGTGTTTTTTGAAGGCAAGAAATAATTGAATATTCTTCAATTTTTAAAAGCAGATTTAAAAGAATAAAACCAGAATTTTGGAGCAGGCATATGGCAGATTTATGAGCAGATCTGTGAATACAAGTGCAGATCTGAAGAGTATAAGTTCAGATTTAAAAGTGAAGGAGTGCAGATTTGTGAGTGAATTTATATCAAATTTGTGAGCAGATTTATATCAAGCTTCAGAGCAAATTTTGTGAAGAAATTTTGGTCAGATTTGAAGGTGATATCATTGAGCAGATCTAAGGAGCCTTTTGTGGTAGATTTGTGAAGTGCTTTGAAGTGGAATTTTTTGTGAAGGAGTTCCAAACAATAATCATTTTATTACTTTGGAGGTTTGTAATGTCCCCGTTTTAGCTGAATTTGTTTGTTGAGGAGTGAGCCTATTATTTTGACCCTCGTAGGCTGACGAATGTGATGAGAGGGTCTTCCTTGGCAGTTATCCAGAGTTTCAGGACATTACTCCATAGTTTGATTCAGGTTTGGGCCTTTGCAGATGCTTACAGGGTGTTATTCAGGCACTTACTATTTATAGTAAGTCAGGCCATTAGGGTTACTATTTCTGGCAGGGCACCTAGCTCAGTTGGCTATCTCAGTTTCGACCTAGTTTGACAGTTTGATGAGCAAACGGTGAATAAGGGAGCATTTAATAATAATTAAATGATTATTATTATGACTTTATATTATAAAGTCACTTTAATGAAATATTAAAGTTATTATTAATGGCAAATTATAAAGTATTTAATACTTTATAATAAAGGAGGAAAAAATTAATATTAAATGAGTTTTAATACTCATTTATAAAAAGGACGCCTTTTATTAATAATTTTCCTAAGTCTCTAAAAGGGCGAATTATTATATTATTAAATGCATTTAAATTGCTTTTTTGAAGGGGGTTGAATTTTTGAGAGAGGTATTTATTTCTCAAAGACATAATAGAACTCATTAGTGATTGATTATTCAAATTTTGTCTTTTTCTCTCTGAGAACATTTGGAGTTGGAGAAACAAGGGTTTCTGCAATCAGATTTTGGAGAATGTCAACTCTTCAGAATTAGGCATACTGAGGCTGTGAAAGATTCAGCTAAAGATTGTCAGTTGAGTGGCTTCATACAGAAGTCATTACAGAGCTTATTGGTGAAGATTTAGATTGGGGTTTGGATCGATTTTCTTCCAAAAGAGAATCTTTTTCATTGGCTGAGATTTATCTAGCATCTGACACTCTTTCCAAGGCCGTACGGATTTCATTTATTGCTGGTTCAGGCTGTACTTTGCAGCAGCAAGGTCATACTTCATCCTCAGGCAAAAATGCCTTGCCTTTTTGTCAGATTTTTCCTCCAATGGTGGCGCCTTGGTCTTCTGGAGTTCCTATGTCTGTTTGGCAGAGGGAGATCATTGTCTGTAGGCTGGCCGTACCATTTTCTTATCATTACAGGTGGCTGCAATAAAAATCAGGTTTTCATTAAATGTTATTGTCTTTTTACTTGCATGTTTGAAATTCGCCTTTGTAAGCATTCAGCAAGTTCAATAAATCAAACACCTTCAAATTACAAGTTGATTTGTCTTCATATTTACTTCTGGTATTTTATTTATATTTTATAAGCATTTATTTCCAAAAATCGCATAAACCCTCTTATTGCAAAAACTACAAAAAATCACAAACCCTCAAAACGTCAAACAAACTTCATTCTTAGTCAGTGGTTGGGTTGAGAGACACCTAGTCTCTTACAAGGTTGGTGCCTCTCACTCAAGAGGTTGAAGCCTCAATAGGTTGGTGTCTATAAGACAAGGGGATTGGTGTCTCCTGTGGGTTGGTGCCTACAAAGCTTGTAAGAAGATACATATAAAAGCAATATTTTGCCGTAGTTTTCTCTCGTAAGGGTTTCCACGTAAAATCATGTGTGCATCTTGTGTTCTCTATTGCTAGATCTTGCATGTGTGGATACTTTGATTTTTGCTTTATGATTTCTAAAGTTACAAATTAAAAAAAAAGTTGGTCTTATACCAATTCACCTACCCTCTCAGTATAAGTATGTGTGTGTTTCTTCAAGTCAATGCTCTCTAGTGAATATGCCACTAAAGTTTTCCAAGCTGGGTTCAATGGTGGATGGGCATTACTCTAATTTTAGGCTTGAATGATGGCATGCCATGAATAAAGGATAACATTAAGGGGATGAAGACTGTCCTAATACAACCAAGAAGACTCTGATAGTTGAAAAGTGAAGGGAGACATGCCAAGGAATCATGTCAGGACAGTTTGAAGACTAGATGGCAGTGACATGGGATAGAAGAAGGTCTAAGACATGATTGTAATGGACAGCACAATAAAGAATAACCAACATGACAATCATAATGCAGAACAAGGCACTCACCAAAAGCACAAACATGAGATGATTATACGAAGTGCCATATGAGGATAGTCATGAAGAGTAATGAATGCACAATCTAGTCACAAAGAGCATGTATGACAGTCCAAGGAAAAGCAATGACAGAGCTCAAGCAACATCATACATGGGAGTTTTTTTGTATTTGACTTCACAGTTTTAGGGTTAAGATTAAGTGGAAGATTAGATCCAAAACCTAAATAGGACAGAGCGTGTGGTGAAGGACAATTCAATGGTAGAGAATACAAAAGTAAATTCATCGAAGACAAAATTGTACTATGTCAATCCATAAATGACATGAAAGAGAAGATCATGCCATTTACACCAAGGGATGAAGAAATGTCATGGAAAGAGTCATTTTTAAATATATCTGCGTCAAGGCCCAACCTGTGGTCTAGCTTCCTTGATTAAGTGCTTGCATGGGTCTCAAACAAGGGGAACAAACTTTTAGTTGATAGAACAAACACAATAATTGCTGGAGAATTATCTATTCATTTACTAGATCAATGCCTTACAAGGAATGCAACATTCCATAGCTCTGTTTTTGAGGATTGGAAATGACTTTCAGGAAGAACAGTCAAATATCAGATCATAGTAATCAAATGATGATGGCAGTGTATCAAGTTAATGACAGTGTGCAGGGGTAGTTTAGAATGATAGTTATCATAGTGACAGTGTTCTATTGTCTGAGATGAACAGTCTAAGAGCCTTATGGATAGTGAGCAAAACACTTTATAGCAGTCAAGAAGAAGCAATGATCGAATTTTAACAGTCTTAACATATGTGAAAGCTGTTAACAATTGTTAGTATCAAGTGACAACCATGATCAATAAGCAATGCCTATGGAGGATAATGAACAATTTATAAGGTTTGCTAATCATGAGAGTATCTCAAGACTCTGAGTATGGGCAAGGATTTCTAGATGATTGATTAGTTTGAAGGCCTTGTTGACTGTTTTGAAGCATGAAAATCGCTCTACCTATATCCATTGTAGATTCTTAGTAAGACAAGGTGATTTCAGAGATAATAAAGGAATCTTTGAAGATTTCATGATGGAGAAACCTTATCCCAATGCCTCAAGGAGTCCTATTTCTTCTCCAACTCATTCAAAAAACATGTCCTATATGCATGACTAGTGGCAGTTTGAAGGCATTGAAGGAAAGTTGAGTGGACAAAGGATTAATTATCAATCAAAGACACATGTACAGGCAGTTCTTATCATCATGCAAATGGCATTCAAGGCAGTAAGGGTCAGTTGGAGAGCATCTAGGAGGCAGTTTGACTAACCTCCCACCTATCTAAGAGAGTGGAGACATCATGTGCAAGCATCTAGGTGGGTCAAGGAGTAGATATAGGAGCAAACAGTTGAAAATCCAACATTCCTTCCCCTCATCGCCTAGTAGTCAAACATGGAAAGTCATTTAATTGTCTTTAGATCATGTCCTACATTCTCTCCAATATGAGGATTGAAAAAAGGTACACCTAGATTTGCATTTTAGTTAGTTCTTGCTAGTTGAAGCCAAAATTGTAACTCATACAAAGCTATTTCTAGTTTTTATACTAAGCCTTGTAACTCAAACTCAGTTTTTAGATTGAGAACAGCATTGTAATTCCATTTTCTCAAATAATAGCAAGTATATCCAGACTTATTCTGCAATGTAAACACCTTTTCAATCGATAAAGATAAGTATTTTGGCCTTCTTGTGATTTTTTTCATTGTGTGTAATTGAATGATTGATGCCATTCCTTGTGGTTTATATGAAAAATCCTTGAAGTTATGTCTCATTGTCAGCACCATTAGGAAGAAAATTGTAATAACCCACCCTTAATTTTTTCCAAAACTTCACAACTTGTTAGCGTTAGCCAATAATCAAAGATGATCAACTGAAGTAATCTCCCATCCACTTTTTGATCACCAAGATCCCGATGTGGGCAAAGTGAGAGCATATGGTGGTGGTGTTAGCAAATATTCAAGATAATCAACTGAGTAAACTTCCTTCCACATTCTGATCACCAAGTTCCTGAGGTGGGCAAGGTGAGAGCATATGGTACTAGAGTTACAATGCTACACTATTGTAATGAATCACTTGTTCAGTGGGGTGAGTATGAACTTCAAACATAAGGAAACATCCACTTATTTAGTGGGAATTACAAATTGTAGGAAATGAAAGCATCAAGTGGCTAGTCGTCCAAAACCACTTATGTAGTGGGATTGCATAGCACAACATGAAGTAAACATCCACTTATTCAACGGGTATAACATGAAATCCAAAGAGTTGTCTTCTTATTCAGCAGGAAGCCACTTATTCAATGGGGTAAGTAGCAAAAATCAAAAAGAAAATCATTGATATACTACCAAAATGTGTTACAATGATGCTCATTACAAATAATTTTAAAATGTTATAAGCTGCTGCTACAATGTGAAAATCATGAGAAACACTTAGCACAAATTCCCAAAATGAAACCCCAATGTGAAATAAAGTATTCCGCAACAAGTATTATCAAATATACCTCATGGAATGGACCCCAAAAGACTATGTCAGATCTGAAATGCTACTGCTACAGGTCTGATATAAAGTTGCAGGTCTGATAAAAAAGAGGCAGCAGTCTGAAACACCAACCAGCAACCTACAAATTGGTCACAACTTCATACCAAGCACTCCAATCCAATCCAACACAACATAGAACACTCCCAAGATGCTTGCAAGGTGATGAGATGGTCTAGCGCCTCCAAAACTGACTGGACAACAAGATAGGATGGCAGATTTAGGCACAACCCCCAATGCACCCAAACCCCATGGTATGACTGGTAGAGAGAGGCAACCAGCTAGAAAAAATCTATTTCTCCACTAAACATTCTGCTCTTTGGTAAGAAGGGGTGCCCAAGGATGTTAGTTCATATGCATCAATACCCACAAAATGTTATGAAGATCTCCAACTTGCAAATGCAAACATGTGGTATGGCCTAGGGAAGAAAATGTCAACCAGCAAACTGAAAACTTCTAGAAATCACTCCAAAAATGCTCCAAATCGCTGCAAATCAGTAAACAATCCCAAAAAATGCAAGCTAGAAAACATCATAAGAAGCAAAAACTGAACATAAATTGAAAGCCATCACCAATGATTTCAATGGCGACCCCTGCAATGGAGCCACACCCATGTTTCGCTAGGGAGTATATTGCAACTCTAAAACTAGAGCCAACCTTGAGGGTTTTCGTCCTCAAAGCCCAAGGATTCTATCACCAATTTGGCAGCACTTCGTTATCTTCAAATTGCATAATCAAAATGAGAGCAAGAGGTGAGCTTTTATAGAGATTAGGGCACCAAAATTGAATTTCCTTTTCCCTCCAAATGGGATGCCCAAGCCAAAGAATAAAATATTTATTTTCTTTTCACATTATTTCCCCAACTTTGGCATCCTACCTAGGAAGAGCAAGACTAGGCATGGGGGATACAAAGGCCCAAAATAAAATTTACAAGTCATAAAATTAACTTTTTCGAGGACTTAAGTAATGATGGATAAATAATATGCCAAAATTATCAAAACTCGCCATTGAAATTGCCATCCCTTAGAACTAGAAACTCTGCATTGAACTATTGCCAAGACTAATTGCCCAAAATAGCACTTACTAAAAATAGCAAACAGTTAAAAATAATGTGTCCAAATGCCAAATTAGCCCAAATTGAGATGCAACTTGTTATGCCCAAAATATAAAATTTTTGCTTCATTAAAGCATTTTGTAAAAGTCGTTAAAGTCTTGTAAAAATTGGCGAATAAGTCAAAATTTCTAAAAGTAGAAATTTTTCGATTTTTAGAAATTTTAAAAAATGGGTTTGTTAAACAGATGTTGGCAAAATTTTCAAAAAATAAAAAATTATATTTTTAGAAAATGTGTAAAAATAGAATCTTTGCATGGAGGGCTCTAACTGATTTTGATTGGTTGAAAATACGTCTCGATCAAGTTAGTCCAGTCAGAATTGTCAAAAGGTCAGTTTTTCTCTAATGGGTCTATTTCACTTTTTCAGAAGATAAATCAGGACCTCTAAGGTCATCAATGGAGGAAGGTCAACTGCCAAGTGTTAGATTCAAAGTCTCAAATGCTACATAGATTGATTAATGGTGAAAGATGCACGAGAAATGGTGAACGGAGGAGGGAAATCTAAAAATAATGAGATTTGAAAAAAATATTCTAATGCTAGAGAACCTAGGCGCCTCATTTCAAGGAAGGCACCTAGGTTTCAATGCCTTAGCCATTTTTCCAACTTCTGTCATTTGATGCATGAGAAACGGTGAACGCAGTTGGCAAATGCGAAGCAGAAAACGAAGAGCAAAATGAAAATTTGAAAATAATCAAAATGAAACTTTGGCAAACCCTAGCGCCTCATTTCAAGGAGGGCGCTTGGCATCTCATGCCTTAGAATATTTCTTGTGTTTCTCAAAAAATATGCAAATTTTCCTCGTCAGCCCAATTCAGTCACGTAGTAAGTAGTTTAAAGCAGTTTTTAGGGCAATAAAAAGTAGGGGATCATCTTAGTTGTGTTCAAACTCTTAAATGAATCCATCATCCAGTACAGAGGGTCTGTTGGACAATGAGAAATGCAAATCAAATAGAGGCGGAAACATGAAAAACGAAGAAATCACAGAAAGTTGAAAATCCTCAAATTTCGACTAAGTCTGGAAGACTTGGGTGCGCCTCTTTTCAAGGAGGGTGCCTAGCTTTTTTGCCTTAGTTTATTTTTCATGTTTTTCAGAAAACGTCCAAACTTCTTCATCAGCCCAGTTCCCACTTTCACAAAATCAGTCAGATGCAATAACAGAGGCTGACAAAGGGTATAATTCATCTTAGATATGATCAAGCTTGCTAGAATGAGTGACTTTCAGTCTTTGTTGTTAATCAATTGGCTGGAAATGGCAGTCAAACATGGGTCATCACCTTCATGCAAAACGAAGCAAGTGAAAATTTGAAAATATCAAAAGTTTGGCTAAGGCAAGTGAACTTGGGCACCTCTTTTCAAGGAGGGTGCCCAAGTGTTCAACACTTAGAAATTTTTTTCGATCCCACACGCTATTTTCCATTTCAGTCTCCAACAACAGCTTTGAGGGTTTGCAATCACGATCAAATATGTTGGATGCTGGTATGAAGCTAGGGATTACTTCAACAATGGTCAAACATGAAACTGCCATGGTCAAACAGAGTTTATCAATTGGTAGTACCAGTTTTCCAAATCGTCAAAGTCAAAGGTAGGCTTCGTCGGACACAAAACAAGTGAAAATTTGAAAAATGGAGAAAAATGGCTAACACTTTTGAGGTTTTACATGTTTGATGATGTCATCAGATGTGAAGTTGAAAAATGGAGAAAGATGGCTAACACTTTTGAGGTTTTATGTGTTTGATGATGTCATCGGATGCGTAGTTGAAAAATGGAGAAAAATGGCTAACACTTTTGAGTTTTTACGGCTAACACTTTTGAGGGTTTACTTGTTTGATGATGTCATCAGATGCATATGTTTTTGCATGCATGCTTTTTGCAGCTATAAAAGAAGAATTCATTGTTTGATGCAAATGAAGTCATTTTTGATGCAAACAAAGTCAAATTTTTGCATGCATAGTTTCTATCTTTGTGGATAGACTCCAAAATAATAAGGTTTTGCAAGCAAAATGCTTTTTCATCTCCAAACTCTACTCAAGAAAGATTTGAGCATTCATTCTTCATAATTTGCAGGTTAGCTTTCAAAGGAAGAAACATAAAATTTTCTTCTCGTCAAGATTTGGAGGCTCAAACGAGGTGCTTTTTCAGTGTTCTTCGTGGATTCAAGATTGGGAAGCACAAAAGCATGCTTTGGCATGGTTTGATTTTCTAGGGCATCACGTTTCAGAAACAAATGGTCAAAATTTTCAGGTTTCATGGATTTGGGTCTACTTGTTTTTCACTCCTCTTGAAGATTGGAAAATTTTAAAAAGTTGCATGTTGACCTCTATTTTTTAGGAAATGGCGCATGTTCAAGAAATCCTCATCTTTTTCAAAATCCGATGATTTGGGTCTCTTTAGAATGAAATTGTTTACAAAACCCAGACCTCAATTTTTCGACCCTACTTTGTAGGAAAATTGCTAGTTTTAGCAAGTTGTCTGAGCATAGGCGTGTGTTGGCGTTTAAATTCGCACCTCTGGTATGCGGATTTGAAAACGGACAGCTATGCACAGATAAACTGCTCTTCAAATTAGGAGGGGAAGCTCCCTCTTGCTGATGGTGTTTGAAAGAAAGTAAACTAAAACTAAGTTGCCTATCTTTTTGGATCAGCTTAGAGCACAAGGTTTTTTAAACACAAACGCCGCAGCTGAGATTTTCTGATAAGAAGTTCAACTTCGACTAACTTAAACTAAAAGGCGTTCTACCTCTCAAGTAATGGCGAGCAAGAGAAGTTTAGAAATTAACAAGGTAGATTCTCGACAAAAATACTTCGATAATCTCTTTCAACGAACACCTACACACTTCACTGTAAGCTGAAATAAAGATCATAAAAGCATAACATAGATAACGGAAATCTGAGATTTTAGACCAAGGCAAAAGAGGCTCATGATTTTATTACTCAAATCTCTGAAACAAAACTCCCTTCTAACATGCCTTGAACAAGAAATTGCAGCTAAGGAGGCTTGCAAACTTATTCTTAACACAAAAGAAAACAGCAATCTACTAACTCCTTGTTGGCTAAAGAGGCTCAACAATTTGCTTATCACAACACAAATGAACAATACTTGAGCAACAAATAGAAGGCACAATAGGCTCGGTTTGTTCTCACTAGCACGGTTAAAAAATAAATGAGCAAAGGCTCTTATTTATAGAGAAGCAGAGGAGTAGGGAACCCTAAAATCTCCTTGCTTTCACAATCTAGGGCTTGCTCGCAAGCAAGCTTTATTACTAAATCTAGAAAGATAAAACCCTAGAAAGCGGAAAAAGCGGGGAACGCCAACTATTACATCTTATCTTCTTTCTATCCTCAAAGAATGGATAAGGATTGTTCCAAGAATAGAAAGAAAGCGGGAAAGAAAGCTTCTAGAAGAAAGCTGCTTTAAAGCTCGATCACATCCGCTAGGAAGTTTGAGGTGTCCGGTTCGGTGCATCTATGCCATCAACAAAAACACCGCTTTTCAAGAATATCTTCAGCATCGCAATAGATCTCGGAAATCTTCGATCTCATTGGCCGCTTTATTGAACTTTGCTGACATCACTGAAATATGACCTATCCTTCCGCCAACTGGACTGCAACTATGAACAACATTCTGGAACTGATTTT
This sequence comes from Sequoia sempervirens, assembly GCA_007258455.2. Taxonomy (NCBI): domain Eukaryota; kingdom Viridiplantae; phylum Streptophyta; class Pinopsida; order Cupressales; family Cupressaceae; genus Sequoia; species Sequoia sempervirens. Next base: position 58,038,095 of record VDFB02000363.1, on the reverse strand, counting down.
GCACCTCCTCAAGCCCGACGTAGGAACCGTCTTCAAGACTGTACTGAGAGGGGATTTCTATGACAAATTCGCTGATGAAAAGAAGAGCTTCAACCACCCTTTGTCTGTAGACGATGAATTCCTCAGAAATCTTCTCATAAGTTTTAACTTTGAAAACATGACGCTCCCTCCAAGCAAGGATTTGTCTTTTGTGCTCCCTTGAAACTGCTGAACCGTAGGCTGTGTCTAAATCAGCAATGATAATCTCATGCCTAGGTTTTACTTCAGCCAGTGTTTGTTCAAATCCTTGGATGCCTTGACGAAGTTCATGAGCGTTTTCTCTCAACTGGAACATCCGAGCCAAGATCTCCTTTCCTTTGACAATGAAGCTTTCGATCCACTCCTGAGTCTCTTTCCCACATATAACCAGTTGTCTTAATTGATGGTGATCAGCTGGTGTCTCTAAGACCTAGGGCAGCAACTGGATTGTTTGTGAAGAACCACGAGCAAGGTTAGCAATGAAAAGCTTAAGCTGCTGATTTTCAGCCTTGAGGGCTGCCTTGTCTTCTCCATCTTTTAGCACTCTTTCATGAAGGTTTTCGGATACAACTTTGAAGAGACTCAAATCTGCATGTCTGGTATTTCTACCAAGATTAGCCTTGACCATGACAAAATCATCCATATTCACCTCATCCCTATTCTTATCTTCTGGGGGCACTGCAGTCTCCATGACAATCTCGTTATCAGGATTCCTGTCAAAATGAACTTGCTTCTTTGCCTTCTTCTTAGGAGGTTCCTGATAGATGTTATCGAGATCATCAACGCTCACTTGATATGAAGGCCTTCTCCTAACCCTTCCTAAGGAGTTCTCAAGCCAAGACACAGTAGTATCTTTACTAACTTCCTCAGGAGTTACTGCTGTAATCTCTTCTTCATCTTCGATATCAAGATCAATGTGAATTGGCGAAGAACCCGCCAAAGGTACAGAAACTTGTGTTGAAGGTGGCTCCTCTGCTTCATTCTGAGGTACGGGCTCGTCAGGAGGAACTTCTGAATCAACTGTAGGCTGTTCCTGTATGACTATGCCTGAGAAATCCAACCTTCTTTTTACATTTTTGTTTGATCTACAACCTTTGACGCCATCTTGAGACTGACTTTTACCCTTTCCTTTCGACTGTGTTCTGGAAGAAGAGGGAATTATCCTTGGTGGCTCTGCTACTGGAATGGAGTTCTTCCTTTTAAGCACTAAGAAAACCTTACTATACTCAATGACTTGTCTTGTTCTTTCTTCAACTGAAAGAGATTCCTTGTTTTCCCAATTAACTTGTGGAAGAGGCTGATCCTCGATTCGCTTCTGAGTGTACATCGGTAGAAGCACATCTTCATCATCATCAGAGAGCCCTTCTATATCTTCATTTAAACAATCTTTCATCTGATGAAGAGTTAGCCTGCTGTAGCTACGCCTTCGCACTTCAAGCTCATCTGCACAGTTAGCCCAAAAATCTTCAAGTGCGGGTATGTGATTGTAGTTCTTTTCCAACCGGCCAGCGCAGACACCATGAGGGTCAAATGATCACCTTTCACTGTAGGATTTGAGGCCGAATTTATCTAACTCTTCTCCAATTGTCTTGGCATCTGTAGCAGTCCTGCATGTATAAATACCCAACCCTAATGGAAAGTGAAGAGAGGGTTTCTTTCTGTTTCTCAAGACTGTGTGGACACCGTGAGCTTGCCTCAAGAATTCCATGAAGATGACTTCATCTGATGGATACCTTGGCAACATGAGCGGGGCACCTGAATAACCATAAACCCTGAGGTAGGTAAAGGTAGAAAACTGTATAAACCAATCCGCCCATTCCGCCATTGCTGCCCTAGCCACTGAAGAGATGCGGACGTGCAATTCATTGTCTAAGTCCCGCACTGTGTACATCAAGAATGCCTCGTTCACCCTTTTGTAGTGGTGCAACAACTTTGTGAATTCCAGCTGAGGATAAAAATTATATATGTGTTGTACGCTCAATGATCCCTCGGTATTCAACCCTCTGAATTGACCTTGATAGGCCACCAGGTAGACTAGGTATGACACCATGTGGAATACATGAAACTGAAAGTATTCTGTTATCTGCTGATGTACGCAATCACTAATCAAAGTAGGCCAATCATAAAACTCGGTTTTCTTCATGATGTGAGGTATGGCATAAAACATCCAAGGTTGGAACTTGGTGGCATCTTCTGAGCTAGTGACCCTGTTGAACAAAGTGATGATGATGGCAACCTCGTCCTTGAATTCTCCACGCCCGACATTCTTGGGCAATGTCTTATGTTTTTCTTTCATCCATCTCTGGGCAATCTTCTTGCTATATTTATCTTTATGCATATTCCACATCTTTTCACATTCATCCCTTGAAAGAGTTACGCTTTCAGGCCATGGGGGAATGGAAAAACACCTTTCGATCATATCAGGCTTTAGACTGCAAATTAATCTACCATCTGCTGACTGGATCTCCCTAGTAGCCGGGTTATAATGCTTAATGCAAGCGATTACGAACTCAAGGCTCTGAACTGATATAGGAATAGACGCTGCTGCGAGGAGTCCAGAATGTCCCAGGTTCTTGATTGAAGTGTTGCCTGCTCTCTCCATGGCATGTAGATCGAACACCGGCTTGACATGATGCAAGTCTGTCTCAGCTGTTTTGATATAATTGTGAAAGAGAGCTGATCTAGACTTGAAAACATTAGGAGTGTACTCCATTTTAGAAAACTTGAAGAATGACTGTAAACTCGCCTTGTTTCAGACAAGTCTTGAACAATTTCTATTTTTAGAATGCTGATTTTTGCGCTCCAACGGACGAATTTTTTGAGAAATTTTTCTGAGATATGGGTTTTGTCCAGAATGTCAATGCAAGACAACCCCGATCGTCCGTTTTTTAAAATCTTGAATTTAGCCTGAAAAAGCAGCAAACCCTAATTTCTTCAATTTTTCACCGAAAAAGCTGGCATCTGGGTTTTGTTCAGAACATGATTAGAAATGGACCCAGTTGATTAGATTTGCAAAACCCTGACGTTTGATCGAAAAAGCAGCCAACCCTAGGTTTTTGAACTTTCTTGAAAAAAGCTGCGATATGGGTTTTCTTCAGAAGACTGATTGGCAAGGACCCAGATGATTAAAATTTGAATGCACTGAGGTTTTCTCTGACATGCAAAATAAAAGCACTTGCTGCAACTTGATGAAGTTCTTGAAAAATTCTTCAGAAGGTTGAGACAAAAAGACCCAGATGACTGAAAAATTGAAAGCCTTGGCCTTCTGCTTGAAAAAACTGATCTTCTGGAACAAAAAGCTTGAAAAAACAAGGGTTTATGCTTGCTGGTCTGAAAAATCTGATGTAAAACCAGCAACCATGGACTTTTGAATCACAAAAATTTCTCAAACTTGCTGCTCCAACTTTCTCCTCTGAAGGCTACCTGCAAAAATAATGAAAAATACATGGAAAAGAAGTGTTAAATAGACCAGGATCTGATTTAGGTTTTGCTTTCTTTTTGCTTTTATTTTCAAAACCCTAAATCTCTGTTCTTTGAACTTGGACGCCACCCTTCTCCTCTTGCAAATTTTGGAGTTTTGAAAAACTTCAAAAATCTTCTAAGGCATGAAGCTTTGGGTGCCTTTCTTCAAGAAGGGCGCTCAACTTCACCAGTGTTAGTCAACATTTTGCTATTTTCAAATTTTCACCACTTTGACATGCCACTTCGCCACTGATTTCTCGTTGACAGACTGACTCGACAGACGAGCTGAGTGAATCACGGCGGAGCCTGATTGATTCTGAAGAAGATGTTCTGGAGGCACCTCCGGCTAAAAACTTGATTTTGACCTCCGAATTCATGGGAGGCTTTTCCTTCTAGGGGCGCCCAACTTCTTCAGTGTTAGCCATTTTTCTGATTTTCAAGTTCTTCCTTCTCCCTTTGATTTTCTGAAAAATCTTCGATCCCGGGAGCAACACTGATCTAACTGACTGTTTGAATGTTTCGTGGGATAGCCAGACTGATTTTGAAGAGGCCTTCTTGGACGCTACTTCTGCAAATTCCATCATCTGAAGGCTTTAAAACTTGGGCGCCCTTCCTCAACAGGGGCGCCCACTTCTGCCAGACTTAGAAAAATTTTCAATTTATTCATGTCTCTATCTGCTATGGATGACCTTGTTGAATCTTGAGCTCCGGGCGTCGGATTGATAAATGTTTGGACTCGTTGCGAAGCTGAGAAGATTTCAAGAGGGGTCTTCTGGAAGAGATTTTGCCAAAAAGTGCATTTTTACCTCCCAAAAGGTTGGGCGCCTATCTTGATTGGGGGCGCCCAGTTTACCAACACTTAGTTTATTTTTTGATTTTTACCTTTGCTTTCAGATTTCTCTTTTCAACTCGTCTGACCCTCTGTTCAGCTCTTTGAATCTGATGACTGTGAACTCCGTTCGTCGTGCTGGATAGCCCACTGGAAAGCCTGTTGCATTCTGAAGGCATCTCGTCATAACTTTGACTGCTAATTCATCTGTTTGCACCCTTGAAAAGTTGGGCGCCTTTCTCCTTCTAGGGCGCCCAGTTTCAGCAGACTTAGAAAAATTTCAAGTTTTTACTTTACTTTCTTCTTTAAGTTTCAGATCTTCATTCTATTCTTCCACTTTGACTTGAATTTGCTGGAGACTGGATCGTCGGATGCTCTGACGGGGATATCCATCGCGAAGCTGACTGAACACTGAACAACTTTCATTGGAGACCATAACCCTAATTTTGTCATCAGATGCCCTAAAAAGGTGGGCGCCTTTCTTCAACAGGGGCGCCCACACTCAGCAGTGTTAGGAAAATTTTCATGAATTTTCAACTTTTTTCCTCGTTCCTCGTGAGTGTTCATCGTTTCACCTTCTGCCGGAAGTTGAATGCTGAAATTGACTCCTGGCAGTCGGATGACCTCCATTAATGACCTCGGAACTCCAGACATGCTTCTGAAAAAGCTGAATAGACCCAGTAGGGCAAAACTGATTGTTTTAAGATTCTGACTGCACCAGCCTGATACAGACACATTTTGAGCCAATCAAAATCAGTTCGGACCCTGTCGGACCAACTTTCTATTTTTAGAAAATTTTGCCAGTATTCGTTTCAAAAGAAACCCAGAAAAACCCAGAAAACATTACTATTTCGAGAAAATTTCTAAAAATAGCAGTTTTCCTAAAATTTAGGGATGAAAAACTGAGATCTGGGTTTTGTAGGTTAAGCTGCTCTTAGCAGACCCAGATCGTCAGAAATTGAAAATTTTGTGTTTTAACCCTCCATGCAAGACATGCACACCCAAATTTGACCTTTTTTGACTGATTTGACAAGACTTTTACTCATTTCTTCAAAATGTCTAAGTGTAACAAAAATTTTAATTTTGGGGTACAACAGCGTGTTCACAGTCAAACTTCATGATTTTCATCATACAATACTCTTCCACTGAAAAGAATAAGAGAAGCATCAAAAGCATAAAGCTATAGAAGAAACAAAGGTCATCACTCCAGTTGTAGAGCAGCCAAAATTATCAATCAGTGAGTCACCAATTGAAGCATGCAAAGTGTTGTACCCCAAAATTAAAATTTTTGTTACACTTAGACATTTTGAAGAAATGAGTAAAAGTCTTGTCAAATTTGTCAAAAAAAGGTCAAAATTTGGGTGTGCATGTCTTGCAGAGGGGTAAAAACTGAAAATTTCCAAAATCTGACGAGCTGGGTCTACTCAGAGCAACCTAATCTACAAAACCCAGATCTCAGTTTTTCATCCCTACTTTTTAGGAAAATTGCTATTTTTAGAAATTTTTTAAAAATAGTAGCTTTTTTTGGGTTTCTTTTGAAACAGATATTGGTAAAATTTTCTAAAAATAGAAAATTTGTCCGCCAGGGTCCAAACTGATTTTGATTGGCTCAAAATATTTCCATATCAGGCTGGTGCAGTCGGAATATTAAAAAGATCAGTTTTTCCCTAGTGGGTCTATTCTACTTTTTCAGAAGCATATTAGGAGCTCCGAAGTCATCAATGGAGGTCAGTCAGCTCCCAGGCATCAGATTCAACACTTAAGCACTGAATAGAAGATGAGTTGAAGAATATGTAGGACGAATGAAGAAGGTGAAATCTGCAGGAATTTGACTAAGTCTGCTTGCCATGGGCGCCCCTAAAGGAGATAGGAGCCCATCTTTTTAGGGCATCAAATGGTGAAATTAGGGTTTGAGCTCCTAGACAAAGATGTTCAAAATCCTCCTAGCTTCGCAGCGAATCCGACAGTGCAGTCATCAGATCATTCAATCACCTAGAATTCAAGATCAAACGAAGAGGTTTCAACTAGAAGACAAAATGCAAATGATGAAAAATCACAAAAAAATTTCTAAGTCAAGGAACTTTGGGCACCCCAGGTGCCCAAGGGCTCCCAGTCTTTTGGGAGGCCTAACTTAGTAGTTAGGGTTTGCAGAGGAGCTCAATCTCTTTGAAATTCAATCAGCTTCGCAACGGATGCCTTCGTCAAAGCATCTAACTTGTCAATCTCTGGGAAATCTAGATCGATGCTGAAGGTATAGAATGAAGGTTCAAATCTGAAGATGAAAATCAAATGAAAATTTCTAAGTTTGGTCAAAATGGGCGCCCCTAGAAGAGAAAGGCACTGATAATTTCGAGAGCCCAGACGGATGATTTTGCCAATGAAGCCTCCAACATGTCTTCTCCAGAATTGATCAGGCTTCCCAATGAGATCACCAACATGTCAATCGGAGTTGGTAGTCGCCAGATGCAATAGGAAAAACAAAGGGTTTGACAAGAGCCAAAGCCAAAAGCCAAGAAGAAAATACTGAAAAATGGCTAACTTTGGTGAAGTTGGGCGCCCTAGCTTGCAAGGGGCGCCCAAGCTTTTGGTGCCTCAAATTCAACTTTTTGACAAAAAACCCCAGAAGACCCCTCTTGGAATCTCCTCAACTCCGCAACGAACCTGTTGGGTGAAAATTATGTAATCAGCTTTTCGATAGATTACACAACTAGGACTTCAGCCACAACTATGTGAGATGTAAATCTCTCCTCTCAGAAAGGGGAGGCGCCCTTCTTACTGCTGATAGAAGCTATAGTAAAACAAACAAGTAATTACAAAATGTACACAATACTTACGAAATGGGGGGGGTGTGTTACATTCATCCTTCTCTCTTTTTTCAAAGAAGATGTTTACAATGCTTCACTATTGGAAGTTCTTAATTCACAATAACTCTAAACTAACAACGAGCAGTAATGCCAATACCTCTATCTTGTCAAAGCAAAGCATAGAGGTACCATAAGTGATTAATAATAAACTAGTAAAAATAAAAGGGAAAGCTCATGAAGGCACAAAGTCGTTCTGTAGCTTTATCAATGGTGGATTTGTGATAGGCGTGTCGTTTGTCATGTTAGAAGCACAAAGTCTTTTTAGACGCAGCAATTCCTCGAGCAACATGAACAATTACAAGCGCAAAGTCTTGTAGATTATCCAACCAAAGTATCCAAAGAGCATGAACAATTACAAGCACAAAATCTTGTAGATCATTCAACCAAAGATAAACAAAACACAAATGAAAATGTAAATAAAGGATGTAACACAAAGTTTACACGAATTACTTAGAGTCCTTCAGAATCCATAAGCTAATCACCACCAAATGAGATCAATTCACAAGATTATCGAATCCAACACAAAGTCTGGTTTGCAATCTTCTTCTTTATTGATCAAATTTCATTCACAAAGCATGAACACAAAGTTTCACAATTATGCTTCAGAAAGGGCAGCACTTCATTGCAAAATACTAAAGGATCAATTTACAATAGAAATCCCTCACATTATATAGAAAGAGGGATGAGAAAAATTAGGAATCTAATTGAGGAAATCAAGGAAAGTTAGGTGAGTAATTTAAGGAGATCTCACCTAACTCTAACCAAAGTCAAAGTGTAATTTGTTTTCAAAAGATTACATCTTCGAACTTGGTGCAATTACAATTTACAAAAAGACATATAAGATGTCAGGAAATATTTACAAGATGCATAAAGGGATGCATCGAAAATGTCTAACACCGGAGATCAAGAACCTTCTTCATGTTTCCTTGCTTTGGGCGGCGCGGAAGTCTTCGTATTTCTTCCTGGTCTCCTACACGAACTTCTCATCCGAACCAATGGTGTAATCCACAATGGTGTGAATTCTCGTGATCGATCTCATGGCAGATGAGTGAACCTTCTTGCACTTATCAAGATGCGTTTTTAGGTTATCCAATGTGAGCCTTGTATCACAAATGACATTCAGAGAGGCTTCTGAAAAGTCTGCACTGTCAATCAACTTCATGATGGCTTCCTTGAAGATCTGAGATATTTTTGTGGCCGGCAGGAAGATACGATTCTCCTCAAGAAGTTGACCTGGTAACTCCTTGATACCTTTTTCAAGAATAACATGATGCCCTTCGACATCTTCCTGCACTTGGTGGAGATCTTTCGTAAGAGATTGAATTACTTGAATTCAATGTTTCAAGGATTCTCTTACCTCAATGAACTTTTCTTTGTCAGGAATTACCCCGACTTCCACCAATTTACTGAGCTTTACTTGCTTCATCTGTGACCATGACAACAGACATTTTTCCATATCTCTGCGCTCCTAGGAAATTACACTTTTTTCTTTATCAAGCTCTATGGTGAGCTTGGCCAACAAGGTAGTTTTCTCATCTGCAGCAATTATGGTCTAAGACCCTGTAATGTCCCCTTCTCAGCAGTGATCGTTTCTGTTGACCGTTGGCCTATTCCGGAGACCCGTAGGCTATGCGGATGGCGAAATTAGGGTTTCCTAGTTTTGGGGAGGTTGTTGCTTGGAGTTTGGGATTCTGTTTGCGGATTCTTTCTGGGTTTTCAGAGAGCTTCGCAGTGGTGTGTTCAGTTTGGCATTCCGGGCAACTTCGCGAATTTACTATTTTTAGTAAATTCTATTTCTGGCAGTGGACAGTTTGGGTTCAGTTTAGTTGGTCTCCTTCTTCGGTTGTTTCAGCTGGCACTTCAGTTTTGGCCTTGGGCGCATTATTCTTGGAGAGATAAGTATTTTCCTTATAATATTATATTTTAATATTATATGACCCTTTTGTATAGCAAGCACAACTTAAGTTGTTTTAAAAAGAGGGACTTTAAGGGTCTAGGCGCCATGGAGGAATAAGTTATATTTTATAAAGTCAAATATTGAGCTTTTGAAAAAGGACGCCTATATGAAGGTTTGACTTTATTTTAAAATGTGAATTAAGCAAAAGTGAAAATGGACGCCATCTTTTGGAGGGAAAAGGTGAATTTGGAATTAGGGTTTTGGGCGCCCTCTGGAAGCTTCTAGATGTTTCTCTCTCGTCTATATAATCAGGCTTCAGCTCTTCATTTGGTATCTTCTGTCTACTACACCGTTATGCTGCTGGATTGATTTCAGGCACTCGCTTCGAGGAAAGCACACCTCCTAGCATTGGCTCATCTTCTTGCTTGAAAGACAGCAACTAGTTGAGAGGTTGGCTTGTTAATGGTAGTTTTGCATTGTAGTTGAGTTCTATTGCATATAGTGATGTTGTTCAAGCATTTTGTCATGTTTTAGTGTTGCTGATGTTGTATTGCTGTAGGCATGTTTTGCTCATAACTCAAAAATACAAAAAGATTGCATTCTGGGTGTTTCATATTGTCATTTGTCTAGTCAAGGCGCCATGTTTTGCAAAGTTTCAGAATTTTTAAACAAGTGTTGAATTTTATAGAAGAAAATCGCCCCTTCTCTTGGGCCGTACTTTTGTACTTGCATTGGAATTCGTGAGAAATTAAAATATTGCAGATTGGGTCTGTTTCTTGTGTCTTACTTGGGCGCACTGGTTATAGGGAGCTTTTGCATCTCGTTTGGGATCATTTGGTTGAGTATTGGGTGAGCTATGTTCATTTCAATGGGTTTTCTATGTTGCTGATTGTTAGTTTCAGACCTGGTTACAGTCATAAAAGTCAGTATTTTGGATGGATTTTAGAGCTGTGATGGTGTTAGAAAGCCTTGGAAATCATTGTGGAAGACTCAATTAACCTTGCTTGTATTAAAGACTTCTAAATCACTGATATTGCAGGCATACTCCTCATATTGTAAGCTGAACAGTAGTACTGTCAGCAACTTTAATATTATTGCAAATTCAATGTTTGTATCTGCCCACTGAATAAGTGGAAGAGGCTGGCTTGCCGCCTATTTACTTGTTTTGCTTTGTAATTTCCTAAGTCTCCACCATATGGTCGCCTCTTATCCATTACGGATCGAGTAGCACATACTTGGTGTTGAGCTAATTTTCAGTATTGCATTAGTTAGGGATCCTCTGACCGAATGCTCGTCGTTTACCGGCGCATCTCGTGGTTAGAGTTCTCATTCAGCATTTTCCTTTGAGATCCTCTGACCAATGCTCACACCTTGCCCACATTGGGATCCTGGTGTACATTCTGGTTAGAGTTACTTTCCGCATCGTTTTTGGTTTATGCTAACCTTAACGGGTGCGTGTCGCATTGTAATCATTTGTGAAAAATCAAAAAAAATTGGTCCGGTTCATTACAATGGTATCAGAGCCATGATTCTGCCAACCTGTGCCCTACAGTGATTCAGTTGTCAGATGAGTGACAGTGGTTGCAGATATTACACCAGAGGTCAGGCCAGAAGACAACAGACACAGTTTCCGCCAGTGCCAGAAGCTGATACTTTGTCAGAGGCTTTGAGAGAAACAGGAATATCCGTGGATATGGGTAAAACAGTTGAGAACATGTCGGACAATCTTAGGACAGCCATGGAAGAGAAGGACGCAAGGATGGAAAAGAAATTTGACGGAATGATTGAGATGATGTCTCGATTACTTGCCAAAATGGATCAGCAAGCTTCTCAGAACCATACTCCGAATCAAAACCATGCTACAGGAGAAAGCAGTGGTGTCAATGGAAACAATGGGAATAATGGGAACAATGGAAGCAATGGGAATAATGGGAACAATGGTAATGGAGGCAGCAGAACTATTGGACAGCATGATACCATCTCTAGCGGATCAGCCTCTAAACCGCTCTTCCCTACATTCACTCCAAGGGAAGAACAGCAAGTTGAAGCTACCGTTCCTTTGGTAGACGATGCTAGGCAAGCCTACATGGAGTACTCCACCCTACCACCTGATCTTAGGGACCAATGGTCCTTTGATCAATTCATGAATCAGAGAAACAGAAGACACGGAGGAAGAGTTGATAACCGAGCTAATATGGCTCCTAGAACTGATTTTCATCAAGCCTTAGGGAAGGTAACATTGGCTCACTTTGATGGAAGTGATAAGTGTTCGGCAAGATCGTGGGTTCAAAAGTTAGATAATTACCTTTCACTTCGTCCCATGCCAGAAGAAGATGCCATCAAGTTTGCAACACTTCATTTAGAAGGAGCTGCCCATGAATGGTGGTACCATGGTTTGGTCACCCTTGGCCATAACCTTATCCGAACCTATGGAGAATTCACTAACAAGCTGATTGAAAGGTTCGATACTAAAGATCCTGAAGTAAGATTTCGTGAGCTTGCACAACTAAAGCAGCATGGCTCCTTGGATTCTTACATTGCTGATTTCCAGAGGCTTTCTGTGATGGTGCCCAACATCACCGAAAGAAGATTGGTTGTGTTGTTTTCTGAAGGTTTGGTTGAACCCTTGAAAGGGTGGGTTAAAGCTTTCGATCCACCAAGTCTTGATGAGGCAATCAAGAAGGCTCGTAGTATGGAGTTATCAGCCCCTAGGCCTAAATTTCCGCCTAAGCCTTTTGGCCATAAGAAGGATAAGGATAAGAGACATTCTTCTAATCAGCACAAGAAGTTCCCACCTAAGTTGACTGAAGAGCAACGTGAACAGCTTAGAAAGGAGGGCAAGTGTTACACATGTCTAGAGCCTTGGACTAAAGGCCATAGATGTCCTGGAAGAGGGCGTTATAATCAAATGGGGACCTATTCTGATTATGAATCAGCATCTGATATGTCTGATCAGCAGTCTTATTTTGGGGACAGCGAGGATGAAAGAGCCACAGAAGAGTCCGATCATGAGCAAGGAGTTGGGGGCCCTATTGCCCAACTCTCTAGTTTCCAAAAGAACGAATCTTTCAAGGTTCGTGGTGGAGTTGGAGGTCATCGTATTGTTGCATTAATTGATACTGGTGCAACGCATAACTTCATTGATGAAGGTGTGGTTGCAAAGAGAGGTCTCAAAACTGAAGAATTTGAAGGCTTCAAAGTCATGGTGGCTGATGGGTTTCACATTTCTGCACACGAAGAGTTCCTAACATGTCCTTGCAGTTGGGAAACTATGAAGTCAAAGATGACTTCTATGTGGTTACTATTGGTGACACAGATGCAGTTTTGGGCATACAATGGTTACGCTCACTTGGTGAAATCTCTCTCAACCTACAAACAATGGAGCTCAAGTTCCAATCTGATGGCAAGAGAGTTGTTTTGAGAGGAATGTCTAATGGTGGTCCTCGTATAGTTTCTTTCAAAAGGATGGAAAGGCTGATTAGACATGACCAAGTGGAGTGGGCTGCGGAATGCATGGTTCTTCCTGCTAGTCCAGTTGAGACCAAGAGGGAATATCCTCCAGATATTCAGTCTATACTCACCAAGAGGAGTAAGGTGTTTGCTGATCTACCTCCTGGGCCACCACCTGAAAGAGGAGCTGAGCATGTCATTGAGCTCAAAGAAGGGGCCAAACCAGTCATCACAACTCCTTACCGATATCCTAAGAAGCAGAAAGATGAAATTGAGAAGAACATAAAGGAACTTCTGGAGATGGGTTTCATTCGCCCTAGCAAGAGTCCTTTTGCTTCAGCTGTAGTCCTTGTGAAGAAGAAGGACGGCACCATCCGCATGTGTGTGGATTATCGTGCCTTGAACCAAAGCACAATAAAGAACCGATATCCTATTCCTCGAATTGATGAGCTCATTGACGAGCTACATGGTGCTAAGTTCTTTTCAAAAATTGATTTGAGGTCGGGTTACTATCAAATCCGGATGAGAGGTTCAGATGTGGAGAAGACGGCATTTAGATGCCATTATGGTCATTTTGAGTTTCTAGTCATGCCCTTTGGCTTGACTAATGCTCCAGCCACCTTCCAGTCCTGCATGAACAGGGTTTTCCAGAAACAGTTGAGGAAATTTGTGTTGATCTTCTTTGATGATATTCTCATCTTCAGCAAGACGTGGGAAGAACACCTCAAGCACTTGGAGGAAGTGCTTAGTATTCTTGAATCAGAAAGTTTGTTTGCAAAAGAGTCCAAATGTGAATTTGGAATGAAGGAGCTGCTCTACCTTGGCCATATAATCAGCGCTGAAGGGGTGAAGGTTGATCCAGAAAAGATCAAGGCTATAGTAGATTGGCCACCTCCAGAAAATTTGACTCATTTGAAGGGATTCTTGGGTCTTTGTGGCTTCTACAGAAGGTTCGTAAAGGGGTATTCTCAAAGTGCTGCTCCTCTTACTGACCTCACTAAAAAGGGGGCTTTCATGTGGTCAGAAAAAGCTCAGAGTGTGTTTGATAAGTTCAAGAAAATCATGAGTTCTTGTCCTGTATTGGCCATACCAGATTTCTCCAAACCCTTTGAGTTACAGTGTGATGCATCAGGGGAAGGTATTGGGGCTGTTTTGATGCAAGAGAAGCATCCAATTGTATTTGAAAGCAGAAAATTAAGAGGGGTTGAAAGGACCTATTCAATCTATGACAAGGAAATGCTTGCAATCATGCATGCATTAGCCAAGTTCAGACAGTATCTGGTGGGGAGTAAATTCGTGGTCAAGACTGATCACAACAGTCTCAAGCACTTTATGCATCAGAAGGACTTGAATGAGAGACAGCAGAAGTGGGTGAGTAAGCTACAAGCTTACGATTTTGACATTGAGTATGTCAAAGGGAAGAATAACATTGTGGCTGATGCTTTGTCCAGAAGGCCTCACTTGAGTTCATTATGTGAGCTTAATGCTGATTGGAAGGAGTTGTTGCTTGCTGATTATGCCAAAAATCAGTTTGCAACCAGCGTTATTGAAGGTACTTTTCATGATGAAAGGTACAAGGTAGTTGATGGGTTGATACACTACAAGGGAAGGATCTTCTTGGTGGCTGATTCTAAACTTAAGAAGAAGATTTTGATGACTTTTCACGACATTCCACTTGCTGGTCATCAAGGTTACTTCAAGACATATAGGCAGATTCGAGAGAGGTTCTCTTGGAAGGGATTGAAGGATGATGTTCAGCGTTACATCAAGGAGTGTAGCACTTGTCAAATGAATAAAAATGAGCACTCTCTTCCAGCTGGTCTACTGCAGCCACTTCCCATTCCAAATCAAAAATGGGAAAGTATCTCTATGGATTTCATCACCGGGTTGCCTAGGGCTCAAGGCAAAGACTGTATTTATGTTGTAGTGGACAGATTGACCAAATTCGCTCATTTTTTTGCCATCACTAGCACATTTACAGCAGCTCAAGTTGCAGATTTGTTCTTCCATGAAGTGTTTAGATTGCATGGGTTGCCTAAAAATATTGTGAGTGATAGGGACAGCAAGTTCCTAAGCACCTTTTGGCAGGAAATTTTTAGGATGAGTGGTACAGTGCTTACTCCAAGCACTAGCTATCACCCACAAACGGATGGTCAAACGGAGATTGTGAACAAATGGTTGGAGGGCTATCTCAGGAATTATGTCTCGGAGCAGCAAAGAGCATGGGTGAAATGGCTCCACTTGGGAGAATATTGCTACAATTCATCTTTCCACATGTCAATAAAGATGTCTCCATTCATGGCACTCTATGGTTACGAGGCTCCGAGCTTTGCTGATTTGGTGTTTGGCGATAGCAGAGCTCCCCAAGCCAAGGATTGGTTGCAGCAGAGCCAAGATGTTTTGAAATCCTTGAAGGACAACCTTCAAATGGCACAAAATCAGCAAAAGATGTACGCTGATCAGCAGCGTGTTGAGCGCTCATTTGAGGTTGGTGATATGGTATATCTTCGGCTTCAGCCCTACAGACAGTCCACACTTAAGAAGAGTGGAGCTGAGAAGCTGAAACCACGCTTCTATGGACCATTCAAAGTTGTTAGGAAGGTTGGAGCGGTGGCTTATGAGTTGGAACTACCTTCGAGTAGTAAGGTCCACAATGTCTTCCATGTGTCTCGCCTCAAAAAGGCACTTGGACACAACGTTGTGGCTTCATCACAGTTACCTCCTTTGGATGAAGAAGGGCAGTTGACTTTGGTTCCAGAACAGATTATTGATTTCAGAGAGCGTTCCTTGAGGAGGAGAACAATCAAAGAGTATTTGGTAAAGTGGAAGAATTTACCATTGGAGGATGCTACTTGGGAGGATGAGGAGATTCTACAGCATCCAGACTTGCGATTGCTTGAGGGCAAGCAATCTTGGGGAGGGCGGACTGTAATGTCCCCTTCTCAGCAGTGATCGTTTCTGTTGACCGTTGGCCTATTCCGGAGACCCGTAGGCTGTGCGGATGGTGAAATTAGGGTTTCCTAGTTTTGAGGAGGTTGTTGCTTGGAGTTTGGGATTCTGATTGCGGATTCTTTCTGGGTTTTCAGAGAGCTTCGCAGTGGTGTGTTCAGTTTGGCATTCCGGGCAACTTCGCGAATTTACTATTTTTAGTAAATTCTATTTTTGGCAGTGGACAGTTTGGGTTCAGTTCAGTTGGTCTTCTTCTTCGGTTGTTTCAGCTGGCACTTCAGTTTTGGCCTTGGGCGCATTATTCTTGGAGAGATAAGTATTTTCCTTATAATATTATATTTTAATATTATATGACCCTTTTGCATAGCAAGCACAACTTAAGTTGTTTTAAAAAGAGGGACTTAAGGGTCTAGGCGCCATGGAGGAATAAGTTATATTTTATAAAGTCAAATATTAAGCTTTTGAAAAAGGACGCCTATATGAAGGTTTGACTTTATTTTAAAATGTGAAATAAGCAAAAAGTGAAAATGGACGCCATCTTTTGGAGGGAAAAGGTGAATTTGAAATTAGGGTTTTGGGCGCCCTCTGGAAGCTTCTAGATGTTTCTCTCTCGTCTATATAATCAGGCCTCAGCTCTTCATTTGGGATCTTTTGTCTACTACACCGTTATGCTGCTGGATTGTATTCAGGCACTCGCTTCGAGGAAAGCACACCTCCTAGCATTGGCTCTTCTTCTTGCTTGAAAGATAGCAACTAGTTGAGAGGTTAGCTGGTAATTGGTAGTTATGCATTGTAGTTGAGTTCTATTGCATTTGGTGATCTTGTTCAAGCATTTTGTCATGTTTAGAGTTGCTGATGATGCATTGTTGTAGGCATGTTTTGCTCATAATTCAAAAATACAAAAAGATTGCATTCTGGGTGTTTCATATTGTCATTTGTCTAGTCAAGGCGCCATGTTTTGCAAGGTTTCAGAATTTTTAAACAAGTGTTGAATTTTATAGAAGAAAATCGCCCTTTCTCTTGGGCCGTACTTTTGTACTTGCATTGGAATTCGTGAGAAAATAAAATATTGCAGTTTGGGTCTGTTTCTTGTGTCTTACTTGGGCGCACTGGTTATAGGGAGCTTTTGCATCTCGTTTGGAATCATTTGGTTGAGTATTGGGTGAGCTATGTTCATTTCAATGGGTTTTCTATGTTGCTGATTGTCAGTTTCAGACCTGGTTACAGTTATAACAGTCTGTATTTTGGATGGGTTTTAGAGCTGTGATGGTGTTAGAAAGTATTGGGAATCATTGTGGAAGACTCAGTTAACATTGCTTGGATTAAAGACTTCTAAATCACTGATATTGCAGGCATACTCTACATATTGTAAGCTGAACAGTAGTACTGTCAGCAACTTTAATATTATTGCAAATTCAATGTTTGTATCTGCCCACTGAATAAGTGGAAGAGGCTGGCTTGCCGCCTATTTACTTAGTTTGTTTTGTAATTTCCTAAGTCTCCGCCATATGGTCGCCTCTTATCCATCACGGATTGAGTAGCACATACTTGGTGTTGAGCTACATTTTCAGTATTGCATTAGATAGGGATCCTCTGACCGAATGCTCGTCGTTCACCGGCGCATCTCGTGGTTAGAGTTCTTATTCAGCAATTTCCTTTGAGATCCTCTGACCAATGCTCACACCTTGCCCTCATCGGGATCCTGGTGTACATTCTGGTTAGAGTTACTTTCCGCATCGTTTTGGTTTATGCTAACCTTAACGGGTGCATGTTGCATTGTAATCATTTGTGAAAAATTAAAAAATTGGTCCGAC
This sequence comes from Sequoia sempervirens, assembly GCA_007258455.2. Taxonomy (NCBI): domain Eukaryota; kingdom Viridiplantae; phylum Streptophyta; class Pinopsida; order Cupressales; family Cupressaceae; genus Sequoia; species Sequoia sempervirens. The sequence continues at coordinate 58,020,812 of VDFB02000363.1, read as the reverse complement.
CATTACGGTGGATATACCTATTCCTTCATAGCCAATGTAATATTTCAGGGCTGAAGCCTCAGAATATATTTACTTTTCCATCAAAGACGGCCTCTTTCTTTGGAGATATTTCCGTCTAGTAGATGTTTATTTTGTTATTACTGAATTCTTCCTAAGGGCACAAGGAAATGAAAGAAATATTGTCTAGAAGAACGCAAAAAGCAGTTGCAGATTTCATCTCAGAGAAAAACATAACTGCATGGCTAGGGGACTTTAGACCATCTTATAGAATCCAATGTAGGTAAAAAACAGTTACATTGCTGTTTGATCCTATGTTTGTGATACAAAAAAATCCCTGGAAAATTAACTTGATCTTGAATGGGACCATTTGGTGCATACATGATATCATGTTGAAGACCATTGTGTTGAAGCTTGAGGTAAAGGTCATGTTTGAGATCATCTTATGATGAGCATCTTGGAGATCATTTGATGGTCATTTCAGAGTCCTATAACTTGCAAAAGGCAAATATTTTTCATATGGACCCAAAATTGAATGCCATTTTTGGAAATTGCATAAATTTTCAGGAGTGCAATAATGTCATTAATCTCCTCATGGTATGTGAGAAGCTTGAAGGAAGCTTGAAGGGGATGAGTGAGTGCATCTTGCAAAAGAGATTGCCAGAAAATCTAAAAGTCGAGATCGGTGTAGAGTATGTGTTTGGAATTCAAGTTTGCAAATAGAGTTTAGAAGAGTGGTGTGTTTATATACTTGTGCCAAATACTTGATGTATTGAGATTTTGCTTTGAGAAAATAGTGAAGAATGTCATATTTTCCATTTTATATGTGTTCATGTTATGGCTTCCATATTATGTTTGTGCACCCTGATTGGCTCGGTAGTTGACATTTGTTCATTTGACATTTGGGCATGCCATTAATTTGGTACATATTAAATTCAAACAAGTTAGGCCTATAATTATTGGCTAATTAAAAAAACTCGCATGCTTTTCCCGCTTCATCACATTCACATGGAATTTCCATGTGAAAGCCATTGTTCATTCCATTTCTACCCACCAATCATCCTGCTTGGATTTCTCTTCAACAATTACATCCCCTACCAAGCCTTATCACAACTACCTCTTTATGTTAAAGAGCCAATGAAAATGAACTAGTATCATAGCTAAATTTATAATAAAAAAAAATTATCCTACATATTTAACATATCAGAAGACCAAAATAGTTTACCAGCATCTAATGTCCCACACAAAAATAAATAATCGACCATAGAGACATATGTTACACTCCTGCTAGGTTCTGTGATGGTTTGTTTATTTGACATTGGGTACTAAGTTAATAAATATAACTGCAAACAATTAATTACCAGAAGTTTAAGTTGTGTTGGGCCACATTTTGAGATATTTATCCAAGCAGTAATATAAGCCCATGAAATTTATTTTGAATTCAGAAAGGAAGTATTGCAACAACGAAATTTAGTTTGTTGAGAGCCAGGTTGACAAGGATTTTAACTCACGAAAACTTTTAAACTATTACAGACTGATCAGATTATTACCTCATGTGGACTACAATAAATTATAAAGTAGCACACAAAACTATGCTATGGGAGGAGACAGTCCAATTAGAGGTTGTAAAACACTAGGAAAACAGTGCAGGGGCCTATACATGTTTGATATTTTCAGTCAGGATGTGCAAATTATAAACAATCCAAACAACACAAACCCTTTGATCTCTTCAAGAGAAGGGAGATATTTGAGATCTGTTGTTAGGAATGCCCATATTACAATTCGCGTGAAATCGAATATAATCTCTACAGGACATTGGCATTTAGTTTGGAGATTGTGAGTTGTATTTAAAATAGAAATTATATTAATATCCACTGCTGGCCAAAATAAAATCAAATAAAAATAAACCATAAACTAGAAAAATGTCATTGGTGTAGTTTTCTTCTCCGCATGCCCCTTTGCAGATGAATGAAAAAGGCTGTTGCAGTTTTCATCTCAATGAAAAAGATGACTGCGTGGCTAGCAGACTTTGAACCATCTTAAATAAGTCGATGTCAGTCAAAGAAGAGTCACATTGCTGTTCAATTCCTATTTTTTATGAGTATTAAATGCAAATAAAGTTAAGGCTCCCATAATAAAATGTTAAATTAACATCGGAAAAGAGTGGCCTGACAAGAACAAAATCAAGCCAGCTTCAAGATTACGCTAGAACAACAGCAGCAGTACATGAGATGCTAAGAGACCCTATTGGGTATTGTTATCGCCCAATTGCTACGCCCAAGCATTTTGATGGACACTCTACTGCGAGCGTATCAGACATCAATGGAAGCTTACCGAAAGTGCAGAATTGCCGTGTTACTCCGCATTATATGCTTTCAAAGTTCAACAAGAATACGCGGGGAATGAATAGGAATACGAAAGCGGGGGAATACGCGGCGTGGCTTAGAATGTTTACCAGGCAGCGACAGGGGTTTACCAGCGACAGAGATAGGCAGCGACAGGGTCTTACCAGACAGCAGGTACCAGCACCGTTCGGGAAAAGGGGAAAAGGGCACGCACAAAGTCAAAGCGGGACCAGGGACCCCACAAGCCAGCGAAACAAAGCAGATTTTAGGATCACGGGAAGGCGTGGACAGTGGGCTGCGTTTCCAACAGGTCTCCCTGTCGCCCTTCCTTATTTTCTGTTATTTTAAAGTTTATTTTGTCTCTTTCTCTGTAAGAAGACAAACTTGCATACCCGCATAAAACCAAAACCGCAGCATTTCGAATAAATAAATCCACAGCATGTCAAACGCATGAGGGTTAAACAAGGAGATATGGGTGAGAACCTAGACCTGGCATGCCAGAGGGTCCCTCCAGTAGGGACACAAATCTCAAATACAAACCCAATCTCAATGCAGCTGGGAGTTTTAGAACATCTACTGGGCAATAGAAAATTGGAAAATAAACCCCAGATTCAGTTGAGTGATCTTTTTGCTCTTCTGGGTCAAAAAGGTTTAATATCTTCAGGTTATCACATTCCACAGTGGTCAAACGGGTGGTCCACTCTCTACCCTACTGTTCAAGATGAGGGTTTAGCGAGTGTTTGGGACTCTTGGCTTACGAGATCACATTTATCAAGCATATTGAATCATGTAAATACAGAAGAAAAGCTGATCTTGGTAAATGCAAAGCAATATAATGGGATTCTAAGACGCAGACAAGCTCAGAGACGTAAACTGAAACAAAATCAAAAGAAAAAATTCACTTGGATTTTACCAAAGGTTCATAACAGTAAGGCAGGTATATATAATGAAACATTTCAGAAAGAAGAGAAAACTAATCAAACTGAGTATGAAGGAAAGGGAAAGCTAATAGGAGACATAGAGAGCCTTGGGTCAGGCATGAGTAAGATGGAGGAAGTCATGAACAAAAAGGAAGAGACCATTGCAAGCAAGGTCACTGAAAAAGTATCCACTGAACTTTATAGCCCTACGTCTTCACCACTTCTATGGTCCTCAGAGTTATATGTGGAAGAGCTCATGAGAATGAAAAATAGACTTGATGTTTTAGAAACAAAGGAGAGGTTGGAGGACAGCAGATTTAAAATAGTTACAGAGTCCAAATGCAAGCTGGAAAGGGACAATAAAATACTGCAGGAGCAAATTTTAAATCTACAAGCTAACATGGAGAAGGGACAACAAGAACTGATCACTCTAAGGCAGGAGTTAGATCAACTCAAAACAACTGAAAACAAGAAGCCAGACGTGGAAGGAGGTGAAAACAAAATGGAATTAGAGTTGATTCAATCAGCACTAGTAGACCTGGAGAAAAAAGAGAATCAGTTAAGAGACCAAATAGAAGAGGCCAAATCATGGTCACATGTGGTAAGTGGCTCAGCAAGTGAGCAGCAAGTAATCATTGAGAAACAAGTCAAGAGGCAACTAAGGGAAGAAAAAGATAAACAAAGCAAGGCTACAAACATTATTATTAAGGGTTTGAAAGATTTTGGTGAAAGGGAAAGAACAGACATCCTAGCAAGAAACTTCCTTAAAGACGAGCTGAAATGGACAGGTTATATTCAGCAAGCAAATAGAATTGGAAAAAAGATAGATGGTGGAAGGGATAGGCATGTAAGAGTCACCTTGAGAAGCTTAGAGGATAAGAACAGAATTCTAAAAAACAGAGGGTTACTTAGAGGCACACATATTTACCTAGACGAAGATTTGACTTTCGAGCAGCAGGAAGCACAAAGGAAAGAATGGGAGAAAGTGAAAACAGCAAGAAATGAAGGAAAGTGGGCATGGTTGAAGAATGGGAAAGCCCAAATTGGTGATCGTTTTTCAAACAAGAAATAGGAATTGGGGGCCCCACAGGAATACTTACGTGTTGTAAGTTGGAATTGTAGAGGATATCCATGGAGAAGAGGACCTGGATTGGGGCCCATAGCAAAGGGTAAAGATATTATCATTCTTACTGAAACACATGAGCATGAAGGCTGCAAAGTCCCAGATTTTGAAGGATATAAGAAAGTCTCAGTTTGGAACAAAGGGAATGAGTCAGGCAAAGGTTATGGTGGAGTTACAGTGCTAATAGGTGAGAAATGGCAGGGAATTGTTGAATTCGAAAAAGAAGACGCAAATAAACAGTACATATGGCTGCAAATAACAGAAAATGGGGTGACTTTCAGATTGGCTGCTTGTTACTTTGCTCCAAAAAATTCTAAGTTCTATAAGAAGAGAAATTTAGACAACGAAGACCCGTATGCCTCACTAAAAAGAGACATATCTATTTTCAGCGCACTTGGAGATGTTGTCTTAATGGGTGACTTTAATGCAAGGACAGCTAATAATCAGTCTCTTCAGCTGAGCAGGGATGAAAAAGGGGAGAACAATCCTTTATGGTTAGAGGAAGGTGGAGATCAATATTGGGAAAGAACATCCCAAGATGACAATGGGGATGTGACCCCGTTTGGGACTGAATTACTTGGGCTTTGTAGTCTGTTTGGCATGGTTATTTGTAATGGGATGAGAGATTGGCCAAAGTCGGGGGGTATCACTTGCAAAACGTATAATGGTCAAAGTGTGGTGGACTATGTGATTTGCTCTCAAGGTTTTGTCTCTAGATTGCTAGAGTTTGATATTGAGGACTGCCCTATTGGGATGAAATCTGACCACTTACCTCTTCTGGTTAAACTCCGCATGTCCCCAATCAGCCAACACATTAAACAGGTTCAGCACATGCAAAATAAAACCCTCCCCAAGGGTAAAATCCTCTTGAATAAAGAAAATAGAGAAAGATTTAACGCTGTTCTTAAACAGCATTTCCATGATTTAAAAAACAACGGAGAGGTCAAAGCAACAAAGGATGGGGACATCCACATTCACAGCAATTCGCTGATCCCAATAATTCACAAGGCTTTAAATGCATGCAAAAGGTCCCACCCCAAGATGAGGGCTACAAACACTTTCCCGGCAAATCCTTGGTATGATGAAGAATGTAAGGCAGCCAAGAGATCACTAAAAAAGAAAGGAATGGACAAAGAGTACAAGAAAAAATATGAAAAATTGGTGCAGTCAAAAAAATATGATTATGTAAATGAAAGAAGGAAGGAGCTAATCTCGCTTGGAAAACAGAACCCTAAAGGTTTTTGGAGAGAATTGCAGCAAAAGAAAAAGAGGACTGAAAACAGTATTACAGATGGCCAATGGCTAGAGTATGCTAGGCTTCTTTACGAGCGGGTTCATGAGAAAGACCATCCACCTGTTATTAACACATCAATGGAACTATTCACTGTGGATGATATCAAACAAGGAATAAAGAATTTAGCAAGTGGTAAAGCACAGGACATAGATGGGTTGCAGGCTGAATTCTTAAAATGGGGGATCGAGACTCTTGCTCCTTACATAAAAAGAATTTTCAATAATGTCAATCAAGAGGGATTTCCTATGGAGTGGACCACTAGTGTGGTCATTCCTCTATTCAAAAGTGGTGATATCAACAATCCATCTAACTACCGTACGATTATGGTCAATCCTATCTTTGGCAAGCTCTTTGGGAGCATGATTGAACGTAGGATCAGCAGTTGGGCAGAAAATGAGGGCAAAAGAGCAAAGGGACAGGCAGGCTTTAGGTCAAGACACTCTACCATTGATCACTGCATCACCCTTAGGCATTTGGTTGAGAAAGTTTGGAACACTCAGGGCGAGGAAGCTTATTGCTGTTTTGTTGATTTCAAGAAAGCTTTTGACACGGTACCTAGAGACAAACTATGGAATAGAATGGAGGAATTAGGCATCCCAAATGTATATAGAGCAGCTGTTCACAGATTGTATGAGAATGTTAGAGCTAAAATCAGAACAAGGGATGGTATGTCAGAATGTTTTGGTAGCGACATTGGAGTTAAACAGGGCTGTCCTCTATCTCCCACGCTTTTTGGGTTATACATTGATAAGTTGGAAGCTTGGTTAAGCAAGACGGATGGGGATGGTATTCAATTGGCAGGTTATGTGGTGAAGCTACTCTTATATGCTGATGATCTTATCCTAATTTCAAAAACAGCACATGGGTTAAGAGAACATCTGAAAGGTCTAGAACTCTTTTGTCATGAGGTTGGGATGCAAGTGAATATCACCAAGACCAAAATCATGATTTTCTCATTGAATAGAAAAGATAACCAGAATACCTTTCTTTTTGAAGGCAGCCCGCTTGAAATAGTCAAAGAATACAAGTACCTTGGGATTGACTTTCATTATAAGCTCAGTTGGGAGACTTGTCGGACGAAAAGGATACAGGGAGGTTGGAAAGCTTCTTACCTTTTACAAAATAGGTGTAGAAAAGCCGAGCTTTGGGATTGGAAAACCAAGAAAACCCTTTTTGGTTTGCTTGTTGCTCCGGTTGTACTTTATGGGTGTGAGGTATGGGGAAATAGTATGTCAAAATGCAGTTGGAGACAACTAGAAAGAATTCAAAAACATCTAATAACAAGCAGTCTCAAAGTCAAAACCACTGTCCCCTATGAAATTCTTTTAGCTGAAACAGGGTCTTTTCCATTGGAAGCATCGGCTTTAATCCGGTTGATAAGCTATTTAAAGAAGGTTGAAAACATGGATAACCACCGTTGGCCCAAAACAGCTATGAAGGAGACGCTAGAACGTAGGAAGAAAACTTGGATGAAACAAAACCACAAGTGGATGAACAAGTGGGACATCAATTTGCATGAGTGTCCTAGCACCAATAGTGAAATAAAAAGCTATGTGACTGAAAAATTCAGAACTGCCATGTGGACAAACCAGATTGGGCGAAAAAAAGCATACTACATCAAAGAGTTTAACCCGACAAAGGATCATGGTGAAAAAACTTATTTAGGTGCAGATATTAAAGGGAAAGCGAGGTTGTTAGTGGCACAATTGAGGACGGGATCACATCACCTTAGGTGTGAGACCGGTAGGTGGAAGATACCCAAGGAAACTTGGGAAGAAAGAACTTGTATTTTCTGCAATAAAGGGGTTGTGGAAACAGAATGGCACTTCATCATGGAATGCATTGCTTACGAGGATATCCGCACTCAACATGAAAATAGTTTGAAAGTGGACAATATGCACCAGCTATTTGAGGAAGATAAGATTAATCAGACGGCTAGCCTTCTAGTCAAACTTAACAGCAGGAGATCTGACTTGGAAAAGAGTATGAAGACAAATTAGGCCTGTTTTGTCTCGGTCCCATAGACTGTTTGGTCTCGCGGACGTCATTAAAATCTTTCATTCATTCATCCTTTAAGGTTGATTAGGAGCATTCCTTGAGTAAACCACAAAAGAATGATATGTATCATTAAGAAAACATAAGAGGAGGCCATATACATTTGAAATTCTCAGCTACACTATGAAATTAAAAAGCTCGTATTGAACAAAGTGGAATTCACCACCGGTACAGGATTTTGGTCCGCTACAATATCTATCTACTATAGAAATAGACAAGCGAGAAAAGCATGCTGTTGGACATCATACATACTACCATTTAAGTGGAATTACATTATATGCATTTCAATTAACCTGTGAAAGAACCTAGCATGTACTAGGACTAGGGGGATGGAAACTTGAATTTAAACTATCTTATCATATCGATGTCTCCTAATGGCTAAGATAGGTCAAAGGACATGCTTAGAATTTTATTTGAACAAATCAACCCATGGGACATTCAGAAGCAGAAAACAGGAATATTATTATATATATTTAAAGACCTCGAGATACGGACTATAATTTGCTGGGGAAATTTTGATCAAGTACTAGAGAAGAGGGGCTGCAAGTTTTCAGCACACTCTCGGAATTTATAAGGCATTTTTTCCCACAAGACAAGTTCTGTACAGAGGGATTTTCTCAACAACCAAAAAAGACAAAAGGAAAAAAAATCTCATGACAGAAGGGGAGAGCTAAGTAGTTTTTGTTTCATTTAAGATGCGACAAGTTAACTAAAACATTGGCATATCTCTTTACTGTAATTTCATTCCACATTAATGATCTATGTGTCAGCATCCCGGCTGAAAATATTTCGGTAGCCCGCATGTAGAGGACCATTGCCGTGCTCAAAAACTTAATCATAAACAGAAAAAGAAAATTAACGAATATAACGTACCATAGTTTCAGTTTCCTTCTCCACGCGCTCTTTAGAAGAATAGTCGTTGTCCTTGCGAGATTCTCCGTGCGCCATCCTCGTCTGTGTGATTTGACTACCTGGTACACAAAATTGCAAAATTTGATCCCCACAGTAAAACAATTGACTGCTACACAAATCAGCAAATTAAAATCCAAGACATGCCACAGACAAAGATCGAAATTTATAACACATTAAGGCCACCTAATACCGTAATATTTAACAAGCAGCTTCACATTGTTTGTGATGAATTAATTTCTAAGAATATTGCGAACCAATTTACAAAAATGTATGAGATGCCCCGAAACACGAATCAATTACTTGTACAATGCAAAATACAATCAAGTTACCGAATCCGTGATGTAGGATGCGGCGTTTACAATTCTTTTAGTTATTTGGATTTAGCGTAAAGGAATGATAGATATTGAAGGTTTGGTACAGGAAGAATTTTTGAACGGCAACGAGAAAATTCCAGCTAAATTTAGCCAGAATAACGGCCTAAATTTGGGGGAGATAACTTAAATTAAATAAAGGAGAGGAGAGTTTGAAGGCGCTAAATTGGATATGACCACCTGCTGTACATCCGCCTACCAAAAGAGATTGAGCGTAACGAACTGCCGCAAAGCCAAAAGAGTAGCGCGAAATGGGATTCATGGAGGCATTCTACGCTATTGCTTGCTACGACAAAAATCCAGCCATATGCATTATAGCATATTAAAAAAATATATGTTTCTCAACTGTTACCCAGAATTTGAAGAGATCCGGCGAGTCCCTAATCCCCGAAGATTTAGCGACGATAACTTTGATTATGCTATTGCTTAACGCATTAACAAGTGGCTCATGGTCACAGGATCGAACCCCGCAAAAGGCCAACGATGTCATCTTTACGACGTGAACAAATTGGTTGGTTTGAAAATTACAGGTAAAATAAATTTAGTATAGAACTGTGTCAACGACTTTCGTTCCAACACGTGCTTACGTATTCAAAGGCAAAAAAATATCGGGCTATTTTGATGGTGATTATTCTGTTTGGACCGGTCGATGAGGGGATTCGAAACGGGGTCGTTATCCGACAAAATTGAGTTTGAAATTTGCGCCTCGCAGCCAGAAAGAATGCGCAGAAAGTAGAATTAGCTCCAACGTTACGACAGCTATGGTATGTGGATGTTGAACATTTCTGTCTGGTCGTAAAGAATGCGCGGAGCGTAGAACTAGCTACATGTTACGTGACAACATTTGGGAGGAGGATGTTCGACACTTTTGTCTACTTTATGACGCAAACCCCTACCCTTCCCTTTTCCCACACGATCAACTAAACTTGGTATACCTAGGTACGTACAATTCACATGGAAAGAAAGCTTTTAGTGATATCCATATATACTTGTACTTTCTGATCAGATAACAAGATATTTCAAAAAAAATAGGGTGAGGGTCCACTGGTTGCTCATGTGTCGATAACTGTTCATGGACATCAATTGCACACCTAACCCTCAATTAATTATTTTAAATAATTAATAAAATTAAAAGTTTAGTAAAATAATTCACATGCACTAATATATGTTTATTTGTGGATGTGTAGTACATTATTGAATGTGGTTAAAACACATGCAAGTGCATTTTTAATATAGGACAAATTGCTCCATAATATACACTTTTCTAATTACTTTAAATATTTTATGTTTACAAAGGGTGAAAAAAACAAAGAGTTTATATTTACACATCTTAATACACAGCGAATGGTGCCTAATCTGTCATAAAAGCAAACCTCTATCAATTGAATGGCTATCAATGTACATTCTCACATACTTGCTCTCACATCCACATGGGTCAACTTCACTTGTTATCGGTGCCTACACAAACAATAATTAGTGTAAGGCTCTCCTACCAAACATCAAAAAAAAATATAATTCACAATTAAGTCATATTATCACTAGCATATATATATGCTAGTAGCATTCACAGTACAAAATAATAAATAATAAATTAATTATAGTTATAATTATGATTAGGGTTGGGGTTTGTGTTAGGATTATGGTTAGGCTCAAGGTTAGGGTTAGAGATAGGCTTATGATTAGAGATAGGATTAGGATTAGAGATTAGGGTTGAGATTAGGGTTAGAGATAGGGTTAGGGTTAGAGTTAGGGTGAAGATTAGTGTTAGGGTTAGGGTTATGATTATGGTTAGGCTTAAGGTTAGGGTTAGAGATAGGGTTAGGATTACGGTTGGGGTTAACATTAAGATTATAGTTAGGTTTATAGATAGAATTAGGATTATGGTTGGGGTTTGTGTTAGGATTAGGGTTAGAGATAGGGTAAATATTAGAGTTAGGCTCAAGGTTAGGGTTAGAGATAGGCAAGTATGATTAGAGATAGGGTTAGGATTAGAGATTAGGGTTGAGATTAGGGTTAGGGATAGGGTTAGGGTTAGAGTTAGGGTGAAGATTACTGTTAGGGTTAGGGTTAGCATTAGGATTAGGGTTATGATTAGGGTTAGGTTTGAGGTTAAGATTAGAGATAGGGTTAAGATTAGGGTTGGGGTTAACATTAAAATTACAGTTAGGGTTAGAGATAGAATGATGATTAGGGATAGGGTTAGAGATAGAATTAGGATTAGGGTTAGAGATAGGGTCAAGATCAGAGTTATGGTTGTAGGGTTAGAGATACAATCAAAATTAGTGTTAGGTTTTGGGTTAGAGATAAAATTATGATTAGGGTTAGGGTTAGTTTTAGAATTAGGGATACAATTATGGTTATGGTTAGAGATAATGTAAGGATTAGGGTTAGGATTAGGGTTATTTATGGAATTAGGGTTAGGGTTAGAGATAAAATTTGGATTAATGTTGTGGTTAGTGATAGGATTAAGGTTTGGTTTAGTGTTGGAAATGAAATTAGGATTAGTGTGGGGTTAGCTTTAGGATTAGGGTTAGGGTTAGAGATAGGATTAGGATTAGGGTTAGGGTTAGAGATATAATTAGGATTAGGGTTGGGGTTAGATTAGGATTAGGGTTAGGGCTAGAGAAAGGGTTAAGATTAGGGTTCGAGTTAGCGATATAATTAGGACTAGAGTTGAGTCTTGTGTTATGATTATGGTTATGCTTTGGTTTAGGGTTATAGATAGGGTTATAATTAGGGTTGGGGTTAGGTTTAAAGATAGAAAGAGGAATAGGGTTAGGATTAGTGTTAAAGATAGAATTAAGATTAGGGTTGGGTGTAGAGATAGGATTACGGTTAGGGTTAGGGTTACATTTAGAGATATAATTAGGGTTATGGATAGGGTTAGGGTTAAGATTAGGAATATGATAGGGTTAGAAATAAAATAAGGGTTATGGTTAGGCTTTGAGATATAATTAGAATAGGGGTGGGGTTAGCATTAGAATTAGGGTCAAGTTTAAGGTTACATAAAGAATTACGATTATTCAATCCTAACCTTAACTGGAAACCTAACCCTTATTAAACCCAAAGCCTAACCCCTAGCATTATTCTAAAATTGTAAGGCTTTAAATTATAAACATTAATCCTAGCCCTAACCCCAATCATTAACCCTAACCCCAACCCTGATTCAAGTTAACCCTAATTGAATCCTAATTGAACCATACATGAACCCTAACTCTAACTCTTGTTTAACCTAGTACCAACCCTAATTAAAACCTAACCCTAACCTCATCTCAACACTAAACCTAACCTTGATTGAACCCTAACTATAACCCCATTTTTTATCCTAAAACCCTAACTCTAATCAAAATATTTATCCTATAACCATAATTGAACCCTAACCATAATCATAAATGAACCCCAACCCTAATCCTAACTCTAATTCAACCCTAATTGTAATGTCAATTGAACTCTAACCCTACTTTAATCATAACCCTTGTTAAATCCTATCCCAAATTGAACCCTAAACCTTACCTTGATTGGATGTTAAACCTAATTGAACCTTAACTATAACCCTAATTGTAATCTAACCCAAACTCAAACCCCTAATTGAATAATAATCATGATTGAATCATAACCCTATTTAAACCCCAACCCTGATCCTTTTCCCAAGCTTTATTATAGAACCTTAACCGTAATTGAACCCTAATTGTAATCTTATCCCTAATTAAATCCCAACCTTAACTTAATTGAACTCTAACCTTAATCCTAACCCTAATTCTAAACTCAATCCTAAGTGAACCTTAACCCTAACCCTGACAATAAACCTAATTAAAACCTAATGCTAATTTAACCCTAACTATAATGTACTAACCCAAAGATTTATCTTGTAAACCTAATTGACCCTTAACCCTAAATGTAAATGAACCCTAGCTCTAACCCTAACCCCAATTGAACCCTAATTAAACCCAAACCCTAATCTAATTGAACCCCAATTCTAACCCTAATTCTAACACTAATTGGAATCTAATCCCAACCCTTGATGTAATTGAACCCTCACCTTAATTGAATGCTTATTTGCATTAAGTTTTATTTTTCATTCACTTTTGTTATATTGCATCATGTCTTCCACCTCCATTAGAAATTGATGATTTTAATTTATGGAATTCTCATATGGAAAAGATCATCATTTATCAAGCTCCCAAATCTATTTAAAAAATTACCATCAATGATTGATTTATATTTTTTTAAATATTAATGAATTAGAAGATGAGTTTGAAAAAATAAAGATCATAATTGTGTGTTAAAAATGATTTAGATCCATAAATAAGTTTAGAAATTAAAGAGCATTGTCACATTGATTAAACCATTTTAAATATAAATTAGTAGTCATATATGTCACATTCAAATCTATCTATCCTTCCTCAACATCTAAATATATAATAATTATTTTTTATTTCAACATTTCTCTAAATACCTTAAAAATATACGATAAATTATATTTATTTCTTAACGTATTTATTTACTCTAAATATTTATATAAAAAATATTCTATTTCATTAAAATTATTAAAGAGCCAAGTGTATTTCAAAACTATATCATTACTAAATTAAATATCATCACTAAACTAAATATTAACACACACACAATGGATATTTCAAATACTAAAAGGTACAAAGAGATAATCTAAAAACCCTCTCTAATTTATATCATGAGTTAAATATAAACATTAAAATAAAATTATTAAAGAGTCGAGTGTATTTCAAAACTATATCATTACTAAACTAAATATTAATTAATCCATCATGAATATAAATAAATAAAATTAATATGGATATTTTAAATAGAGACAATCTAGAAACCCCCTTCTAATTCATATCATGAGTTAAATATAAACATTAAAATTAATATTTTTTTAATCATTTAAATAAATATACTTAAACTATCTAAACTAGTAGAAACATGCATAATTTTTAAATTACTTTTCATTAAATATATATCTTCAACACTTCGCATGATTTCAAAATTAAGAAGCAATCTTATTGAAGAAGTTTCAAGATTTGTTTTTATGGAGTGGGAGGTCTCATAAATTTGAGGAAAATACTTTCTATAAGAAAGTCAAATCTTATTCTAAAAAAGAGCTTTTTTTAGTTCTATTTCCATTAGATTGAGCTAAAATAAATTGAAATCTTATCCTCGTATTTATTAGTTCTATATTCAATCTTAAATTTTAGTCTTACATATAAATACAAAATTTATAAAAGCATTTAATTATAAAAGGATTCCAATTTTTTTTACTTCCTATTAAAATTTAAATAATTCTTGTATAAAATTACTCTTATTTACTTGATTTCTTAATTTAAATCTTCAAAATAATATTGAAATCCCCATATTGTTTATGGAATTTCTATTTTTAATTCCTTAGAATATAAATTAGAAACAAGATACAAATATCATTTAGCTAAAAATTTATAAACTCCATTAATTTAAACTTCAAAATAGAACCAATATTTCTATAGCCCTTAAATAATATCTGATATATTAAGAAAAGCTCTTGCTGAATTTTGAGATCAATTAGATAAAAAACCCTAAAAACATCTACACAAAAAATAAATTTTGTTACCTCAACAAAATTATATGAAAAAAGACATTCAACATTTTACCCTCTTCAAAAGTTTGAAAGAAAAACATCTCCATAACGCAAATATTTATTCACTCGAGCCCTCGTATAAAACCAATAGCTACTTGCCAAATTCAAAAGCACCACACAAAGGTAAAGAGAAACGAGTTAATTAAAATTGAAACAAAATATAGACACTTCATTCTTGCTTCTTGGGTGACATTGTTAAAATCTCTCATTAGAATTTTTTTCATTTGAGTATTCATATATATATATATATATATATATATAACTGTTATCTTGCCATTCATGTATAACTGTTATTAATTTATTTAAAAATAAGTAAAAGAAAGCAAAGGGGAGATGGGAATTGTTTTTTATACGGTAAGCAACATTTACAAGGTGTTGTACCCTTTACATAGAGAGCCACAAGGTCCAATAAAGTTCAAGACCAAAAAACATCAAAAAGTCTAAGCCAAAAAACTAAAACATCGAACCAACAGTAGACAGAAAAAATGGACTAACAGCAAACTAACTAGTATTTTCCCAATTCTTTGATAGGAGATTAACAACATCATCCCCAACCCATTCATGGCCATCATCAGCATTCTTCTTGTCCATTTCATCCTTCATAATCGCTGACAGGGTGTTGGTAACACAGTGGACAAGCTTGACAGTGAAGTGGGTCAAGCCACAAAATTTTTTGTCCAACTTCTCCATCCTTTCCTGTAGCACACGAAGCTCCTCCCCATAATTTGCAGTCTTCACAGTATCAACATGCTCCACATCCAATGGCTCTGAGGACTGGGAAGCCAAATTCTCCTTCTGCACTTTGCTAGTATCAAGAATAGAGTTGGGCCCTCTAACATACTCCTCCTCCTCGTCCCCAGACTCCTCCTCATCCTTGCTCTCTTTGTTGTCAGACCGCTCCTCTTCCAAATCCAAGTCATTAACCTACACTTTTTCATTATTCTTGGCCAATCTACCAGATCTCCTAATGACGGTATTGCCACCAGACACCACCGTAGCCGCAACCACCGTATCCCCCTTAGAATCCTTTCCCACCACATTTGTACCTTTGTTGTCCCTGGTCGGAGGCTTCATCAAACCCTTCGCTTCCTCCTTACCTTTCTTCTTCGGGGTGGGTTTGCAAACAGTCTTGGCAAGGGTCAACTTGAGCTCACAAAGACTAGCCGCAACACTAGTCTGGGCAACACCCGCATTTCCCTTAAGCTTTTTGGCAGCGGGTTTAAGCGCAGGGGTCGGATGGGATTTTCTGATGGGACCTTTGGACTCAGCCGGGGAAATGTTTGTCACAGTGGGAGGCTCAATTTCCTCAATACAGATGACAGAAATGGGTTTGGGCAGGCATAATGCAAGATGGAAGTGGTAGAGCCTCAAAATGAGGCCTTGGTGAAGCGGTAATGGAGGAGTGTCATCAAGATTTAGGCCAGCAACCTCAATACATTTTTCAATAGAACTTTCTAAATCCATCAGAAGGAAGAAAGGAAAGCTTAACAAAATCTTATGCCTGAGGTGATTTAGAAGAGGGAAATGGTAGAAGTAGTTGGTTTTTTATCTACCTTCTAGAGTTATGTACTTCATAAGGGCAAGGAAAACTTGGTTCCACGGCTGCGAAAGAGCCTCTCTCTCAAACCCCGACTGGTTACGAATTGACTTTTCATTCCCCACAAAGAATGTGTTCATACTTTCGTTGTCCTAGGCTTTTGTATGCTTTAGATGCTTCATACCAGTACACAGAAGCCTCATCGCCTACACAATCACATCCTCATTCACTTCAAAGGAGATACTGCCCAGAGTCACATGATGATCTTTCCAAGAGTTGTGGACAAATTAGGGTCGTCGCCCACCAGACTCTCCATTAGGGGCGCCAAACCACCCTCAACACATATGTGCCACACCAAAGGATCTTTGCAAAATTCACCACAGTTGTCGAGCTCGATTCACACCCTATCACCACCCATTATGTCACTCTGCACACGGAATAACCCGAAAACCAAAGAAAGCAAAATGTTAGAGTAAATGGTAAGGTGAAATTTCACCCACACTTTTAGGATTTTAAGCCGAATGAAGCGACCCTGGATAATCAAAGCAATGTATAGTTCACACATTTGAGGAAATAATTCCTTAGAAGCAATCTTTGCAAATTCATTAATGCGGATCTCCAAGCACTTGCGGCTAGGTAAGCAGGACATGATAGGAATGGAAGGTTTTCCTTCCACATTGTTCTTGTACAGACACCTAGGCAAGATGGCCATGGGGCCAAATTTAGAAACATCTAAGGAGCCAACTTTTAGAATCAGAGAAAAAATAGTGGAAGGGATAGAACCAATAAGGAGCTTGATCTCATAATTACTAGTCACATCAAAATTAAAATCAAAAAAATTGAAAATACAATGGCTTAGCACAATCCCCAAAAGGAGATTACGTAAGGTACGACCAAGCTTGGCCTTAATCACCAAGTACCCACCATAAATCCTCATGATATCCCTTTTAATAATGGGCTCCGCCTCCATATTCAAATTGTGCCACTTGTAGGCCACCTCAGCATACACTCTCGTCCACATAGCCCAAAAGACAAGCATGTGACCCTCCAAGAACCCCAAAAAAGCACTTGATTAGTTATCATCATGGATCAAATAAGGGCTTTGCTCCTTCAAAATTAGATCTTGGATGTCAACGGGAAGGTTCCCCAAAACACACCAACATTTAGAGATTTTCCAATTAGCAATCTTAGAATCCAACTTAGACACAAAGATCCTTATGTCTAATAGGATGTCTTTGGTACTCCACCCCAACAATCTGCTAAAGTTAACAGCATCAATAATAGACTTAGAATCACCTTCGATATGAAGGTTTTCAATCCCCATAGAAACAACCAACTGTAAGCCCTTAAGCAATGCTCTAGCTTTCTCAATCATAGAGGAGTGGAAACCAATCCCCCCAGAGCAACTAGCCACGAAATTTCCTTTGCAATCTCTGATAATACTTCCTATGCTAGCTCTGCCCAAGTTGCCTTGGTCACCCCATCAAAATTAAGTTTATACCAACCACTTTCTAGAGGTTTCCATTTAGTGTTTCTTCTAGCCAGGGATCTGGAGTTGTCATAAGAGCTTGTATCCAGGTTCTGATGCCAAGCTTTGGCCATTACAATTTCCTTCTTAGACGAACCTATATCTGGGGTTCTCCCATTGAAGAGAGAATTTTTTTCTGCAATGAGCTGAGAACCAATACCAAAAATTTATTTGGACTCATCTCAATGTTCCTGAAAATCTTATTGTTTCTCTCTTTCCATAAGCACCAACATATACTGGGGGAACTTGGTTCCAGATTTCACAAGGCAAAGGGTGGTTGGCGGGTTCATTCCAACTCAAAATAAAGGATCTAATATCCTGACACATAGTCCATTGAATGCCCAAATGTTCTATGGCCAACTCCCACACACCAACAACAAACGGGCAGTGTAACAATAAGTGGTCCATCGATTCTTCATTGCACTTGCACAAAAAACATCTGTTTGGAATCTGGAATCCCCTTTTCCTCAAATTGTCTTGAGTCAGGATCCTATTATGGCAGGCAGTCCACTAAAAGAAGTTAACTTTTGGGATCATGTGTCGATTCCAAACCCTCTTCCAAAGATCAAGGACAACACCCTGGTTTGTCAACATATTGTAAGCCAATTTAACTGAGAGATCTCCCTGATTATCATGCATCCAGAAGAACTCATCCCCCATATTGGTTGAAGGAAGTCTAGTAAGGGAGAGTAACTCCTGCAAAGTCTTGGAAAGGAGGCTCAGATCAGGGGATAAAGGGTAGAATAGGGCCAAATCATTCCATTTCCTAGCACCATGGGGGCCAAGGAGGTAATCACTAATATAAACACCAAAGAATCTTTGTGCCAATTTCATAAGATTTCTAAATTCAGAGTTTTCCAGTGGGGATTCCAGAAGCCAAGAGTCCTCCCAGAATCTAATTTTATTACCATTACCAATCTTCCATTTTATCACATTCCTCAACAGACCCTGTAGGTTGCAAATACTCTTCAAGGCCAGGGAACCCGGAGGGTGAACCTCTGAAAGGCAGTCAATCAAAGGTTTGTTGCTACCATTGTTGTTGCCATATACATTCATAAAATTTATATTAATAATTAGATTGACCATAAATGTTGATATGGCTGCTTTAATATCCAGATTTTATTTATGATCTGATTTCATAGGGAAAGAAAGTTGGATTTGAATATAAATTGGATTTAGTTGGATTTTTGGTCAATACAAATTTTAGCTTGGAGTCAGAGTTTTCTAATCATAGTCGAGCACACTATAAGGAAAGAGTGCCTAACAATCACAATACCCTAACAGCATAGCTGACCAAAAAAACATTATCACCAGTACACATCTGACAACCTGTTTTACACTCAGGTTTCAAACTAAGGCAAAACCTGTGAACAATAAATTTTACACAAACTAAACCCAGTTTAGTCAAATCTAACTTTTCTTCCCTGTGGAATCAGATCATAAATAAAATCCTTAAGAGGATATTAAAATAGTCATATCAACATTTATGGTCAATTAATTATTAACATAAATTTTATCAAAACAATGTTATCAACATTTATGGTCAATCTAATTAATGTTATTTATATTGTTGTTGCCATAGAAAACTAAAAAACTCTCCTTGTAGAATTGTGTCATGCTCTTCCAAATTTAAGCTCATCAAAACAAAAAATATAACCTCATGAAAACTAATTGAGATTATCGTGGTGAAAAGGGAAAACACCTCGAATTTCAAGGATCTCGTGAAAAAATTCTAATTATAAACTGAGGAGCCACCACCATGCCAAGTCACCACAATCAATCCGCGGCTGAAACAGAAATGAGAAGCGAAGGATGGGAGAGTCACCGATTGGAAGAAGAAGGCTGAAAAATTAGCAGAATGGATGAGGTCGTCAACAAATGAAGACAAAAGCAATCGAGCTTCGCCCTGCTTCTACCTGCAGAAAGGTAATACATATTAGTGAGAATGGGTGCAACATCGAGCAGGGCTCTACCTCGCACCCAGAAATGGGCAACACAAAGAGCTTGAATGAGCTCATGGATGCCCTAAAACAACAGTGAAGCCTTCTCATACTCAACCCATCTGGTAAAGAGAGAGCCAAGACCATATTATAAATATATGAATATGAGCAGGATTTAATATCAAGCCTTATGCATAATTTTAGACGCATTAAATCAGACATTACACAAACACATAAATGGATTGATGTGAATATCTGACACTGTATTTATGGGAATATCTCACTTTATTTATGAGGCGTTACATATAGCACATGAAATATATATGGAAAATATTATGAATATCTTCTTCCCTAACCACCATCGCCACCATGACAGGCAAAAGAACGTCAATCTTAACCTGAATCATTTTTGTTGATGGAGTTTTTTGTTGCCACTGTAGAATGCCTCTCGGTGTAATAAATTTAATATAGAAATCAAATGTCAAACTCAAAAACTAAATTGAATGTATTATTTTTTAAAATTTGAATCAATAATAAAAGGAAAATTATGCAACATCACATGCACAAGGCAATAAACTATCAATTTTCTCTAGTTGCACAGCTAGTATACTTTGCAACATTTTGAGCATTGTAATGCTAACAACATTACGTTAACAAAGAGCAAAAACAAAAGTCAGTGAATAATTCTTTTTATAATTGTTTACACATATGTTATAAAGTTTCCAAGATGATGTTACATAAACTTAATAAATAAACTCAACACATTGATCATCAACAAAAGTACAAATTTGATTTCATGTAAGATCCAATTTATAATTACATACAATCAAATATCCCAAATGTCCATTTTACATAAAGTGAGATTTCAAAGAATCTCATACATCAAAAGTGGTACAATCGATGCGGCTCTTATACAAGAGATGAATTTACAAAACATATAGTATTCATCGACCATTAATATCCACAAACAAGCTACGCATCAGCAGTCTGAATAAAAGTAGTAACTAAATTTTATTGCAAGCATAGGATCAGCGCAGAAAGATTCTACGAGAGGTGTAGCCACGATTTCCTCGAATAAATGGAACTTGAGAAGGTCCACTCCTCAGTGCTAGGAAGGAGGAGATGCGGAAGTAGGTCCACAAACAATGGGAGCGAGAACATCGAGTAAGTGCAAGGTGAGTCCATGAAGCGTGGAAGTTTTGCCTTAGGCAAAAAAAATGAGTCGACTTCCAAAAATCGGGATCCACTTTTTAATAAGCAGGATCTGTTTGCTGAGATCCTGAGCCTAAGTTTAAAAAATGGGATCTCATTTTTGGAAACGGGATCCCGTTTGAAAAATTTTCAAAATGAGCTTAATTTTTAAGAAAAATTTCATTTTCGGGAAAGTTTTTCAAGCGGGATCGATTTTGAAAACATTCCATTTTAAAATTTTCGTTTTGGAAAAATTTCAAGAAGTAGGATCCCATTTCAGCAGAACCATAAAAATGGCTTTTTATGAGCAAAGATCCGTTTTGAAGCGGGATCCCAGATTTTGAAGCGGGATAGTTTTAATGAAACGGGATCCCGTTTTAAAACAGGATCTCGTTTTTTAAATTATGAATTTTTGAGCAGGTTTTTTGGCTTGCTTTTTGGTTTGGGAAATGGCTTGGGGACCTGAACCTAAGCTTTGGACCTAGTTTGACTTGCAACTTGAAGATCATGTTAATATCACATGAAAATAGTTACTTTGGACATGTGTTTGAATATCTATTTTGCTATTTTTTTTACAAAATTAAAACCCATTATAGATGAGGCAGTGCAGATTCCAAATATACAATTTTTTTAATAAATTTGATTATTTTTCTATTTTCTCAATTAATTTCTAATGAAACTGGTCATAAACTTGAATAATCAGTTTTTTTAGTATTTTATGCGCTTTTTGATCAACATAACATTTTGACGAACAGATTGCATGAGAGCAAACTTCAGACAATTCTTTTCAGTTTTAAAAAAAAAATCAAAAAATGATAAGTTCAGGTCATCTTATGCGTGTCATACACGATGATTTTTCAAAATGACAAATATGCCTAATAAATATTTAATAAAAAAAATATTCAATTAAAAAATATAAAAAAATATTAAAAGCAAGCTTTAGTGAGTCACAAATCTTTTCCCAAAAGTATTTAGAAAAATATGATAATTTAGGTCAAAATATAGATGCTTCGTACACATGCATGGTATGTTATAAAAAGTGACTTTTAAGCGGTGGTTTTAGAAAGCATATTGAAACAATTTTTTACAATGCAGGTATTGAAATAAATTACATATTTGGAAACTAGACTCCGAGCACTACATTTTATGATAAGTGACTTTTTTGAAGATTCCATCTCTAAGTGCTTCAAATTTTAAGGTCAAATGTGTAAATTCTGAAAATCAGGGAAAACACTTCCACTTTTTGGCCAAAAGTGGACTCAACTTCTTCACACACCCATCATGTTTACGGGGTTTACAATTCACAATACGACATAACGTTTACAAATCAAAACGGATAAAATCTCAGTATCAAGTTACATTAAATTGAAATCTCAACAAAAGGAAACACCATCATGATATAGACTAAGAGAGTGTCATCACATTGTCGGGATAGGTTACCCTGGTGAATCTTCCTAGACTACCGGCCCTCTCCAAGAGTTACCCTGGTAGCCTCTACCGATTCCCGGCCCCTATGCAGACTAATGCGGTGTCGTTACATCTTTCAAGAAGACAAGATGGCGACTTGCCATTCCAGGCCTTCTTAGCCTTTTCTCAACCTAAACGAGCGTTAAGAAGTAGGCGAGGCATACCATTATCTGAATTAGTGTTTACAACTACCCAACCCCTAATACATTAGTTAGGTTTTCACTTAATTAACACACCTATGATAGGTTACCCAGACAATCACTTCCGGATTTCGGCCCCTACCGCAAGCCACTCTTCTATAACATGACTCAACATAAAATCAATCTAGGGGATGCTATCAAGCACAAAAATCAAAACCAGAATGTTTACATCATTCACTAGAGATAAATTATAATCTCAAAGGTGTCTCTTCAGACGACCACAAAATGGTACAAAGCTATACCCTCACGTGAAAATAATTCTAATATAAGCATCATAACAGAAACGTAATAATCTTGTCAATAAGATTTGCTTTCTTCCTAGTCTTGGTAAAGATAAAATATAACATACTTCATTAACACCATGTGTACACATTTACATTAGCAAGTACACAACTTCACCATTCATGTGTTCAATCTTAATAAAAATAAAATAAATAAAAATAAAAATAATCCTTTGACATATTTAAATGTATAACATCAATTAATATATTTCAGTACGAAAGATAAGGAAAAATATAAATCCTTTTTACATTTAAAAATCAATTACTTAGAAAGCATTACAACTTCCTAAAAGTATAAATATATATAAATATTGATAACAAAGAGTCTTTGTATTATTTAATTTTTAATTAAAAAGAATCACATTATAAAATACATACTTTAAATCCTATCTTTTCTTAATTATAATTTTACATTTGTTCAGTACAGGCACCTAAATTATCTCCCAACTGATAGTTAAGTAATCATGAATTTAAAACAAGATAATTGCCACTGAAATTTCTAAAGTTACATGCAAAGAAGAATTCGCTTTACTATTAAATGTAATAGCTTTCAAATAAAACTCATAGTTAAAAGTAATATACAGCACATCATGCATAAAATCAAAGTTTAAATTAGACTGTGGAGATAACATATATCGGTAAGTCTCGGAAGACAAAACTTAATATCAACTAAATACGCTTTCTACAGCCGATAGACAATAAGATGGATAATATATTATACAGCATGCATATAAAAACCAGTAGTTATCAGGAAAAAGAAAAAGAAAACTGGTCTTTAAATCCATGCATTAAATTTTGTAACTTAAAATATTTCAACATGAAACTAGAAACACTTATAATCTAAACATCTAATGCATACAAGATGATAAGGTAATCACAGGTGTAAATAAAACATTTCCGTCGCATAATAGAAAGAATTGACGTGTTCAGGCATCTTAACAAAGGAAATAAGTCAATTTACCAGTTGTAATCTGCATTCTACAGCCAACAGAAAAGTAGGAAAGTAATTCCCTAAAGCATCTACTATTCAAAGGAATAGATATCAAAATAATTGACAATCTATATCATGCTTAGCCTCAGAAATATGCAGGTGGAGATCAGCGCTAGGAATTACATTTAAATTGATAGAAGATACCATATGATAACAGTTATGAAATCTACTAAACATGAGATTCACAGGGCGATATCCAACAACTATGATCAACTCAGAAATACGCCTTATTAAATACAAAAGATTATATATATGAAATTTGCGGAATACAACTTTATTATGGAGTTTTGTTTCACACGTCTACTGCAGTTCCGTGATTCATGAATTCTAATGAGATTCAGATTTATGAGGGCAAATAACTATGGCGAAAGCATTATAAGTTTAGCATTACATAAGCTATGGAGATAAATTCATAAGATGCTTATGGTTTACAAAAAAACAGATTTCAAATCACATATTTAATTTTGACAGAGAGACATTTCTCTAATCTAGAATCAATTTATATCTGCTCTTTGATTTTAGAGGACAATTCTTCATTCGTTTCTTGAGATTTCAAATTCAAGCTTTTATTACTATTCAAGCTTTTACTATTATTTCACAGCCAGATTAGGGGCAACCTCGAATCTGGTATATTATGAATGCATATTGTTCTTACTCTTTTCCATTTTAATGTTCAGAAACTAATTCGATTTTGTGTATTGTTGTTGTTTGTGCAGGTTCAGCAATATAGTTTTCTTCTATTGAACAACTAATTCCAACATCAAATTCCAATAAGTTCAGCATAAGAAATAAAATCACAGAAGAAAAACCTGTTTCTGAAGTTTGCTAATTGGCTGAAAACGATTTCTTGAAATTTCTGTCAACTCGTGAAAACCTATCACTAGACTTCAACGAAGAATTTGCCAATGAACTCAGCTTCAAAATTACGCTTCAAAACAAATCCTAAAGAATAATTTTTCTGAAACAATCGCTGTACTGAATTTTTTTTTGCTAAAAAGCTGCTGCTGTAAAATTCTTCCCGTGAGTGTATGCACAATCCCCAATTTTCCCCAAAAAATATAAATTCATGCAATCAAGATTTCAATCATTCCATTTTAACTGATAGTTTCATTTGCATTGTAAATAACTCATTCAGTTCAACTCATTCTTAAAATATCAGAACAAACCTTTAACTGACAATCAGAGTTTCTCATCTCATCGAAAATATCTTGCTTTAAAAATATCTATTTCACATAATTCAAGTTGCACAATTAAATCTGCAATAATAATATTTTAATTAAAATATTGCAAAGAAATAACTTATTTAATTTAACTTAATAAATTAAATCATTAACGTTGGTTAAAACATTAATAAACATTTTAATATAATTAAATATTATATTCGCAAACACAAAACAATATATATTTGAACTCGACAAGACAAACTGGGTTACACGGGGTAACACAAAGATACTCGTTCGAAAACGAACGATGGTTTAAAAGGACCTGTCAATACCTCCGACAACATATTTATAATGAATTAGGGTATGCTTAGACCTGACAAGCAGGTGTAGCCGTTACCCGATACCTGTGTCTGCAGGAAAACATCAAGATTAAAACATATATATATAAACTCATGTTAGAAAACACACCGTGAATAAGAATTGCAGCATAGCAGGGTACTCACGAATGAGTAATGCTACACTGTCTTATCCACCGACACAAACGAGCAAGATCAATCATATACAATCATATCAACATGATAACATAAACAATAATTATAACCAATAAGCCATATCATGAATGAATCTATCACAGTATCATCAGACCAACATAACCAAATAACCAGGATGTCAATGTATCATCCAAAAAATCAAAACAACATAGTATCTAGAATCTCCTCTGAAAAGAAACAACATAGTATCAAAGTAATCTAACAAGTAGAATCAAACTAAAAGAAACTAAGAGATAGGAAGTCTAGCAAGGAGGTCACTACAAGCATCATCAAACATTATGTGCATGTTTCCTAACTTCTCAATAACTCCTTGGGTTTGTACTATCTATGTCACCATCATCGAATGTTGATATATGATATGTTTAAACCATATTCATACTTAATTTCTCTACAACATTATAAATTTTATCGTCTTTTCAATGTTTCTTATTTTTTAACATAAAAACAATAAAGGACATTGGAAAAATACAGTTTAATGTCTATATATGTGTGTGTGTACATATATATACATATATATACACATACATATATACATATATTTATATATTGTATATGTGTATATATATGTGTGTGTTTTTTGTATATGGGCATTAAATCGTATTTTTTTCAATGTCCTTTATTGTTCATTAAAATAAGGAAACATTGAGCGATAGATTTTACAATGTTGTAGAGAAATTAAGTATATATATGTGTATATGTATATATACATATATATATATATATATATATACATATACAAATACATATATACATATACTAAACTATACCCGCCACAATTTCATTATATCATACAAATCGATCTTTTGTCCAATAGGGAAAAAAGTAATTATTAGATTCTAATAAGAATTTAATGCAAGTTCCTATCATCATATTTCCCTATTCCCGAAAATTCAATTCCATAGGAGATGGTTCCTTTCAAATCCCCCCCTTAACTTAAGAGTTTTTACTTTTGTAAGAACACTCCTTAATCATATATGTATATATATATACATTATACATATATGTATATATATATACATTATACATATACATATATATATATACACGTATAATACGTATACGTATACATATATGTATATGTCTATATGTATATGTATATGTATATGCATATATATACATATATGTGTATATATACGTATATATATATATATATGTATATATGTGTATATATATATATGTATGTATATATATATATACATTATACATATACATATATATATATACACGTATAATACGTATACGTATACATATATGTATATGTCTATATGTATATGTATATGTATATGCATATATATGTATATATATACTTAGGTTTTAATAATTCAAAATATGTAAAAAATTTAAGTCAATATGGATTTAATCACGATATATATATGCAGTGATGGGATTTTACATGCATTGAAATACCTCGGGATAGATATATTACCTATATTCATTTTTAGAGTTTCATATTTAGAAGTATCTAGATATGTCATCCATGTGTGGCTATTATGTTTTAATTCATGCTTCCATTGTTTAGATAGTTCATATATATATATATATATATATATCATTTTCAAGGTGTCATTAAATATCATTTTTAGGGTTGCATATTTATAAATATGTAAATATCTCATGCATGTGTGGGTTTACATAGATATGTTTTTTTTATTATAGTTTTGTGGTTTATATATACTCGTCTATATAGGGTTTAATTTATCTATGTCTATATATATTTTGAACCAATATATATTGAGGGTTTCATCGATACATGATTTATTTTATTTGTGTACATATATATTTAAGTCATTAAAGGTTCACAATGTCTTGTTTTTTTGTTTCAAACATCACATTAGGGATTTGTGTTGGTATGGATTGCTCTCCTATAACATTTGTAAACATCCACTTCATATAACATTTGTAATCTAAATAAATATTGTTTTTCACCCTAATCACTTTTTAGAATGCTTCCTTCATGGCCATTGTTACTCTTTGCACACCATTGGTACAACTATATGCTTCTCCACATATGTTGTTTCCAATTACTTATAATATAGGTAGATAGATAGATATGTTTGTACATACATATATGTTACGCATATGTGTATATACATATATATAACTCCAATTAGTATAATCCATACTTTTTCTTGGCTACATAAATCTTTCTTTTCTCTTCAACTGTGAATGACTCAATTGGGTCGATGAGTTTATATATTTGTACACTCCATATAATATGTTGTTATTAAGAAGTTATCCCTTGTTAACAAGTATAATTGGTTATACCACTATGTTCTTTAAACAATTGTTATAGTTCACTCTTTTTTTTGGTCAAAAAATATGTTTATATTACAGATTGTATCTTAATAATGTTGCAACTATTAGTATTATTCGATTAAGGTGTAGGTTTAGTGAAAACTGTGGTTGGAGGTCACAAGGGAAAGAGAACATGTGAAAGGTACAAAATTAAAGTAAATCGTGGAGTGAAGTTCACTTCTACAAAATTTGGCAAGGAAGATACATCAATGACCAACCAACAAGATGGTGTTGAGGAAATGTGCAGGCCCCTAAACACATAATTTGGGTATGGAACTAGTTATTGACATTCTCAAATAAATTATATCCAAAATGCATTAGCAAACATCAAAGATAACCATATGTCCATCAAGGTTACAATAAAGAAGTGGGGAGCCTCCTACTATTTTGAGATCATGTGAGGAATTACAAATTAGGTTCTAGATATGTCCCCCATTTAATCTCCAAAAGAAAGGAGTGGATCATAGTACTAACAAGCATAAGTGCAACGGGATTCAATATCCCTACTTTCTATATATTTAAATAAAAAAGGAATATCAAGAATGGTACACCATGTTTCTCATTACCAAATTACTTATACCTTCATGAGTAAATATGATATTAAATGCAAAATCATGACTTTAATATGTTCAATGGATGAATGCAATTTACATAAGGGTAAAAGTACAAAGTTGTGTCACACTTTTATAAAGGAAACAACCAACACTGATCTAACTAAATTAAATTTGACTCACTAGAAAGTGGCATATATGTTTTGAATTTTGAAATGATGTAAACTAACAAAATGTGTATTTTTTAGTATATTTTATGTTTATATTTTTTGACAAAATTAAAAAATTATTTGAATATAGTTTTTTATAAATTAACACTATAATTTAGGTGTTGATAAAATGCTGAAAAATGATGTTACATGAGAGACGTCAAGCTTTCTATAGTATTGTTTTTTCCTTCAATTGTTTTTTGTATATTTATAACTTGAAATTTTAGGCATGGATATATTTTTTTACAATTTTAATAAATATATAAACGTGTGTGTATTAAAACATGGTTGTTTCCACTCGACATCAAATTTTATATTAAATATTTATCTAAAATAGAAAACAAATTACACTATCTTAACCTAGATTCTTTTATCTAGGGCATCATATTTTTATTTTTATTTTTAATAAGTTTTAGTATTTTCTTGACATGGTAATTGACCTAATATTTTTGTATTGATAACCTACTTTTAGTAAAAAATAAAAGTAAAATATAAATAATAATTAAACTATTAAAATAAATATATATTTGAAAACTACGCTTATGGATCTACAAAAGGGTAGTTATTTATATGAGTATGAGTTGTTGAAACATTAAATTTTTCAAATAATTTCACTTTTTTAGTACATTGGCCTCAAAGTGGTGCTACATGTGAATTTAGCCAACAATTTTAGTTGGAAAAGTTATGAACATATTTAACTTATCTAAAATGAATCTTACGAGATCACATGTTTGACCAAAATTGATTTTTAATTATAAATACTAAAATTCACTTGTGCTAATAAGTTGGTCGAAAGTGTGACACAACTTTGTACTTTTACCCATAAATATGCATTATGATGTTATTACTTTAATGCTTTGATGATGCCAATGATAAATGATGTAAATGAATTTCATATTATCGGCTAAAGTTACCTTTATGATGCCCTAAGTTGGATGCAGGAAGAATTGGGCCCTCTGGCGAGGAGAGGGAGAGTATCACCCAGAAGAGGAGTTTGGTTTGGTAACCCCTAATGAACCTACTTGAGCTATCACACACTCACATATTTGTTTCGTCAAGTTGAGTCAAGTTAGTTCAGGAATTGGTAAAACCCTTGGTCTTAGTTTTTGGGATGATTGGAATGATTGTGTAGTCTTCTTAGTTTCCTATGATCGTTTCTTTGGTTTGAATTAAGTGGCTAAATCTTTGTATATTGAGTATAAGTTCTTCTTCATGTATTTATATTTATAGAATAATCTATAAAGTATATACACTGAATGTATATATGTATGTGTATGTGAATATAATAACTCATGCATGTGACCATATACTTGTGTGTGTATACGTAGGTAGAAATACTTACGCATACTCATAAATGAGTACATCAAATACATGGGGAATCAATTGGA
The DNA here is from genome assembly GCA_007258455.2 of Sequoia sempervirens. NCBI lineage: Eukaryota > Viridiplantae > Streptophyta > Pinopsida > Cupressales > Cupressaceae > Sequoia > Sequoia sempervirens. Next base: position 57,990,874 of record VDFB02000363.1, on the reverse strand, counting down.
CATATAATATATATACATTTTGTATATATACCTATCAATGAATATATATATATATGTGTGTGTGTGTGTGTTTATTATGGATTTTTTTTTTTGATCGGTGATAATAGTTTATTTTATTAAATATAAAGCAAAAATTACATATACTTCAAATTTATCTTCATCCTTCAACTACCAAAAAAGTTGATTAACCAGCACAGTTTCCAACATAACAAAATAACCCTAAGCATACCCATCTGAAATCTACCCTTCCAACCATTGTTCATGCCCCAAAGTGTTTTACAATTACAATGCAAATCCAGGCATATCCCCCAAAAAACATATCTCATACTAGATTTAGTGCAGTAATCTAAATATTTTTTAAACTTATATTACTCTGACACCTTTGAAGAATTACCCATCTCTAATGACACTATCTCCATTAACAGCTTCATCTTCTTTCTCAGATGCAGACCCTTCTTTTCCCGCATCTCTGCTCTAGCGATGTCTTTGAGACTCTGTATGACCTCCTTGACCTCCATTAGCTCGACACAGATTTTAAGTGCTTGCCACCCGCGCTCTGCACCTTCTCACCATAGAGATTTGTTGTGTCCTTCTGGCCACCTAATAAAGAGGTGATTTAAATCCGCGAACTCTGAGCCTCCACCATCCATGCCTTCAACCTTAATAAGACCCACTCCTTGTATTTCCTATTCCAAAATGCCTTCCATATCCTCTAAAAAATCTTGTGAACCAACGTTTTCATAACTTTCCTCACTACATCCACTAGCTCCCCTAAGTCCAGACCCCAAGCCATGACCAACGAATAAATATCCATATTGTTCCTGTATCTATGCTTTAATTTTTCAAATCCATTACCCAAAATAAATTGTATTGCATGCACCTCCTACACATCCTTGAAGAGAAATAAACCCCGCAACCGCTTCACAAATGCTTTTCCAACAAAAGGGTCCAACTTCCTCCGTGATGTCAAGGTGAAATTGACCTCCATTGTTTCTTTGGTTCACTAGCTTCCAAACAACCACCCACCACTTCCCAGCTACATTCCTTACACGCACATCAAGAAGCATTGAAGGTGATGAGATGTGTGTCTTTAATACATCTCAATTTTCTATCCCTCTCCATTAATGTCAAACATACGTCCAACGTCGACAAAAAACCTTCATCAATGCTTCACATTTTTTGGGAACTTCCACACCTCCTTTGCTTGCTAAAATATCATTTCTTCTTGCATTAAATACATCGAAGAAAATTCCTCCAAATTAATGCCACTAAATTCTTCAAAACTTAAAACATCCACCTTTGCAAAGGATAGTGCCCATTTTGAGAGGATGTCTGCCTCTACATTCCCAATTCTCCTTATATG
>VDFB02000363.1:57920267-57989411 GCA_007258455.2 Sequoia sempervirens | reverse complement strand
ATTGATTAAATATTAATTAATTAATGTTTATAATATAAAGTTATAATTTTAAATTATAACTTAAGTGACTGCCTTGAGGGGTGCGCCATCATGAAGGGGGCCAGTTTAACATTTAAATTATGATTTAAATATTTGACGGAGAACTATGGAGAAATAAGAAAATTTAAAAGTCAAATATTAATTAAAACCCTATTTTCAAGGGAATCGCACTTTTCAGCTTATTTGAGGTTTTGCCTTGGAAAGTGAGCCATTATGAGATTATTGAGTTTGAAACTGATCAATTTTGGTCTGAGCCTGAGACTTTAGGGTTTCGTGTTCGATTGCCTTGGGGAACGAGCCATCTCCAACGGAAAGCAATTCAGAGAGTGTGCAATATCACTTGATCTATTGCCACAGAGGTTTTCTCATTCAGAGTAAACTACAGAGCATCAGAGAAATTCATACTTCCAGTTATTTGCAGTTTGTTTGCATCCAGATACCATCTTTTGCTATTGGCGCATCTCACAGAGCTTACAGAGGGAGGCCGTACTGTTTTAATTATTGCTGATTGAGTGAGCCGTACTTGCCAGGCCGTACTTCCTGTTTCTGGCCGTACCAATCAGATCTGAGCTGTCTTTGACTTGGAAGAGAAAACGCCTGAAACCTTCACTCCCTGCAGTCTCCAGTCTTGGCGCATGCTTCCTGGGTGTCTTCAGAGGTTATCTTTGGAGGGAGGAGTACATTTATTGAAGCAGCCGTACCATTCTGTACTTCTGCAGCAGCAATATCAGGTTTCTCAAAACATTGAAAATTCATTATTTATTTCATTATATGTATCTGGGTATCATTGAAATCAATAGAAAAGCTAGAATAAAGATACTGGCGCCTATATTCTTTCGTTTCCAGAGTTCTTTGATTTTTATTGAATTTATTTCCATTTATTATCAAAATCGTACTTCTCAAGTATTGCATCAAAAAAACACAAAAATTGCAAAAACCTAAAAACGTCAGAAAAACTCAAAACTTCAGTCAGATTTCGTATCAGGGGGAAACAGGGGTTTCTACACCTTGTATGATTCTAGCCTTGATATTTCTTTGGATAATTATAAACTGTTAGTAATCTCTCTCTAAAATTCTTTCAAGACATTTCTAGGAGCAAGAAGGTGATGAGAGATTGCTTAGTGATGAAAAGCTTGAGGCATCTTGTGAGGAAGTCATGCCAACCGAAGAAATGATCAAGCATGAAGTCACAACTTGCAGCCATGAGACTAAGTTGGTGGCTAGAGGGAGTTCACTTCCAGAAGTCTTCTTTGTAATCTCTGAAGTAGGGATCAAGAGGGAGTTTTGTGACTCACTAAGAAGAAGTGAAGGTTGCAGTGTTGCAAGGCCAAGTGTTAAATCCTTGAAAGACCTCTTTAGCTGCTAAGATTAGAATTGCACAAGATAGTCATCTGGATTTGATATTGGTAGCTCCGCAAACCTATTCAGAATAGAGTAATCTACTATGAGGTCGAGGAGGTCTACCCTGAACTCTCTACTATACCAGAGGTGTGCACTGAGGCAAGTGTTGCAGGAATCTTGGACAAAGAGGTTAGAAGGTTGATGCAAGTGCTTGAAGATTCAAAGGGAGCCTATTGAACCTAAAGAAGATGGTAATATAGTTGATCTTGGTTCTTTATGTTGATTTATGGAAACCAATTTTCAAAAGCTTAAGGAGGCTGTAGCCAGTTCAGATCTGGTGGATCCTACTATGTACAGTCAGTTGATTGGATAGCTGATGTATCTATACTAGACTAGATTGCAGTAAGTGTTTGTCAAGTTCATGTGTGAACCAAGGCAAATACTTCTAGTTGCAGCGAAGCATATCTTGAGATACTTGTGTGGTCCAATTGGATATGGGTTGAGATATTCTGCAAGTATGGATCTGGAGTTGCATGGGTATACTGATTCTGATTGGGCAGGGTGTGTCATTGATCGGAAGAGCACCTCTAGATGTTGTTTCAGTTTGGGAAGTAGATGATCTCTTGATGTAGTAGGAAACAGTCTTCAGTGGCACTGAGTACCGCAAAGGTCATGTACATTGCAGCATGTGTGACAGTTTGAGAAGCAGTGTGGCTTCGAAAGCTCCTTGCAGGATTGGTTGGACAATTGTTGGAGCCGACTATCATCCATTGTGTTAATTATGCTATCTGGAGCCTTCTGTCAATATAGTGTTTCATGATAGAACTAAACATGTTATTGAGGAAAGCATTTCAGTTGAGGTATATCAGCATTGATGAGCAGACGATAAACATTTTGACCAAGCCTCTCTCCAAGATAAAGTTTGTGTACTTTCGAGATAAGCTTGGTATGGTGGAGAATACAGCCTTAACTAAGGAGTCTTAGTATCAATGAGTTCTTCTCTGTGAGAGAAGTTTGAGGTGAAATCCCTTGATTAATGAGTTCTCTGTGAGAGAAGTTCCAGGTGAAATCCCTTGATTAATGAGTTCTTCTCTATGAGAGAAGTTCGAGGTGAAATCCCTTGATTCCACCCTCTGGGAGAGCCATGGTGGATGTCATGTGTGTGACTCCATGATAGCATCACGTGAGAGTGTCTGTGATGATTTTCTTGTACTTGTGTTTTCACCCTCTGGGAGAGCCATGGTGAAAGTCATGTTGATGTCACAACATCACGCAAGTGATGAACACTTGTACATACCATAAATGGTTGTAGCCATTATGGTTGATATCATGTTGAGGTGATATCTGATATCATGATGAGGTGATATCCTTCCTTTCCACATTTGGGTGTAGCCATTGTGGTAGACATCCTGATGAAGTGATATGTCTTATGCAGTTGGAAGTATTTCTCCCTAGCTGAGAGGGAGTGTTGATGTTAGCAGCTTCGAGTTCAATTCTTCCAGCCCCAATTGAAGATATAAATTATTTATATGTGTAAATGGCAACATTATTTTTGGATGACTTCCTTGCATCATTCTTCCTTGGCCGACCTTCATTGTAATTTATTATTATTAATTGTATTTATTTCTTGGTGGCCAACCTAGTTTATTGAAAGGGTGTGACCTATCTAGCAACGTATTTATATGAGGTCATTTCCCCTCATTTGCAATCAAGAAAGTTTGATCTCCTTCTCCATTGAGTGCGAGCTCTTCAAGTAGAATAGTGCGAATTCACATAGGAGCAGATTGTGAGTTTATTCAAGTGCGAATTGAAGATTAGACTACTAATTTGTGTTACAGCCATTGTTGATGTTGATCTTTGGCCTTGTGTGTGGCCTCATTGTAAAGAGACTTGTTGCCATTGCTCATATATTTAAGAGTTATATTTGTTGCTGGGTTTTTCTCCCTCAAGAGGAGGGTTTTCCTAGGGTATCTACTGTGTTGTTGTGTCTAATTTTTGAATTAATTTTTTGTGCATTAAAACTGATCATAAAACTAACAAACACAATGTCTTGTGTAAGGATGATACCACAACTAAGGATCCAGTTAAACCACTACAAAGTCAATGACAACTTCTATGTTGTCAACACTGGGGGCACAAATGTTGTTTTGGATATGCAGTGGCTTCATTCCTTAGGGGAGATCACCTTGAACTTAAAATCCATGGAGCTGAAATTTCAAGATGGTGATAGGAAAGTGGTATTGAAAGGAATGACTAAAGGGGGATCTAGCGTTGTTATGTGCAAGATAATGCAAGGAGCATCCCATCATGAGCAAGGAATAAGGCCCAAGCGAGAAGGTGAAAACAGTTTCCAAATTAATGATAATCCCCTATTTGATATGTAAGCAGCACTAACATTTCCTAATCCTTTGTTTAAGATGCATGAAGACAAGGTGATACAAGAACTATTACCTTTAGTTGGTTTGCTTCCTATGGTGATGCATGATGGATTGGACCCTTATGATAAAGGGGCTGGCCTGGTTGATTCATTGAAAGGAGAGGAGTACTATGTTGAATTAGATGGTGTTGGAATAGTGAAGCCTTGTGTGGAGATTTCAATTGCTAACAAATTTCCTTTGGTTATGGCTCACGAGTTGATGAAATGTTCGCAGCCCCAACATAGTGGAGTCATGTTGGGGGAGATTTTCCTTGCCCAAGATTGTAGGAAGGGATAGAATGCTGTTGTTACCTTTCTTTACAGTCATCTTATGAGTCCATTGATGTCCCTACCAATGGATTGGAGAGAGGTCTTGAATTTTTTTGGGCATATTATTGAGTTGGTGACACTTGAGAGGTTTTTCCCAACTAAGAGCACAATCAAAGATGTCATTTTGGCTAAGTATTTTCTATTTTGCAGCAGCTGCTCTTCTTCTGGGGTGATGATTTTCCAAAAATTAGACCACAAGTTGACCATTTCAGACTTGCAAGGTTGCAAGTTTACATGTTTTCAGTCCATTCAGTCTCTTAACATGATGAGATTATGGCTTTAGATGAAGGGGATGTCAAGTTTGAGCAATCAGGATCTGGGTTGGAGGACTGTTCAAGCACCACTCAGTTGTTATTTTAATTTATTTACTTGCACTTATGTTTTGAACAACAAATTATTTTTCAGTAATGTTGGAGTGCAAGAAGTTGAAAATGAGAAAGTTAGCATTAACTTTCTCAAATTTACTTGTACAGTGCCACAAGTCTATGATTGTGGAGAGCAATTCTCCAAGGAGTTGATTAAGATCATGTTGGGATTGGTTTCTCTTTTTACGGGGGATCTTCAGGAGGTTACATCTACAGGTATTCAGCAGTACAGTGTTCCAAGTAGGAGCTAAAAATCCCCCCGACTTATTTGGGATCCTGGAATCATATTGAGTTTAACTCAGAGTTAATCAGTGCATGAGTTTGCATTGCTTGGGAACAAACAATCTTGGGGAGGGAGGACTTGTTGACGGGTGTTTTATGACCACACCAACACAAAATAAGTTACCAATGGTTACTCTATCCTCTCTTGATCAAAATATCCTACATGCTAAGATTGTGAAAAAGATCATGCATTCAACTCCAAGGTTCCTTCATGCAGTGGACGTAGTCTTAGTTGGCTCGATGTGATTTGCTGGTATCTCAAGGGGGACTTACATAATTGTTCAATCAGAGATTAAAGAGAAAAGGGGTTTCACAAGATTCAAAAGATTTATCAATGAAGCATGCGTTTCCTAAACTAACCAGAAAATGCGGAAATTGAATGGTTGCAGAGATAAAAAATGCTATGATTTACTCTAGGCGCGGGACGTGGAGATCAAATTTCACAAACTTCAACCAAGCTTTGCTTTGCCTCACCTTGGACAACTTCCACAAAATCGGTGCAATCTTCAAAGGAGTAACTAGAGATATTCAGATCACGATTCAACATGAAGATACCATCACGATGATACATACCAACATATAAACCGTAATTGAAGTTAGGTCCACAATATTCCAGTTGACCACGCAAGGCAAAATCACCATCAGTGAGCCCACTAGTGGTATGGATTAGTGAAGCTTGCTCGAATTAAACACCACATTCCACAACTACCATCTACTTGCATGAAATAAGATCTATTTTACTCTAAGCTCTACTTTAAGATTCTAAGTGAATTGGAAGGACGAAGAAATCTTGCTAGCTACCCACAACAAAAGATGAAACCACAAGCAATGATAACTCTTTTTATTATAGGAGTGTTCACAACAACTTCTTGCAAAGCATTCAATTTGAAAACTTTCCTTCCTCTTCAATCTATGCTATGCTATCTCTCTATGCTCCTCTATTCTAATCTTCTAATTATCTAATGATGTACAAATGAGGGGGGATGCCTCTTTTATAGTTGGCCCATTTCAATGGATGGCTCAGATTCAATTACAATGAAGGGCTCAAATTGAGCCACATAAGCCCTGATCAAGATTCTTCCCTAAAAACTGCCACAAAGATGAGTGGGGGTAATAAATGCGCACATAATGCCCACTCTCTCCCTTTGACCATTATGAGAAATTAATGCCCATCATCTTCTAGAAGATTCTCATCCAGAAATGTGTTCCCACTGTTCTTCTCCTTGACTGCAAACTCTATGACATAGCTCCAACTTCTTGAACTGGCATGGCAGGCACGTTCTCAATTTGAAACTCCAAGATTGCAACTTCTTTTCTCTACTTGATGATGATTTTCCTCTTAGCTGTCATTCTTTAACTTTGAACTGCTTGAGGATGATTTCTAACCCCTGGGCCTTCATTATTTCTCCATTCTAACCTTGAAGGATTTTCCAATCTTGGACTCGATCATGTCTTCCTTGCCACCTACTTCCTTGAGTTGGGTGCATATTGGGTCTTTGAGGAAAATTTCCAAATTTAGCCATTTCTTCCAACATCTCCCTTCATGATGTGTAACTGAGACATCATGGAGGAGCTTGAAACATGTAACTTTATCCCCTTCCAAGATTGTAAATTTGTCCTAGAGTATTTGTTCCATCACCTCAAGTCATCATGCTTTGGTCTCGATGTTCATCCTGCAAAACAAGAAGAGAGCATCAAAAACACTTATAGTATAAATCCACTTCACTTACCCAATTTCCATGTTTTGATCTCCAAGGTCTGAGTGATCTCTAGATCTGATAGAGCCCATCATTTTCTCCAGTAGACTTCGCCTTCTTCATAACCTTTCATCATGGGCACATTTAACATCTGGGTTTGGAGTATCTCCACCAATGCCTTAGAAATATTTAAGCATCCTGTTCATCTTGGGCATGTAAGATCCCTTGTGTTTTATGCTTTATCTTTGATGCCTTGGAGATTTTCATGTAACTTCGTTCATCTTGTGCCCTATTCCTTACATGCATTTGAGACCCTGAGTGCTAAGTGTATTTCCACCTTGTGTGCTTGGTGTTTCACTTCATCTTGCCTAGAGTGTATTTACCACCCTATGTTATGGAATTCGTGCCTTAGAAAAATTTATCTCCAAAAGACTTTGAGGATCCACCATCCTTCATGATCTAAGGCGTATTATTTCTTTCTTTGAAAATTTCCTCTCTTGCCTTAGAAAATATTTAATCCCAAGGTGCATTTCACTTGTCTTCATCCAACTTAGGTGCACTTCAACCCATGAAAATTTATCTTCCCTTAGAAAATATTTTCAATCATAAGCTATGGCATCCTTATTTTCCCTTAAAAATCTTAGCTTTAGAAAATATTTTCAACCTTATTTATCAAGGGCGCACATGAAGGGGTTCATTTAATTTTTCCACCCTTGAAAAATATTTTTCACTAATGTTTATTTATCTTTTCCAGCCTTGGGCGCATTTGGAAGGGTCTCATGTCATTTTCTATGACTTAGAATATTCTCTAGGCCTCTTCTCAACTTGGGCACATTTACTAGGTCAAGCTTCCACTTCGATTTCATGCCTTAGACAATTCCATGTCTCCACTTACTACCTTGGGCACATTTGAGGAGGTCTAGGTTCCATCTCACATGCCTTAGAAAATTTCAATTTGTCTTCTCCATGATGGGCGCATATTAGAGTGTCTTGAGCAACTTTTCATAACTTAGAAAATTTTCTTGCATCTAAATCCTTCCTTGGGCGCATTTGGAGGGGTATGCTTCTATTTTGAGTGCCTTAGAAAATTTTCACACCTTCTTGGAGCTTGAGCGCATTTAGTGGGAGGTCAAGCACTTTTTCCTTGCCTTAGGATTTCTCACACTACTTACTCCTCTTAGGGTGCATTTAGGGTGGGTTCATGCCATTTTTGTACCTTAGATATTTTCTTTCTCCAACCTCTTCCTTGGGCACATTTGAGGGGGTGAGCTTCCATTTTTTCATGACTTAGAAATTTTCCTCCAACTTGTTTCATGAGATGGGCGCATATGGGGGGGGGAGTGTGCTTCTATTTCTCCAATACTTAGAAATTTTCTAGCTTTCTCCTTTGCTAGGGCGCAAATGGGAGGTGATGCTTCTACTTTGTTGACTTAAAACTTTTTCTCACCTCATACTCCTTGCTTGAGGGTGCATTTGAAGGGTGGTGGTTCCATTTTATGACTTAGGTGCTTTTCAACTTACCTCTTGGAGCTTGGGTGCATTTCAAGGGGTCTCCTTCTAGTTAAGGGCGCATTTAGAGGGTGGTGGTGCCATGTTCATGCCTTAGGAACTTTATACATCCTCCATCACACTACCTTGGGCGCATTCCATAGGGTGTGCTTCCATTTTGTGCCTTAGACAATTTTTTTCATTCTCCTCCATGATGGGCGCATTCAAGGGTGTCTACTGCCAATTGCATGCCTTCGAAACTTTTTTCACTTCATCTTCATAAGGTGGGCACATTTTAGGGGGCCTACTGCCATTTTGCAACTTAGACAAATTTTTTAAGCTTGCTCTTCTCAACTTGGGCGCATCTGGGAGGTGATGCTTCCATTTTTCTTGCATGCCTTAGAAATTTCATCTGGAGTGTTAACGAGACTTCTGGAGGTGGCTCTCGAATACTTAGCTAATTTTTCAGCCTACTCGCCCTCACTTTCTATTTTTAGTAACTGCTTGATTTTCAAACTTCTGCAACTCCTCTTGACTTGAGATTCGTTCCATGTGATCCTCATGACCTGTTTGACCTGTTCACACTTGCCTTTCGTGCTGACCTGCTAATTTTAGCCCAATTCTAGAGATGACTTACTATAAATAGTAAGTACTCGGATTGCGCTCAAATTTTACCAATAGACTACTTGAAAAATGCTGATCGCAATGGGATACCTTAGTTTTTCATTTTTCTCGAGTTTTATCCATCATTTTAGGTACCAAAGTTGGAAACCCTAATTTGACTTGCATGTGCCTCAAATGACCTCCGTTTGACTCCATTTTTGTTCTAGACTGCTCTGCTCATGAAATTGAAGCTCTAGGGGCTGCTGGAGTAAACCTGCTAAAAATAGTAAGTTTTTGAAAAGTGATCAACTGACTATCGGATGCAGTTGCATGTCATATTGCCCAAGAGATCTCAAAATACCCAGAAAAACCTCGAAAATTGGTTTGCATGCGGGTACCTGCTAAAAATAGTAAGTCATCAACTTGACTTGCATGTTACATCATCGCGAAGCTCTCGAAAAACCCAGGAAGACTATCTTGACATGCATTGAAAAATCATACATGCAAACCCTAAAAATGGCTCCCGAAGCCAAAACTGCTAAAAATAGAAAGTTGCCAAAATCGGCCCAAATTTTGCATGCAAGTACCATGAGGTGCTCCAAATGTGGTGTAGCAATCAAAATTTCAAAAATCCAGAGGAAAAGGTCCCAAATTGAGTACTTACTAAAAATAGTAAGTTGTTAGAATTCAGTGAAAATTTAATGGGAACCTGCCCGAAGCCTCCTGATTGCAACGCCAAGCTCAGATTTCAATTTGCTCACCTAAATTAACCCCAAACTAGCCTAAAGAATGAAAACCCTAATTTCAAACTGCACTTCAGACTTAGTCAAAATTCCAAACTAGGCCAAAGGATAGGTACATCATCGGAAAGACAAAGGAAACAGAAAGAGAGAGACGCAAACCCAAAGCCAAAAGACCCGAATGGAGCAAAAATTAGGGGGTCCCCATTTTGAATGGGGTGATGTGTAAAAAGGTCACAACATGACTATAATGTCCCCTTTTCAATCCTAAGCATACCAGTGACCGTTAGCCTATTTTCAGAGTCCCATAGGCTAAATGGAGGAGTTCAAGGAATTCCAAGGTTCTTGGAGGATTCTTGCCAGCACGTTTAGAGAGTATATGCAGTTGGTTGTTAGAGTGTTTTCTAGGTTTTTATGGGGTTTTTGAGATCCGTGATGGGCAGTATTGCTATTTTTAGCACTTACTATTTTTAGTAAGTTTCAATTGTGTTGGTGTTTTAATTCGCACCTTTGGAATGTGGATTAGGAATGGACAACTATGCACAGTTAGACCGCTCTTCAAATTAGGAGGGGAAGCTCCCTCTTCTCTGATTATGCTTAAAAATAAATACTAAACTATTGCCAGTCTTTTTATTTCTCAACTGAGAGCACAAGGTTATAAAACACTTTGCGTTGCAATTGAGGTTTTCTCTGGTTTTCTAACTTCAAACTAAACTAAGCCTATTCTAATAATGCTTCTAATAACTCAAGTAAATTTAGAGCCTGAGAATTAGAAGTAAATAAGGAATGATTGATTTGACACAAAAGCTTAAATAAACTTGCTTCCATAACACACCCGAAGACTCATTGTACTTATTAGATGTAAGCTGAATAAAGATTATGAAAGTAAAACATAAGACAAAATGCTGAAATAGATTTGAGATGGTAGATCAGAGCAAGATAGGCATGAGATTTCCTTCCTCAATTTTATAAGAACAAAAACACTTTTGGGATAGCAAATTGTAGCAAAATAGGCATATGATATGCAATCAAACCAGATTACATAGACAAAAGTTGAATAGACACTAAATAGCAAAGTTGTAGGCAAAATAGGCTCAACAATTTGTTATCACAACAACGGTTAAAAATAAATGGGCAAGGCTGCCCTGATTTATACACAAACAAAGAGTAGGGAACCCTAAAATCTCTTTGTTTTTAACTAGTCTTACCAACATGCAAGCTTTTATTTCTAAAACTAAACAAAAGATAACTAAACAAATAACTAACTGCTAACATCAATTAACTAACTTTGCTAACATCAATTAACTAACTTAGCAACAAGAAAAGCTCCAACCATACATTTGATATTTCCAAAGAATATATAAGCATGAATGAGAACAACCAATTTAACTTCAAAAAGGCATCAAGTTAATTGCTGCCTTTACTTGAGTTCTATTCCTGAAAAATCTTTGTGTTGGTGTTTAAATTCGCACCTCTGGAATGCCTATTTGAAACGAACAGCTATGCACAGATAAAATGCTCTTCAAATTAGGAGGGGAAGCTCCCTCTTGCTGATGGTATGAAAGAAAGTAAATTAAATCTAATTTGCCTATCTTTTTGGTTCAGTTAGAGCACAAGGTTTATAAAACACGAGATGCCGCAGCTGAGATTTTCTGATTAAGAATTCCAACTACAACTAACCTAAGCTAAAGATGTTTCTAATTTCTCAAGTAATATGCAAAGCAAGAGAATTAGAAATGAACAAGATTTGATTTGCTGACAAAATGCTAAAATAAAATCTTTCCCAACATACATCTACTTACTTTCAATGTAGGCTGAAATTAAGATCACAAAGCATAACATAATAAACGTACTTTGACAAACTCTCCTCTCAATGTACATCTACTGACTTTCAATGCAAGCTGAAATTTAAGATCATATAAGCATAATACAATAGACGGAAACTTGAGACATTATATCAAGGCAAAGGAGGCTCATGACTTTATTTCTCAAACTTCTAGAACAAAAGATTAAACTAAACACATGCACAGAACAAGAACTTGCAGCTAAAGAGGCTTGCAAACTTGTTCTTACACAAAAGGAACAACAATTGCAACAACTACTTGCTAGCTAAAAGAGACTCAGCAATTCGCTATAATAAAAACAATTGAACAACACTAAATAACAATAGAAGACACTTAGGCTTAGCGTATTGTTATCACTAGCATGGTTTTCAAACTGACACTGAATAACCACTTGCTGCATTACAGGCTCACAATTTGCTATCACAATAACCGTTAAAGAAAATAATGAGCAAAGGCTCTTATTTATAGGCAAGCAGAGGAGTAGGGAACCCTAAAATCTCCTTGCTTTTACAACTAGGGCTTGCTTAGCAAGCAAAATTTATTTCTAAATCTAAAAAGAAGATAGCATCTAACCATCTAAGAAAGTAGGAAAAAGCAGGAAATGCCAACTATTACAATTTATCTTCTTTCTCTTCTTCAAAGAATGGATAAGAATTGCTCCAAGAATAGAAAGAAAGCGGAAAGAAAGCTTCTAGAAGAAAGCCGCTTTAAATCTTGATCATATCCGCTAAAAAGCAGGAAACTGTATCTTGGTCAGGTGCATCTATACCATCAATAGCAAAGTTGCACTTTTATAAGATATCCTCTCCATCTGCAATTGATCTCAGGAAATCTTCAACCTCATTGGCTGCTTTCTCGAACTTTGCTGACATCATGGAAATGTGACTTGGTAGAGTCTTATGTTTTTCTTTCATCCACTTTAGTGCAATCTTCTTACTATACTTGTCCTTATGCATTTCCCTTAGAGATAGTCACACTTTCGGGCCAAGGGGGAACGGGGAAGCATTTCTCGATCATATCATGTTTCAAACTGCAGATCAATCTTCCATCAATTGACTGGATCTCCCGTGTCACGGGATTGTAATGCTTGATGCAAGTGATTACGAACTCAAGACTCTGAACTGATATAGGAATAGATGCTGCTGCGAGGAGTCCAGAGTGTCCCAAGTTTCTGAAAAAAGTGTTGTTTGTTCTCTCCAAAGCATGTAGATCAAACACCGGCTTGATGTGATGTAAGTCTGTTTCAGTTGTTTTGGTGAAGTCATGGTAGAGAGTTGATTTGGTCTTGAAATCATTACGAGTGTATTCCATTTCAAAAACCTTGAAGAATGACTGTAAACTCGCCGAGGTTTAGACAAGTTTTGAGCAACTTACTATTTTTAGAATGTTGGTTTTTCTTCCTCAAATGGACAAAATTTTTGGAAATTTTTCTAAGATATGGGTTTTGCTTAGAATTTCATTGCAAGACAACCTAGATCATCTATTTTTGAAAATCTTGAATTTAGACTAAAAAAGCAGCAAACCCTAATTCCTTCAACTTTTCATCGAAAAAAGCTGGCACCTGGGTTTTGTTCATAATACAATTTGGAATGAACCCAGTTGATCAGATTTGAAAAAACATTGAGTGCTGATGGAAAAAGCAGCAAATCCTAGAATCTGAAATTTTCTTGGAAAAAAGCTAACCAAGAATTGAAAACTTTGATGATTTCACTAACATGCAAGGAAAAAGTAGCTGCTGCAACTTGACAAATTTTCTCAAAAATTCTTCAAAAAAATGAGTTGAGTAGACCCAGATGGCTGAAAATTGAAATCTTTGACCTTCTACTTCAAAAATTTGATGTTCTGAATAAAAAAAAACACAAAAAAGCAAGGTCTTATGTTGCTGGTCTGAAAAATATTCTTGAAAATCAACAACCTTGAGCTCTTGAATCTTGAAACAAAACCTCAAAATTGCTACTCCACTCTTCTCCTTGGGATGCCACCTGCAATAATGATGAATTTTGAACAAAAGAGATGTCTTAAATAGACTTAGGGTTTGAAATAACTTTGCTTTCTTTAGCTTTTATTCTCAAAAACCCTAAAATCAACCTGTTCAATGTATTTGGACATACATCTTTCATCATGCAATTTTGAAACTTTTGAAATTTTGACTAACGCAAGGCAATTTGGGCGCCCTTCTTGGCTAGAGGCACCAACTTCCTCCAGAATTAGCCATTTTTGGAGTTTTTCAATTTTCCTCAATTTTGACCCCCCACTTTGAGCCTGATTTCCGGCTTCCAGATTGATCGGATTGACGAGCTAGATGATTCATCGTGAAGCTTGACTGATTCTGAGAAGATCCCCTTGGAGACACTTTGGCTAAAAACTTCGTTTGACCCTTCAAAATCATCAGTGCACATTTCCTTCTGGGGCATTGAACCTTCATAGTGTTAGCCATTTTTGCATGATTTTCAAGTTCTTCATTTCCCTTTGATCTTTTGATGAAATCTCGATTCTGAGAGCTACACTAATCAGATTGACTGACCATCTGCTTCGTTGGATAGCTCGATTGAATCTAACAAGGTGATCTTGGAGGCTATTTTGGCAAATTCTACCATTTAGAGCTTCAAAACCTTGGGTGCCCTTTCTCTCCAAGGGCGCCCATCTTGACCAGACTTAGAAACATTTTAAATATTTCTTCATCAACTCTTCTCCAGATGGGCCTATCAGATCTGATGATCCGGGCATCTGATTGGCTGATGGATGGGTTTTGTTATGACGCAATCTAGTAGGGCTCGTTCCACGGATAACCCCCCTACGAAACTTGTCTGTTTCCTAGGTTCGTGGAGTTCAAGCACGCAAAACAAGGTGATTTTCAAGCTACCTCAGAATGTGTTCCAAAGCATCAAACAATCAATTTGAGCATCCCCCTATGTTCGCCTCGCGAAGACCTTCAAAACGAGCTCCTTCGTGAAGCCTCACTATTCATACTTAGTTAAAATTACGAAAGATGCAGTTGCACTGAAAAAGTGCGCTCCTGCTCACAAGCCAAAAATTAGCTAAGTATGAAAAGTGCAGGGGCGCTAATTTTCAGCACCCCTGCATGAAAGTGTTTGTCACTAAAATGTAATAGCGCTGAAAAAGTGCGCTCTTACACTTTTTATCCTAACTTATTTTCTTGCCTAGGCGCGTTTCTTCATGCATTTTACATTTTTCGCTCATCGTGCCACTTTTTGTGCCTAAATTAATTGCTTGAATTTAGTTAGGTTTTTTGTGTTTCTCATTCACTTAAAAGTGTTTTATTGTTTCTTTTTCATTGTTTATGTGAAATATTCCGAACCAATTTTTTTAATTTTTTGAATGCAATTACAAACAACATGCACCCATTAAGGTTAGTTGGAAACCCAAACGATGCGGAAGTAACCCTAACCAAGAATGTACACCAGGATCCCGAGATGGGAAAGGTGTGAGCATATGGTCAGAGGATCTTAATGCATTGCTGAACTGAGTAACTCTAACCAAGAATGTGTCCAAGGTAGACGAACATATGGTTAGAGGATCCCTACCAATTACAAATGTTGAAAGTAAACTCCACGCCAAGGATGTGCTTTCCAATCCAAGGTGGGAATGGAGCTACCATATGGCGGAGATGCTAAGAACTACAATGCAATTCAAAACGTAAGATAGGCAGCAAGCCATCCTCTTCCACTTATTCAGCGGGTATTACAAAAGCATGAAGAGATAGATAAGAAATGCTGACAGTACTATTGTTCAACTTACAAAGTAATAGTGAATGCCTGCAAAGAACAAGGATTAGAAGTTCTCCAATGCTGCAATAGTGAATATGATCTCCACAAAGCTTAATAAGACTTTCTATCACCAACCCCTCACCAAAATGTAATTTACCCAAATTTGATATGACAGACCAGCAACTTGAAATGCATAACCAGCAACCTAATAGCTCACTAAAATGCACATATCTCTCTCACAACTCACTCTATTGATGCGAAATCAAATGCAAGACACCCTAATGAAGATGGCGACCAAGTTGGAACACCAAAACCCCTCCAATGATCCCTTAATATTTTTGCATGAATCCCAAGAAGGAACCAAAAGGTACGGCCCTCAAGGAAGGGTGATTTTCCTTGGAAAAATCAGAAACTCCATCAAAAAATCTGCAAACTTGCTCATGAGGCCGCCCAAGGTAGTTAGATAGAAAAATGCAATACCCAAAATGGAATGATTTTTATTTTGAAATCTATGATTGAAACTACAAATCTGATATGACAATCAACAACTCCAGAATTGATAGAATATGCAATAAACTGAACTATAAAGGAAACAAAAGCTACAATGCAAACCTCACTACAAAAAATCCTCTCAACAACAAGCTAACATCTCCACTAGTTGCTATCTTTCAAGCAAGAAGTCGAGCCAAGGCTAGGAGGCATACATTTCTCGAAGCAATCCCAGTACCATTTCAGCAGCATAACATTACTAAAGTCATAAAATGATGAAATGAAGAGAAGAGGGCTCTTTATAAAGGCACAACATGAAATCTTCAGAAGCTTCTAGAAGAGGTGCCCTAAATGTCCAATTTGAAATAAACTTCTTTCCCTCCAAGAGATGGCGTCCCTAAGCTTGCAAGCAATATTTTGACCTTTTAATTAATTAAAATTTCACCTTCTCCTCAATTTGGGCGTCCCCAAACTCAAGCTTCATTTTTGACCTTATAAAATATAAAATTACCTCAATGAGGCATCCACCCATGAAGACCACCTTTTTAGAACTACTTGAAGTTATGAAGCTAGGCCAAGGGGGTCAATATTAAAATATAACATTATTGGGATTAATTGAACTTATCTCTCTAAAATGCATCCCAAGGCCAAAAATGAACAAACCAACTGAACTGGCTGAAGAAGAGAGCCAACTGCACTGAAAAGCACAGGACCACTGCCAGAAATAGAATTTACTAAAAATAGTAAATTCCAAAAGATGCTTGGATTGCTCAACAAATCATACCACTGCGAAGCTCACTGAAAACCCAGAAAGAATCCACAAATCAATCCCCAATTTTCGAGCAACAACAACCTCCAAAACGGGAAACCCTAATTTTACCCTCTGAGTAGCCTACGAGTCTCCGGAATAGGCCAACGGTCAACTGAAATCATCACGCTTGAGAAGGGGACATTACAGTCCGCCCTCCCCAAGATTGATTGCCCTCAAGCAATCGCAAGTCTAGATGCTACAAAATCTCCTCATTCTCCCAAGTTGCATCCTCCAAGGGCAAGTTCTTCCACTTCACCAAGTATTCTCTGATTGTTCTTCTTCTCAAAGAACACTCTCTGAAATCAATAATCTCCTCTGGAATCAAA
This sequence comes from Sequoia sempervirens, assembly GCA_007258455.2. Classification (NCBI taxonomy): domain Eukaryota; kingdom Viridiplantae; phylum Streptophyta; class Pinopsida; order Cupressales; family Cupressaceae; genus Sequoia; species Sequoia sempervirens. Next base: position 57,972,912 of record VDFB02000363.1, on the reverse strand, counting down.
ATCAACTTCCCTTCCTCATCCAAAGGTGGTAACTGTGATGAAGCAACAACATTGTGTCCAAGTGCCTTCTTGAGGCAAGACACGTGGAAGACATTGTGTACCCTGCTATTCAATGGTAGCTCCAATTCATAAGCTACTACTCCAACTTTTCTGATAACTTTGAATGGCCCATAGAAGCGAGGTTTGAGCTTCTCAGCTCCACTCTTCTTGAGAGTAGACTGTCTGTAAGGATGTAGTCGAAGATAAACCATATCTCCAACCTCAAAAGAGCGCTCAACACGCCACTGATCAGCGTACATCTTTTGTTGATTTTGTGCAATCTGAAGGTTGTTCTTCAAGGACTTCAAGATATCTTGAGTCCTTGACTATTTTGCAACAAATCCTTGGCTTGAGGGGCTTTGCTATCACCAAACACCAAATCAGTAAAGCTAGGAGCCTCATAACCATAGAGCCATGAATGGAGACATCATTATGGACATGTGAAAAGATGAATTGTAGCAATACTCTCCTAGGTGAAGCCATTTCACCCATGCCCTTTGCTGCTCCGAAACATAGTTCCTAAGATAGTCTTCCAACCATTTGTTCACTATCTCTGTTTGACCATCTGTTTGAGGATGATAACTAGTGCTTGGAGTAAGCACCGTACCACTCATCTTGAAGACTTCTTGCCAAAAAGTGCTTAGGAACTTGATATCCCTATCACTCACAATGTTTTTCGGCAACCCATGCAATCTAAACACCTCATGGAAAAACAAATCTGCAACTTGAGTTGCTGAAAATGAGCTAGTGATGGCAAAGAAATGAGCAAACTTTGTTAATCTGTCCACTACAACAGAGATACAATCTTTGCCTTATACAATCTTTGCCTTGGACCTTTGGCAACCCAGTGATGAAGTCCATTGATATGCTTTCCCAGTTTTGGTTGGGAATGGGTAGAGGTTGCAGCAGACCAACTGGTAGAGAATGCTCATTTTTGTTCATCTGACAAGTAGGACACTCCTGGATGTAGCGTTGGACTTCCCCTTTCGGCCCCTTCCAAGAAAACCTTCCCGAATCTGCCTATATGTCTTTAAAAAACCTTGATGACTAGCAAGTGGGATGTCATGGAATGTCATCAAAATCTTCTTTTTGAGCTTAGAATCAGCCACCAAAAAGAGCCTTCCCTTGTAGTGTATCAAACCTTCAACCACTTTGTACCTTTCATCATGAAAAGTACCTTCAATGATGCTAGTTGCAAACTAATTTTTGGCATAATCAGTAAGCAACATCTCCTTCCAATCAGCAGTAAGCTCACACAATGAGCTCAAATGAGGTCTCCTAGATAGAGCATCCGCCACAATGTTGTTTTTCCCCTTGACATATTCAATGTCAAAATCGTAAGCTTGAAGCTTACTCACCCACTTTTGTTGTCTTTCGTTCAAATCTTTCTGATGCATGAAGTGCTTGAGACTATTGTGATTAGTCTTGACCACAAACTTGCTCCCTACCAAATATTGTCTAAACTTAGCTAATGCATGCATGATTGCAAGCATTTCCTTGTCATAGATGGAGTAGGTCCTTTCAACACCTCTTAACTTTCTGCTTTCAAACACAATGGGATGCTTGTCTTGCATCAAAACAGCCCCAACACCTTCTCCGGATGCATCACACTGTAGCTCGAAGGGCTTGGGAAAATCTGGAATAGCCAAAACCGGACAAGAGCTCATGATCTTCTTAAACTTATCAAAAGTATTTTGAGCCTTTTCTGACCAACAAAAAGCCCCCTTTTTCGTGAGGTCAGTAAGAGGAGCAGCATTTTGTGAGTAGCCTTTCAGAAATCTCCTGTAAAAACCACAAAGACCCAAGAACCCTTTCAAATGAGTCAAGTTCTCTGGAGGTGGCCAATCAACTATCGCCTTGATCTTTTCAGGGTCAACTTTCACTCCCTCAAGACTGATTATGTGTCCAAGGTAGAGCGGCTCCTTCATTCCAAATTCACATTTGGATTCTTTGGCAAACAAACTTTCTGATTCTAGGATGCCAAGCACTAACTCCAAGTGCTTGAGATGTTCTTCCCATGTCTTGTTGAAGATAAGGATATCATCAAAAAAGATCAATACAAACTTCCTTAACTGCTTCTGAAAGACTCTGTTCATACAGGACTAGAAGGTAGCAGGAGCATTAGTCAACCCAAATGGCATGACTAAAAACTCGAAGTGGCCATAGTGACATCTAAATGCTATCTTCTCAACATCATACCCTCTCATCCGAATCTGGTAGTAGCCCGACCTCAAATCAATCTTTGAAAAGAACTTGGCTCCATGTAGCTCATCAATGAGCTCATCTATCCTCGGAATGGGGTATCAATTTTCGATTGTGCTTTGGTTCAAAGAACGATAATCCACACACATGCGGATGGTACCATCCTTCTTCTTCACAAGAACAACTGTTGAAGTGAATGAAGCCCATCTCTAAGAGTTCCTTTATATTTTTCTCAATCTCATCCTTTTGCTTCTTAGGGTACCTATATGGTGTTGTGATGACTGGCTTAGCCCCTTCCTTGAGCTCTATGACATGCTCTAAACCCTGTTCAGGAGGTGGCCCAGGCGATAAATCAGCAAACACCTTGCTCTTCTTGGTGAGTATAGACTGAATATCAGGAGGATAGTCCCTCTTTGTTTCAACCGAACTAGCTGGAAGAATCATACATTCCGCAGCCCACTCAATTTGATCATGCCGAATCAGCCTTGCCATTATCTTGAATGACACAATCTGAGGACCACCATTGGGCATTCCTCTTAGCACCACCTTCTTTCCATTGGATTGAAACTTGAGCTCCATGGTTTGCAGCTTTAGAGAGATCTCTCCAAGTGAACGCAGCCATTGAATGCCTAGGATGACATCCGTATCTCCAATGTTGACTACATAGAAATCATCCTCGACTTCATAGTTTCCCAATTGCATAGACATGTTTGAAATCTTCTTGGTGCAAGAGATGTGAAACCCATCAGCAACCATAACCTTGAAGCCTTCAAAATTCTTCCGTCTGAAGCCCCTTCTTTGCCACCACAACTTCATCTATGAAGTTATGCGTTGCTCCAGTGTCGATCAAAGCAACTATTCACTGCCCCTTAATCATCCCTCGAACTTTGAAGGATTCATTTTTGTGAAAGCTCGAAAGTTGAGCCAAAGTACCCCCACTTCCCTTTTCATCTTCAGACTCTTCTGGAGCTCTTTCCACTTCACTGTCATCAAAATCAGACTGCTGGTCTGAAAAATCAGAATTACTTTCCTCAGCTGAATAGTATTCAATTTGATGAATTTTGACTCCTTTTGGGCAAATATGATCTTGAGACCATTTTTCTCTACACCTGAAACATAACCCCTTTCTTCTAAGTTCGTTAAGTGTCTCAGGATCCAACCTTGTGTCATGAGTTTTATGCTATTTGAACTCCTTATGGTGAGGTCTTTTTCCTCTATCCTTTTTGTGGAATGAAGGTTTGGACTGAAATTTTCCTTTAGGAGTAGCCCACTCCATATTTCTTGCTTTCTTCATTGCCTCCTGTAAGGAGGGTGGATCAAAAGCTTTAATCCAACCCTTGAGGGGTTCCATAAGCCCTTCACTGAATAGGATCACCAACCGCCTCTCAGTGATTCCCGTGACCATTACTGAAAGTCTCTGAAAATCAACTATGTAGGCATCAACTGTGCCATATTGTCTAAGTTGTGCCAACTCCCTGAAATGTACTTCTAAATCCTTTTTCTCAAATATCTCTATGAGTCTATTGGTGAACTCATCATAGGTAGTGATAGACCAATGACCCAAGGTGACTAGGCCATGGTACCACCACTCGTGCGCTACTCCATCAAGGTGTAGCATAGCGAACTTAATCGCCTCCTCTTTTGCCATGGGTCTAAGAGCTAGATAGTTGTCTAACTTCTGTATCCAAGCTCTAGCTGAATTGCTATCACTCCCATCAAAATGTGGAAGCGTAACCTTGTTGATAGCTTGATGCAAATCCCTCTGTACTGTTGTTCCCCTATGTTCATGATGTCTTCCTTGTCCTTTATTCTTCCTTTTATGGTCCACAAAATCATTGTAAGATATGTCTTGCTTGATTTCATCAAGAAGGGAATCATACTCAGCACGGTTAAGTCTCAGCTGCTCCACAAATGATGCATTTTCTTCCGGATCAGGTTGTGGGTTTACTGGTGCCAAAAAAGTGGGTTTAAATAGCTTGGAAGAGATGTAGGTGTTATTTGAAGTATGCTGGTTAACATGTCCACTATGTTGACTGGCAGCACTATGTTCACCCGTATGCCTTGGGTTGTTCTGTGGAATTGGGTTTTGACCCATTTTCCCCATCATGAAGGACATCATATCCAACATGGCGTCCATCTTCCTCTCAAAACTTTTTCCCGGACTTGGCATTCTTTCTCTCCCTTTTCCACTGTCATTTCTGTTGCTAGTAAACCTCTCATACCACCCGCTGTCCTCTCAGCATCTCCTATTACTGTTCCCTGAGAAGAATCCCAATGTGCTCTTAATACCTCTGATGCTATCTGACCTTCTAGAACCTGATATGGCTGCCACTGATTTGCAACCTTCTTGTCTTCCCTTGCCAAGTATCTTTTTTCTCTGTCACTCATATAAGTCTTTTTTCATAGGATGGCAGGATGTGTAGCTCTGATACCACTGAAATATTTTGAACCAATTTTTTTAATGCAATTACAAACAACATGCACCCGTTAAGGTTAGTTGGAAACTCAAATGATCAGAAGTAACCCTAACCAAGAATGTACACCAGGATCCCGAGATGGGAAAGGTGTGAGCATATGGTCAGAGGATCTTAATGCATTGCTGAACTGAGTAACTCTAACCAAGAATGTGTCCAAGGTGGACGAACATATGGTCAGAGGATCCCTACCAACTACAAATGTTGAAAGTAAACTCCACGCCAAGGATGTGCTTTCCAACCCAAGGTGGGAATGGAGCTACCATATAGTGGAGATGCTAAGAACTACAATGCAATTCAAAACGTAAGATAGGCGGCAAGCCAGCCTCTTCCACTTATTCAACGGGTATTACAAAAGCCTGTAGAGATAGATAAGAAATGCTGACAGTACTACTGTTCAGCTTACAAAGTAATAGTGAATTCCTGCAAAGAACAAGGATTAGAAGCTCTCCAATGCTGCAATAGTGAATATGATCTCCACAAAGCTTAATAAGACTTTCTATCACCAACCCCTCACCTAAATGCAATTTACCCAAATCTGATATGATAGACCAGCAACTTGAAATGCATAACCAGCAACCTAATAGCTCACTAAAATGCACATATCTCTCCCACAACTCACTCCATTGATGCAAAATCAAATGCAAAACACCGTAATGAAGATGGGGACCAAGTTGGAGCACCAAAACCCCTCCAATGATCCCTTAATCTTTTTGCTCGAATCCCAAGAAGGAACCAGAAGGTACGGCCCTCAAGGAAGGGCGATTTGCCTTGGAAAAATCAGAAACTCCATCAAAAAATCTGCAAACTTGCTCATGAGGTCGCCCAAGGTAGTTAGATAGAAACATGCAATACCCATAATGCAATGATTTTTATTTTGAAATCTATGATTGAAACTACAAATCTGATATGACAATCAGCAACTCCAGAATTGATAGAATATGCAATAAACTGAACTATAAAGGCAACAAAAACTACAATGCAAACCTCACTACAAAAAATCCTCTCAACAACAAGCTAACATCTCCAGTAGCTGCTATCTTTTGTCATGTCCCCCTCCAGTTGACATCTCTCAGAGCTTATGATTAGCCTATTATGTGACCCTCGTAGGCTGATAGGATGGATAGAGGGTCTTGATGGAGCTTGGCTTGGCTTCGGTTGTCAGAGTTTTATTAGTTGGCTTTCGTTCGGGTTCATTCGGACACCATTTGCTTGAATTGCTATTGTTAGTAGTATTTGGCACTCAGCGTAGCACCCCTGCTATTTTTAGCAGTATGGCTTGGTCATGTGCAGAATCACTCACTTATTCACCAGCTTCAGACGGTTCGTGAATCGGATATATTTTGAGGGAGATATTAATATTTAATTGATTAATTAAATATTAATTATTCGGAGCTTATATTATAAAGTTATAATATTTTAAATATTATAACTTAAGTGATTTGCTGAAGGAGGTTGACCATCATTGAAGGGGCCATTTTTAATTATAATTTATAATTAAAAATGTGATTGAAAACTATTGAAAAATTAAAATAAGTTCGAATTTATTTAAATGATACCTAATTGAGAAAAGTCGCACTTTTGAGGAATATAAGGGTTTTTCTTTGGAATTCGAGCCATTATGTTGAATATTGAATTTTGATCAAGCCTTCTTCCAGAGAACGAAGCCTAGGGTTTCAGTTGTCTACAGGCATTGGAGAACGAGCCATCTTCAGTGTTGCGATTCAGAGGCTGTGAAATATCAGCTGATCTATTGCTTTCAGAGAGATATCTTCATTCAGGAGTTATCATAGAACGTTCACAGAGTTGTCATCTTCAGAGTTTTTGTTTGGGTTTCAGCCAGAAAGCATTCTTCAAACCTAGGCGCATCTTATTCTAAGATCTGGACATTGATTTCAAGGGCTGTACAAATTGTACTTGCTGCTGTGACAGAGCCGTACCACTGCTGCAGGCCATACTTCTTCAGTATTAGGCCGTACTTCTGTCTTGGGAAAATCGCCTATTCTCTTGGTCTTCTGTCTTCATTATGTGTGGCGCCTAAACCTTTAGACCATTTCTGGGGCATCAAACAGAGGGAGAAGTAGCTTTATATTGAAGCCGTACCATTTCATGTACTCTTTCAGCTTGCTGCAATAATCAGGTTTTCATCAAAATATCGTTGCCTTTTTAATTGCATGTTATTGGATCTTATTTGTAATCATTCCAGAAGATAAATAAATAGTCTGGCATCAGCATTTTCAATAGATTCTATCATTTCCAGAGTCGTATGATTTTATTTGAATTTTATATCAAATTCTTGCAAAATTGCATTATATCATTTATGCACAAAAACACAAAAAAAACCTAAAACTTCAAAAAAACAAGCAAAAACACAGACAGTTCAGAGATCAGTTAGAACAAGGGTTTCTACATCTTTCAAGCAAGAAGTCGAGCCAAGGCTAGGAGGCATACATTCCTCGAAGCAAGCCCAGTACCATTTCAGAAGCATAACATTATTAAAGTCATAAGATGATGAAATGAAGAGAAGAGGGCTCCTTATAAAGGCACAACATGAAATTTCCAAAAGCTTCTAGAAGAGGCGCCCTAAATTTCCAATTTGAAATAAACTTCCCTCCAAGAGATGGCGTCCCTAAGCTTGCAAGCAATATTTTGACCTTTTAATTAATTAAAATTTCACCTTCTCCTCAACTTGGGCGTCCCCAAACTCAAGCTTCATTTTTGACCTTATAAAATATAAAATTACCTCAATGAGGTGTCCACCCATGAAGACCACCTTTTTAGAACAACTTGAAGTTATGAAGCTAGGCCAAGGGGGTTAATATTAAAATATAACATTATTGGGATTAATTGAACTTATCTCTCCAAAATGCATCCCAAGGCCAAAAATGAACAAACCAACTGAACTGGCTGAAGAAGAGAGCCAACTACACTGAAAACCACAGGACCACTGCCAGAAATAGAATTTATTAAAAAATAGTAAATTCTAGAAGATGCTCGGATTGCTCAGCAAATCATACCACTGCGAAGCTCTTTGAAAACCCAGAAAGAATCCGCAAATCAATCCCCAATTTTTTAGCAACAACAACCTCCAAAACAGAAAACCCTAATTTTACCCTCTGAGTAGCCTATGGGTCTCCAGAATAGGCCAACGGTCAACTGAAATCATCATGCTTGAGAAGGGGACATTACATTATGATCTTCATCTTCATTCCTTCATGCTGGGCTAAATCTTCTCAAGTTGCAAAACATGTTTTGAGAAATCTAAAATTCCTCTCAACCAAATTTTGCGTTTTCTCTTGGTAAGTTGTTCTTACTTTCTCTCCATTCTCCTTCATTATTTTGTACACGTCTTAGGATTTACATATGCGTTTTTGTTTATCTTTGTTTTCTTCTCACGTTTTTCTTCTACCCACACATTTTCTTTATTTCGCCATTGGTGTAGAGTCTTGTAAATTATCAAACACGTTTTTCCTCTTGCCCTAGTCGCATTATGATTTATCATCACGCATTCTTGATTCCATCATTTGTTTTAGCGGTGACCTCTTGCACATACACGTTTACCTCTCTTCGTTTTAGCCATTCTTACCCGCGTATTTTGGTCTCTTCACATATTTCTTAAGCCAATACTTTGAAAAGGAAATAGGTGAAGATCTGATGCACTTCAAAATGCGTTCTTAAGTGTTGTTTTTAACCCTTTCAATACTTCCATATTGCCAAAGCATTGCATTATGTTTTCATTGCCCTTCCCAAATGAAGAAGCGCACCTTTTCAACGCCATATCAATTGTTAACTTCATTGTGAGAGATGTCATAGCGCTGAATAAGTGCGCCCTGACATTTCACTTTTTTTTTTTCTAACACTGAAAAGTGCAGGAGCGCTATTTTTCAGCGCCCTTGCATCAAAGTGAATTCTTCAAAATGTAAGGGCGCTGAAAAAGTGTGCCCTAACAATTTTCACATTTTTTCCCTGAAACGCTTCAAACTTGTCAATTTCGTTCTGAACCTCGTTCCTTCCATTTTTGTGCATTGTTTTGCATGCCTTGCCATCCGCTCCACGCTTGCTCATCATCGTTGCTCATTTCGCGTATTCCCATGCTATTTAACGACTAATGTTTGTTCTGGCTCGACACTTTGCAGTCTCTTTTCAAAGACCTTCAAAGTTGATTGATCAAAGTTTCAGTTGCTCTTGATGACTGGTAGAAAACCTCTGTCTTCTTCAAAAGCAAAAGGCAAAATGAAATATAACTATCAAGGTGTCTATCCACCGACTGTAGTGGTTTCCAAGGTGGAAGAAATAAAATACACAGAAGTTGGCCATCAAGACTTGGTTGATTTTGCAAAGCAAACTGAGATGAAGCCTCTTCCTGACCCGATGAGAGAAATTGTACACAATAACCTGCATTTGGTAGCTATGTTCCCTACTACTACACACAATATGGAATTTGTCCTTCAAGTGGCATCTCATTACATCAGGGAAAGCAGAAGTGTGATCGATTCTTCTGGGCACGAGATTTTAAGACTCGACCCTAACTTCTTTGACATTGTGTTTAAGGTTCCTCAAATGGAGAAATACATTGATATCTCGATACAAAAAGCACAAGAAGTCTTTGACGCTGATCCCAACAAGGCTAAAAACCTAATAAATACCCAATGGTTGAAGAAGCCTAGACAATTTGTTTCCAGATGGCCAAAGGGACTCCTGTGAAGTGATTTCAAAGATGACATCAAAGATATGATCACATTTTTAAGCAAAGTAAAAGGCTTGCCTGAATCATCCACTTTTCATGATTGGATGTATGAATACATAAGAATTATAAGAAGACAAAAGGTGCACATTGACTGGGGCAAAAAAATCAATGATGAAATACATGAGCAGCTGATCAATGTACCTTCCACATTGAAATTCTATATGACTTCTTACCTAGTGTACACAGCAGCTGTAATGAGACAATTTCCAAGTCTATCCACAAAAGGGAATCGGATGCTGGTGCCTGTGTATAAATTCTTCTATCAATTGGAACTGAAGGAAAGCTTCCATCACTTCAGGCAGGTTACTGACGCTTTCTTCGCACCTTTGCTTTTCAATTTTGATCCAACTCTCGAGAGGAGGAGGGTATCTGATGAGGCCTATAAGGCGGTAAGTAAAGTTGGATGATTATTTCTGCAATTCCCAACGTTTACTTATTTAAGAGTAGGGTGCTACACTGGCTGCCCTTACATGTTGCCACATTATCCTTCGGATAAGTGGGTTCTCATGGAGACGTGCAGACAACTGATTTCAGTGCATAAAGAACGAAGAAGTAACCACAAGCGTGGATTCAAGTTCCCACTAACAATCGGCAGATATACTATCCCAACTGTACAAAAAGCTAAATCTGTTTATGCTGAGATGCAAATCATGACAGTCAAGACCTACAGGTATAGGTTTGATTTTGATTACCGGGATGTTGGAAGGCAATTACAAAAGGGTCATTATCACAAGTACTGTTTTGAAGACATCTAGGCTGATTGTAGAGATGAGGAAGCCATTCGCAAAATGGATTATTGTAGGTTGACTGTTCAGCAGATCAGAGACCTTGATATTGCTGACCTACCAGAGGATTTCACAGATCCTGGAGATATCATGAATGCTGTCTATGATGAACAAGAGGTTTCTAAAAGGTCGTTACCTGCAATTCAATGGTCTAGGAAAGAAAGTATCAGCATGAGAGAGAGATTGAAGCCAATCCTAGCCAACACTGCAGAATGGTTACATAAGCATGGTTTTGAAATAAAAAGTTTCAAAACATATTCGGAAGGAGAAGAATCTGAAGCAGAAGCTCGCCGACAGCAAGAACTCTGCATGAAAAATAAATCAGTAGCGGTTCCCACTTGTTCACGAAGAGGTCCCAAGATCAGGTTTACTGTTGGCAAGAAAGATACCTAGTCCATCCCAGAAGGAGAAACCATGGAATCCGATCCATCTCACTCTAAAGGTAAAAAGTCCATTCCAGAGGAGATAGATTCCGATGAAGGTACTTCCAATGACCAATCCGCTGAAGATGAAGACTCAACAGAAGCAGACTCCGATGCAAAAGAGGTTTCTAAAAGCGGGCAAGAGTCTGAAGAAGATTCTGAAGAAGAATTTGAAGGTGATTCCGAAGGTGAACCAAAATCAGAGAGACAAGAGGGTGATCAACAGGAACCCAAGCATGATCAAGAAAGAACTACGTCTTCACTTGATAATGTAGTTGAGTAAATTCCTAGAACGTCATCGCCTGTGATTTCCAATGTTCCTCATACCCCTCCAAATTCAAGGACTCCTCCACCTCCTGTTCCCTCATCACCCATTCCTACCACATGCATTCCTGCAGTTGAGATATCCACTATTCCTACAGCATCAAGCCCGCTTGATACTCCCTCGGTGACAAGCATAAATACGGTTGATATACTGTCAAGTCCTCCATCATCCATTCCTAGCCTGTCTTCACCAACGTATGATATCACTTCTGAAAATGAATTCAATCGTTTCATGAATGAGTCAATGTGTGATCAACTCAATGTGCAGTCTACAGGAGCAATGATGAAAAACACTTCTATTGTCACAATACCCATGGTAACTTCAAATGTAACAATAACTTCAGAAGTGACAATGACAACTGAGTTGACAGTGAATCCAGAAGTTCACACCTCCTTCCTTCCCCCTTGGCTGATATCGCAAGTGTCGAAGCGGAAGAAGCAAATGATCTCTCCAGAGGAGCTCGACCTTGAAGAAATAGTCCCTCCAAAGGGTAAAGGGAAGAAAAAGGAAAAAGTATACTCAAGCCTGAACGTTGACAAGACTGGCCACAAGTATGCGGAAATTGGCATACCACCGCAAGAAGGAGATGTCAATATGGAGGACTACACGGTAACAAAAGTCCAGCTTGGCAAGGTTACCAATGAAAGTGCAAAAGCAGATGCGCAAGTGACATTGGATATCTTGGCTGGAAGACTGGATAAAATGGAGCAAGCTCGCAATATGTACAAACAGAGGGCAGAGCATTATGCCACTGTTGTAAAGAGACTTGCAGGATCTCCAACTAATGCACAACCGCTGACAGTGGTAAGTATTGAGGACCCAGCTGTCAAGAAAGCTGAGAAGTTCGCCTCCAAAGGCAGAGTGTTGTATGATTTCATTGAGAAGATCCTAGAACACGGGTCTGTAATGAACCAAACCAATTTTTTTTTATTTTTCACAAATGATTACAATGCGACACGCACCCGTTAAGGTTAGCATAAACCAAAAACGATGCGGAAAGTAACTCTAACCAGAATGTACACCAGGATCTCGATGTGGGCAAGGTGTGAGCATTGGTCAGAGGATCTCAAAGGAAAATGCTGAATGAGAACTCTAACCACGAGATGCGCCGGTAAACGACGAGCATTCGGTCAGAGGATCCCTAACTAATGCAATACTGAAAATTAGCTCAACACCAAGTATGTGCTACTTGATCCGTGATGGATAAGAGGCGACCATATGGCGGAGACTTAGGAAATTACAAAGCAAAACAAGTAAATAGGCGGCAAGCCAGCCTCTTCCACTTATTCAGTGGGCAGATACAAACATTGAATTTGCAATAATATTAAAGTTGCTGACAGTACTACTGTTCAGCTTACAATATGAGGAGTATGCCTGCAATATCAGTGATTTAGAAGTCTTTAATACAAGCAAGGTTAATTGAGTCTTCCACAATGATTTCCAAGGCTTTCTAACACCATCACAGCTCTAAAATCCATCCAAAATACTGACTGTTATGACTGTAACCAGGTCTGAAACTAACAATCAGCAACATAGAAAACCCATTGAAATGAACATAGCTCACCCAATACTCAACCAAATGATCCCAAACGAGATGCAAAAGCTCCCTATAACCAGTGCGCCCAAGTAAGACACAAGAAACAGACCCAATCTGCAATATTTTAATTTCTCACGAATTCCAATGCAAGTACAAAAGTACGGCCCAAGAGAAAGGGCGATTTTCTTCTATAAAATTCAACACTTGTTTAAAAATTCTGAAACTTTGCAAAACATGGCGCCTTGACTAGACAAATGACAATATGAAACACCCAGAATGCAATCTTTTTGTATTTTTGAGTTATGAGCAAAACATGCCTACAGCAATACAACATCAGCAACACTAAAACATGACAAAATGCTTGAACAACATCACTATATGCAATAGAACTCAACTACAATGCAAAACTACCATTAACAAGCCAACCTCTCAACTAGTTGCTGTCTTTCAAGCAAGAAGATGAGCCAATGCTAGGTGTGCTTTCCTCGAAGCGAGTGCCTGAAATCAATCCAGCAGCATAACGGTGTAGTAGACAGAAGATACCAAATGAAGAGCTGAAGCCTGATTATATAGACGAGAGAGAAACATCTAGAAGCTTCCAGAGGGCGCCCAAAACCCTAATTCAAATTCACCTTTTCCCTCCAAAAGATGGCGTCCATTTTCACTTTTGCTTAATTCACATTTTAAAATAAAGTCAAACCTTCATATAGGCGTCCTTTTTCAAAAGCTCAATATTTGACTTTATAAAATATAACTTATTCCTCCATGGCGCCTAGACCCTTAAAGTCCCTCTTTTTAAAACAACTTAAGTTGTGCTTGCTATACAAAAGGGTCATATAATATTAAAATATAATATTATAAGGAAAATACTTATCTCACCAAGAATAATGCGCCCAAGGCCAAAACTGAAATGTCAGCTGAAACAACTGAAGAAGATGACCAACTGAACTGAACCCCAACTGTCCACTGCCAAAAATAGAATTTACTAAAAATAGTAAATTCGCGAAGTTGCCCGGAATGCCAAACTGAACACACCACTGCGAAGCTCTCTGAAAACCCAGAAAGAATCCGCAATCAGAATCCCAAACTCCAAGCAACAACCTCCTCAAAACTAGGAAACCCTAATTTCACCATCCGCATAGCCTACGGGTCTCCGGAATAGGCCAACGGTCAACAGAAACGATCACTGCTGAGAAGGGGACATTACAGTCCGCCCTCCCCAAGATTGCTTGCCCTCAAGCAATCGCAAGTCTGGATGCTGTAGAATCTCCTCATCCTCCCAAGTAGCATCCTCCAATGGTAAATTCTTCCACTTTACCAAATACTCTTTGATTGTTCTCCTCCTCAAGGAACGCTCTCTGAAATCAATAATCTGTTCTGGAACCAAAGTCAACTGCCCTTCTTCATCCAAAGGAGGTAACTGTGATGAAGCCACAACGTTGTGTCCAAGTGCCTTTTTGAGGCGAGACACATGGAAGACATTGTGGACCTTACTACTCGAAGGTAGTTCCAACTCATAAGCCACCGCTCCAACCTTCCTAACAACTTTGAATGGTCCATAGAAGCGTGGTTTCAGCTTCTCAGCTCCACTCTTCTTAAGTGTGGACTGTCTGTAGGGCTGAAGCCGAAGATATACCATATCACCAACCTCAAATGAGCGCTCAACACGCTGCTGATCAGCGTACATCTTTTGCTGATTTTGTGCCATTTGAAGGTTGTCCTTCAAGGATTTCAAAACATCTTGGCTCTGCTGCAACCAATCCTTGGCTTGGGGAGCTTTGCTATCGCCAAACACCAAATCAGCAAAGCTTGGAGCCTCGTAACCATAGAGTGCCATGAATGGAGACATCTTTATTGACATGTGGAAAGAGGTGTTGTAGCAATATTCTCCCAAGTGGAGCCATTTCACCCATGCTCTTTGCTGCTCCGAGACATAATTCCTGAGATAGCCCTCCAACCATTTGTTCACAATCTCCGTTTGACCATCCGTTTGTGGGTGATAGCTAGTGCTTGGAGTAAGCACTGTACCACTCATCCTAAAAATTTCCTGCCAAAAGGTGCTTAGGAACTTGCTGTCCCTATCACTCACAATATTTTTAGGCAACCCATGCAATCTAAACACTTCATGGAAGAACAAATCTGCAACTTGAGCTGCTGTAAATGTGCTAGTGATGGCAAAAAAATGAGCGAATTTGGTCAATCTGTCCACTACAACATAAATACAGTCTTTGCCTTGGGCCCTAGGCAACCCGGTGATGAAATCCATAGAGATACTTTCCCATTTTTGATTTGGAATGGGAAGTGGCTGCAGTAGACCAGCTGGAAGAGAGTGCTCATTTTTATTCATTTGACAAGTGCTACACTCCTTGATGTAACGCTGAACATCATCCTTCAATCCCTTCCAAGAGAACCTCTCTCGAATCTGCCTATATGTCTTGAAGTAACCTTGATGACCAGCAAGTGGAATGTCGTGAAAAGTCATCAAAATATTCTTAAGTTTAGAATCAGCCACCAAGAAGATCCTTCCCTTGTAGTGTATCAACCCATCAACTACCTTGTACCTTTCATCATGAAAAGTACCTTCAATAACGCTGGTTGCAAACTGATTTTTGGCATAATCAGCAAGCAACAACTCCTTCCAATCAGCATTAAGCTCACATAATGAACTCAAGTGAGGCCTTCTGGACAAAGCATCAGCCACAATGTTATTCTTCCCTTTGACATACTCAATGTCAAAATCGTAAGCTTGTAGCTTACTCACCCACTTCTGCTGTCTCTCATTCAAGTCCTTCTGATGCATAAAGTGCTTGAGACTGTTGTGATCAGTCTTGACCACGAATTTACTCCCCACCAGATACTGTCTGAACTTGGCTAATGCATGCATGATTGCAAGCATTTCCTTGTCATAGATAGAATAGGTCCTTTCAACCCCTCTTAATTTTCTGCTTTCAAATACAATTGGATGCTTCTCTTGCATCAAAACAGCCCCAATACCTTCCCCTGATGCATCACACTGTAACTCGAAAGGGTTTGGAGAAATCTGGTATGGCCAATACAGGACAAGAACTCATGATTTTCTTGAACTTATCAAACACACTCTGAGCCTTTTCTGACCACATGAAAGCCCCCTTTTTAGTGAGGTCAGTAAGAGGAGCAGCACTTTGAGAATACCCCTTTACAAACCTTCTGTAGAAGCCACAAAGACCCAAGAATCCCTTCAAATGAGTCAAATTTTCTGGAGGTGGCCAATCTACTATAGCCTTGATCTTTTCTGGATCAACCTTCACCCCTTCAGCGCTGATTATATGGCCAAGGTAGAGCAGCTCCTTCATTCCAAATTCACATTTGGACTCTTTTGCAAACAAACTTTCTGATTCAAGAATACTAAGCACTTCCTCCAAGTGCTTGAGGTGTTCTTCCCACGTCTTGCTGAAGATGAGAATATCATCAAAGAAGATCAACACAAATTTCCTCAACTGTTTCTGGAAAACCCTGTTCATGCAGGACTGGAAGGTGGCTGGAGCATTAGTCAAGCCAAAGGGCATGACTAGAAACTCAAAATGACCATAATGGCATCTAAATGTCGTCTTCTCCACATCTGAACCTCTCATCCGGATTTGATAGTAACCCGACCTCAAATCAATTTTTGAAAAGAACTTAGCACCATGTAGCTCGTCAATGAGCTCATCAATTCGAGGAATAGGATATCGGTTCTTTATTGTGCTTTGGTTCAAGGCACGATAATCCACACACATGCGGATGGTGCCGTCCTTCTTCTTCACAAGGACTACAGCTGAAGCAAAAGGACTCTTGCTAGGGCGAATGAAACCCATCTCCAGAAGTTCCTTTATGTTCTTCTCAATTTCATCTTTCTGCTTCTTAGGATATCGGTAAGGAGTTGTGATGACTGGTTTGGCCCCTTCTTTGAGCTCAATGACATGCTCAGCACCCCTTTCTGGTGGTGGCCCAGGTGGTAGATCAGCAAACACCTTACTCCTTTTGGTGAGTATAGATTGAATATCAGGAGGATATTCCCTCTTGGTCTCAACTGGACTAGCAGGAAGAACCATGCATTCCGCAGCCCACTCCACTTGGTCATGTCTAATCAGCCTTTCCATCCTTTTGAAAGAAACTATACGAGGACCACCATTAGACATTCCTCTCAAAACAACTCTCTTGCCATCAGATTGGAACTTGAGCTCCATTGTTTGTAGGTTGAGAGAGATTTCACCAAGTGAACGTAACCATTGTATGCCCAAAACTGCATCTGTGTCACCAATAGTAACCACATAGAAGTCATCTTTGACTTCATAGTTTCCCAACTGCAAGGACATGTTAGGAACTCTTCGTGTGCAGGAAATGTGAAACCCATCAGCCACCATGACTTTGAAACCTTCAAATTCTTCAGTTTTGAGACCTCTCTTTGCAACCACACCTTCATCAATGAAGTTATGCGTTGCACCAGTATCAATTAATGCAACAATACGATGACCTCCAACTCCACCACGAACCTTGAAAGATTCGTTCTTTTGGAAACTAGAGAGTTGGGCAATAGGGCCCCCAACTCCTTGCTCATGATCGGACTCTTCTGTGGCTCTTTCATCCTCGCTGTCCCCAAAATAAGACTGCTGATCAGACATATCAGATGCTGATTCATAATCAGAATAGGTCCCCATTTGATTATAACGCCCTCTTCCAGGACATCTATGGCCTTTAGTCCAAGGCTCTAGACATGTGTAACACTTGCCCTCCTTTCTGAGCTGTTCACGTTGCTCTTCAGTCAACTTAGGTGGGAACTTCTTGTGCTGATTAGAAGAATGTCTCTTATCCTTATCCTTCTTATGGCCAAAAGGCTTAGGCGGAAATTTAGGCCTAGGGGCTGATAACTCCATACTACGAGCCTTCTTGATTGCCTCATCAAGACTTGGTGGATCGAAAGCTTTAACCCACCCTTTCAAGGGTTCAACCAAACCTTCAGAAAACAACACAACCAATCTTCTTTCGGTGATGTTGGGCACCATCACAGAAAGCCTCTGGAAATCAGCAATGTAAGAATCCAAGGAGCCATGCTGCTTTGAGTTGTGCAAGCTCACGAAATCTTACTTCAGGATCTTTAGTATCGAACCTTTCAATCAGCTTGTTAGTGAATTCTCCATAGGTTCGGATAAGGTTATGGCCAAGAGTGACCAAACCATGGTACCACCATTCATGGGCAGCTCCTTCTAAATGAAGTGTTGCAAACTTGATGGCATCTTCTTCTGGCATGGGACGAAGTGAAAGGTAATTATCTAACTTCTGAACCCACGATCTTGCCGAACACTTATCACTTCCATCAAAGTGAGCCAATGTTACCTTCCCTAAGGCTTGATGAAAATCAGTTCTAGGAGCCATATTAGCTCGGTTATCAACTCTTCCTCCGTGTCTTCTGTTTCTCTGATTCATGAATTGATCAAAGGACCATTGGTCCCTAAGATCAGGTGGTAGGGTGGAGTACTCCATGTAGGCTTGCCTAGCATCGTCTACTAAAGGAACGGTAGCTTCAACTTGCTGTTCTTCCCTTGGAGTGAATGTAGGGAAGAGCGGTCTAGAGGCTGACCCGCTAGAGATGGTATCATGCTGTCCAATAGTTCTGCTGCCTCCATTACCATTGTTCCCATTATTCCCATTGCTTCCATTGTTCCCATTATTCGCATTGTTTCCATTGACACCACTGCTTTCTCCTGTAGCATGGTTTTGATTCGGAGTATGGTTCTGAGAAGCTTGCTGATCCATCTGAGCAAGTAATCGAGACATCATCTCAATCATTCCATCAAACTTCTTTTCCATCCTTGCATCCTTCTCCTCCATGGCCTGCCTAAGATTATCTGACATGTTCTCAGCTGTTTTACCCTTATCCACTGCTGTTTCTGTTTCTTTCAAAGCTTCTGAAAGAGTATCTGCTTCTGGCACTGGCGGAAACTGTGTCTGTTGTCTTCTGGCCTGACCTCTGGTGTAGTATCTGCAATCACTGTCACTCATCTAACCACTGAATCACTGATGGGCACAGGTTGGCAGAATCATGGCTCTGATACCACTGTAATGAACCGGACCAATTTTTTTTTGATTTTTCACAAATGATTACAATGCGACACGCACCCGTTAAGGTTAGCATAAACCAAAAACGATGCGGAAAGTAACTCTAACCAGAATGCACACCAGGATCCCGTTGTGGGCAAGGTGTGAGCATTGGTCAGAGGATCTCAAGGGAAAATGCTGAATAAGAACTCTAACCACGAGATGCGCCGGTAAACGACGAGCATTCGGTCAGAGGATCCCTAACTAATGCAATACTGAAAATTAGCTCAACACCAAGTATGTGCTACTCGATCCGTGATGGATAAGAGGCGACCATATGGCGGAGACTTAGGAAATTACAAAGCAAAACAAGTAAATAGGCGGCAAGCCAGCCTCTTCCACTTATTCAGTGGGCAGATACAAACATTGAATTTGCAATAATATTAAAGTTGCTGACAGTACTACTGTTCAGCTTACAATATGTGGAGTATGCCTGCAATATCAGTGATTTAGAAGTCTTTAATCCAAGCAAAGTTAATTGAGTCTTCCACAATGATTTCCAAGGCTTTCTAACACCATCACAGCTCTAAAACCCATCCAAAATACAGACTGTTATGACTGTAACCAGGTCTGAAACTAACAATCAGCAACATAGAAAACCCATTGAAATGAACATAGCTCACCCAATACTCAACCAAATGATCCCAAACGAGATGCAAAAGCTCCCTATAACCAGTGCGCCCAAGTAAGACACAAGAAACAGACCCAATCTGCAATATTTTAATTTCTCACGAATTCCAATGCAAGTACAAAAGTACGGCCCAAGAGAAAGGGCGATTTTCTTCTATAAAATTCAACACTTGTTTAAAAATTCTGAAACTTTGCAAAACATGGCGCCTTGACTAGACAAATGACAATATGAAACACCCAGAATGCAATCTTTTTGTATTTTTGAGTTATGAGCAAAACATGCCTACAGCAATACAACATCAGCAACACTAAAACATGACAAAATGCTTGAACAACATCACTATATGCAATAGAACTCAACTACAATGCAAAACTACCATTAACAAGCCAACCTCTCAACTAGTTGCTGTCTTTCAAGCAAGAAGATGAGCCAATGCTAGGAGGTGTGCTTTCCTCGAAGCGAGTGCCTGAAATCAATCCAGCAGCATAACGGTGTAGTAGACAGAAGATGCCAAATGAAGAGCTGAAGCCTGATTATATAGACGAGAGAGAAACATCTAGAAGCTTCCAGAGGGCGCCCAAAACCCTAATTTCAAATTCACCTTTTCCCTCCAAAAGATGGCGTCCATTTTCACTTTTGCTTATTTCACATTTTAAAATAAAGTCAAACCTTCATATAGGCGTCCTTTTTCAAAAGCTCAATATTTGACTTTATAAAATATAACTTATTCCTCCATGGCGCCTAGACCCTTAAAGTCCCTCTTTTTAAAACAACTTAAGTTGTGCTTGCTATACAAAGGGTCATATAATATTAAAATATAATATTATAAGGAAAATACTTATCTCACCAAGAATAATGCGCCCAAGGCCAAGAACTGAAATGTCAGCTGAAACAACTGAAGAAGATGACCAACTGAACTGAACCCCAACTGTCCACTGCCAAAAATAGAATTTACTAAAAATAGTAAATTCGCGAAGTTGCCCGGAATGCCAAACTGAACACACCACTGCGAAGCTCTCTGAAAACCCAGAAAGAATCCGCAAACAGAATCCCAAACTCCAAGCAACAACCTCCTCAAAACTAGGAAACCCTAATTTCGCCATCCGCATAGCCCTACGGGTCTCGAATAGGCCAACGTCAACGAAACGATCAACTGGCTGAGAAGGGGACATTACAGGGTCTTAGACCATAATTGTTGCAGATGAGAAAACTACCTTGTTGGCCAAGCTCACCATAGAGCTTGATAAAGAAAAAAGTGTACTTTCCAGAAGGAATGTCTGTTGTCATGGTCACAGATGAAGCAAGTAAAGCTCAGTAAATTGGTGGAAGTCGGGGTAATTCCTGACAAAGAAAAGTTCATTGAGGTAAGAGAATCCTTGAAACATTGAATTCAAGTAATTCAATCTCTTACGGAAGATCTCCACCAAGTGCAGGAAGATGTCGAAGGGCATCATGTTATTCTTGAAAAAGGTATCAAGGAGTTACCAGGTCAACTTCTTGAGGAGAATCGTATCTTCCTGCCGGCCACAAAATATCTCAGATCTTCAAGGAAGCCATCATGAAGTTGATTGATCTGAGACTTTTGAAGCCTCTCTCAATGTCATTTGTGATACAAGGCTCACATTGGATAACCTAAAAACGCATCTTGATAAGTGCAAGAAGGTTCACTCATCTGCCATGAGATCGATCACGAGAATTCACCATTGTGGATTACACCATTGGTTCGGATGAGAAGTTCGTGTAGGAGACCAGGAAGAAATACGAAGACTTCCGCGCCGCCCAAAGCAAGGAAACATGAAGAAGGTTCTTGATCTCCGGTGTTAGACATTTTCGATGCATCCCTTTATGCATCTTGTAAATATTTCCTGACATCTTATATGTCTTTTTGTAAATTGTAATTGCACCAAGTTCGAAGATGTAATCTTTTGAAAACAAATTACACTTTGACTTTGGTTAGAGTTAGGTGAGATCTCCTTAAATTGCTCACCTAACTTTCCTTGATTTCCTCAATTAGATTCCTAATTTTTCTCATCCCTCTTTCTATATAATGTGAGGGATTTCTATTGTAAATTGATCCTTTAGTATTTTGCAATGAAGTGCTGCCCTTTCTGAAGCATAATTGTGAAACTTTGTGTTCATGCTTTGTGAATGAAATTTGATCAATAAAGAAGAAGATTGCAAACCAGACTTTGTGTTGGATTCGATAATCTTGTGAATTGATCTCATTTGGTGGTGATTAGCTTATGGAATCTGAAGGACTCTAAGTAATTCATGTAAACTTTGTGTTACATCCTTTATTTAGATTTTCATTTGTGTTTTGTTTATCTTTGGTTGAATGATCTACAAGATTTTGTGCTTGTAATTGTTCATGCTCTTTGGATACTTTGGTTGGATAATCTACAAGACTTTGCGCTTGTAATTGTTCATGTTCGAGGAATTGCTGCGTCTAAGAAGACTTTGTGCTTCTAACATGACAAACGACATGCCTATCACAAATCCACCATTGATAAAGCTACGGAACGACTTTGTGCCTTCATGAGCTTTCCCTTTTATTTTTACTAGTTTATTATTAATCACTTATGGTACCTCTATGCTTTGCTTTGACAAGATAGAGGTATTGGCATTACTGCTCGTTGTTAGTTTAGAGTTATTGTGAATTAAGAACTTCCAATAGTGAAGCATTGTAAACATCTTCTCTGAAAAAAGAGAGAAGGATGAATGTAACACACCCCCCCACTTCGTAAGTATTGTGTACATTTTGTAATTACTTGTTTGTTTTACTATCGCTTCTGTCAGCAATAAGAAGGGCGCCTCCCCTTTCTGAGAGGAGAGATTTACATCTCACATAGTTGTGGCTGAAGTCCTAGTTGTGTAATCTATCGAAAAGTTGATTACATAATTTTCACCCAACAGGTTCGTTGCGGAGTTGAGGAGATTCCAAGAGGGGTCTTCTGGGGTTTTTGTCAAAAAGTTGAATTTGAGGCACCAAAAGCTTGGGCGCCCCTGGCAAGCTAGGGCGCCCAACTTCACCAAAGTTAGCCATTTTTCAGTATTTTCTTCTTGGCTTTTGGCTTTGGCTCTTGTCAAACCCTCTGTTTTTCCTGTTGCATCTGGCGACTGCCAACTCCAATTGACATGCTGGTGATCTCATTGGGAAGCCTGATCAATTCTGGAGAAGACATGTTGGAGGCTTCATTGGCAAAATCATCCATCTGGGCTCTCGAAATCATCAGTGCCTTTCTCTTCTAGGGGCGCCCATTTTGACCAAACTTAGAAATTTTCATCTGATTTTCATCTTCAAATTTGAACCTTCATTCTATACCTTCAGCATCGATCTAGATTTTCCAGAGATTGACAAGTTAGATGCTCCGACGAAGACATCCGTTGCGAAGCTGATTGAATTTCAAAGAGATTGAGCTCCTCTACAAACCCTAACTACTAAGTTAGGCCTCCCAAAAGACTGGAAGCCCCTGGGCACCTGGGGTGCCCAAAGTTCCCTGACTTAGAAAAAAAATTGTGATTTTTCATCATTTGCATTTTGTCTTCTAGTTGAAACCTCTTCGTTTGATCTTGAATTCTAGGTGATTGAATGATCCGATGACTGCACTGTCGGATTCGCTACGAAGCTGGGAGGATTTTGAACATCTTTGTCTGGGAGCTCAAACCCTAATTTCACCATTTGATGCCCTAAAAAGATGGGCTCCTATCTCCTTTAGGGGCGCCCATGGCAAGCAGACTTAGTCAAATTCCTACAGATTTCACCTTCTTCATTCGTCGTGCATATTCTTCAACTCATCTTCTGTTCAGTGCTTAAGTGTTGAATCTGATGCCTGGCAGTTGACTGACCTCCATTGATGACTTCGGAGCTCCTGATATGCTTCTGAAAAAGTAGAATAGACCCACTAAGGCAAAACTGATCTTTTTAATATTCCGACTGCACCAACCTGATATGGAAGTATTTTGAGCCAATCAAAATTAGTTTGGACCCTGGTGAACAAACTTTCTATTTTTAGAAAATTTTAC
This sequence comes from Sequoia sempervirens, assembly GCA_007258455.2. NCBI lineage: Eukaryota > Viridiplantae > Streptophyta > Pinopsida > Cupressales > Cupressaceae > Sequoia > Sequoia sempervirens. The sequence goes on along the minus strand of VDFB02000363.1, from coordinate 57,949,613 downwards.
CAATATCCGTTTCAAAAGAAACCCAAAAAAAGCTACTATTTTTAGAAAATTTCTAAAAATAGCAGTTTTCCTAAAATGTAGGGATGAAAAACTGAGATCTGGGTTTTGTAGATTAGGTTGCTTTGAGCAGACCCAGCTCGTCAGATTTTGGAAATTTTGAGTTTTTACCCCTCTGCAAGACATGCACACCCAAATTTTGACCTTTTTTGACAAATTTGACAAGACTTTTACTCATTTCTTCAAAATGTCTAAGTGTAACAAAAATTTTAATTTTGGGGTACAACACTTTGCATGCTTCAACTGGTGACTCACTGATTGATAATTTTGGTTGCTCTACAATTGGAGTGATGACCTTTGTTTCTTCTATAGCTTTATGCTTTTGATGCTTCTCTTATTCTTTTCAGTGGAAGAGTATTGTATGATGAAAACCGTGAAGTTTGACTGTGAACACGCCTATGCTCAGACAACCTGCTAAAACTAGCAATTTTCCTAAAAAGTAGGGCTGAAAAATTGAGGTTTGGGTTTTGTAAACAATCTCATTCTAAAGAGACCCAAATCATCGGATTTTGAAAAAGATGAGGATTTCTTGAACATGTGCGATTTCCTAAAAAATAGAGGTCAACATGCAACTTTTTAAAATTTTACAATCTTCAAGAGGAGTGAAAAACAAGTAGACCCAAATCGATGAAACCTGAAAATTTTGACCATTTGTTTCTAAAACGTGATGCCCTAGAAAATCAGACCATGCCAAAGCATGCTTTTATGCTTCCCAATCTTGAATCCACGAAGAACATTGAAAAAGCACCTCGTTTGAGCCTCCAAATCTTGACAAGAAGAAAATTTTATGTTTCTTCCTTTGAAAGCTAACCTGCAAATTATGAAGAATGAATGCTCAAATATTTCTTGAGTAGAGTTTGGAGATGAAAAAGCATTTTGCTTGCAAAACCCTATTATTTTGGGGTCTATCCACGAAGATAGAAACTATGCATGCAAAAATTTGACTTTGTTTGCATCAAAAATGACTTCATTTGCATCAAACAATGAATTCTTCTTTTATAGCTGCAAAAAGCATGCATGTAAAAACATATGCATCTGATGACATCATCAAACAAGTAAACCCTCAAAAGTGTTAGCCGTAAAAACTCAAAAGTGTTAGCCATTTTTCTCCATTTTTCAACTATGCATCTGATGACATCATCAAACACATAAAACCTCAAAAGTGTTAGCCATCTTTCTCCATTTTTCAACTACACATCCGATGACATCATCAAACACGTAAAACCTCAAAAGTGTTAGCCATTTTTCTCCATTTTTCAAATTTTCACTTGTATTGTGTCCGACAAAGCCTACCTTTGACTTTGACGATTTGGAAAGCTGGTAATACCAATTGATAAACTCTGTTTGACCATGGCAGTTTCATGTTTGACCACTGTTGAAGTAATCCCTAGCTTCATACCGGCATCCGACATATTTGATCATGATTGAAAACCCTTGAAGTTGTTGTTGGAGATTGAAATGGAAAATAGCGTGTGGGATCAAAAAAATTTCTAAGTGTTGAACACTTGGGCGCCCTCCTTGAAAAGAGGTGCCCAAGTTCACTTGCCTTAGCCAAACTTTTGACATTTTCAAAATTTCACTTGCTTCGTTTTGCATGAAGGTGATGACCCATGTTTGATTGCCATTTCCAGCCAACTGATTAACAACAAAGACTGAAAGTCACTCATTCTAGCAAGCTTGATCATATCTAAGATGAATTATACCCTTTGTCAGCCTCTGTTATTGCATCTAACTGATTTTGTGAAAGTGGGAACCGGGCTGACGAAGAAGTTTGGACGTTTTCTGAAAAACATGAAAAATAAACTAAGGCAAAAAAGCTAGGCGCCCTCCTTGAAAAGAGGCGCGCCCAAGTCTTCCAGACTTAGTCGAAATTTGAGGATTTTCAACTTTCTGTGATTTCTCCGTTTTTCATGTTTCCGCCTCTGTTTGATTTGCATTTCTCATTGTCCAACAGACCCTCTATACTGGATGATGGATTCATTTAAGAGTTTGAACACAACTAAGATGATCCCTACCTTTTATTGCCCTAAAAACTGCTTTAAACTACTTACTACGTGACTAAATCGGGCTGACAAGGAAAATTTGCATATTTTTTGAGAAACACAAGAAATATTCTAAGGCATGAGATCCCAAGCGCCCTCCTTGAAATGAGGCGCTAGGGTTTGCCAAAGTTTCATTTTGATTATTTTCAAATTTTCATTTTGCTCTTCGTTTTCTGCTTCGCATTTGCCATCTGCGTTCACCGTTTCTCATGCATCAAATGATAGAAGTTGGAAAAATGGCTAAGGCATTGAAACCTAGGTGCCTTCCTTGAAATGAGGCGCCTAGGTTCTCTAGCGTTAGAATATTTTTTGCAAATCTCACTATTTTTAGATTTCCCTCCTCCGTTCACCATTTCTCGTGCATCTTTCACCATTAATCAATCTATGTAGCATTTGAGACTTTGAATCTAACACTTGGCAGTTGACCTTCCTCCATTGATGACCTTAGAGGTCCTGATTTATCTTCTGAAAAAGCGAAATAGACCCATTAGAGAAAAACTGACCTTTTGACAATTCTAACTGGACCAACCTGATCGAGACGTATTTTCAACCAATCAAAATCAGTTAGAGCCCTCCATGCAAAGATTCTATTTTTACACATTTTCTAAAAATATCATTTTTTATTTTTAGAAAATTTTGCCAACATTTGTTTGACAACAAACCCAAAAAGCCCTAAATCATGTCTATTTTTTAAAATTTCTAAAAATCGAAAAATTTCTACTTTTAGAAATTTTGACTTATTCGCCAATTTTTACAAAGACTTTAACGACTTTTACAAAATGCTTTAATGAAGCAAAAATTTTAAATTTTGGGCATAACAAGTTGCATCTCAATTTGGGCTAATTTGGCATTTGGACACATTATTTTTAACTGTTTGCTATTTTTAGTAAGTGCTATTTTGGGCAATTAGTCTTGGCAATAGTTCAATGCAGAGTTTCTAGTTCTAGGGGATGGCAATTTCAATGGCGATTTTTGATAATTTTGGCATATTATTTATCCATCATTACTTAAGTCCTCGAAAAAGTTAATTTTATGACTTGTAAATTTTATTTTGGGCCCTTGTATCCCCCACGCCTAGTCTTGCTCTTCCTAGGTAGGATGCCAAAGTTGGGGAAATAATGTGAAAAGAAAATAAATATTTTATTCATTGGCTTGGGCATCCCATTTGGAGGGAAAAGGAAATTCAAATTTGGTGCCCTAATCTCTATAAAAGCTCACCTCTTGCTCTCATTTTGATTATGCAATTTGAAGATAACGAAGTGCTGCCAAATTGGTGATAGAATCCTTGGGATTTGAGGACGAAAACCCTCAAGGTTGGCTCTAGTTTTAGAGTTTCAAGATACTCCCTAGCTGAACATGGGTGTGGCTCCATTGCAGGGGTCACCATTGAAATCATTGGTGATGGCTTTCAATTTATGTTCAGTTTTTGCTTCTTATGATGTTTTCTAGCTTGCATTTTTTGGGAGTGTTGTAATGTCCCCTTTCTGACGGAAACACTTAAACCCGAATCTTGCATACAAAGTATTTCTCAAAGAGATATTAGAACGTTTAGAGATCAATAAATTAGACATTAAACATCCCTATTACTCATTATGAATGATTTTTCTATAATATATTTCCTTCGTACATTAGATACTACATCTTTCAAGATTTATAGATGGAATTCGGTTATACCATTTATCATTGTAGCGAACGAATAGAGCCATTATTACCTTTAAGGGTCAATAATTGCTGCAAGCATCATTATTGGTTAGTCGTATATATATATATATATAGGTTCCCACCACTTATGATGTTTCCATGAATCTAATATATATGTGTATATATATATATATATATATATACATCTGAATATACATTTATCAATTGTTAACCATATCCTCCTAACTTCCAATATACTTATCCATCCTAATAGATATTCAATTACATTCATACATAATAATGTGCTAAAATACGTTGCGGGTCACAATGCATATATATATACTTGTCATTTACATTTAACCATCACAACATATTTAGATATATTCATAAGTGAATCCCGACATTCCTAAATATATATTAAATATATTTATAGCAATAACTGAGACGTGAATTAGTAATGTATTATTATTCCCTTCAATACACACAAGCGAATATAAACTTTATTAAATATATATTACAATACTTACCTCTCTGTGTCTGATCGGATCCCGAAGACTACTCTTCCCATCAGGATATATTTGGTTCCTCTTATTTCCACCAATACTTAATCTTGCCTCACTGGTTGAATATAATCACTGTTGTAGTAACTTATTTTGCCTGTTATCTGTATCTCCCTTCATTCCCGATAACTCTCCCTTAAGTCATTTCTTCGATTCAATATTATAAAGCTTTTACGGCAACCAGACAATGCTATATTGCATCACCAATGATGTTAGATATTCTTCCTAGTAATTATCTATTCAGCGAACATCTATTTTTCACCAGTGATCATCTGTTCCCTCCCAAGAGCACTTTGATCTTCTTGTATATGTATTTAATATTTTCGTCCATGACTACTTATCACATATATACCTCCCTTAAGCATATCCCATACTTGCCTAAGTATTCCTCTTACTCGTCCATGCCTTCCGAAATATCCTGTAACTTCGATATTTCCTAATTGTAAATTACTGTTGTCCACAATAAATGACTTATTGCTATGTATTTGTTCAAGGGTACCGATAGCCTTACTCCATCGAAGTCTTATAACAATTTTGGCCACCAGCTCATTAAGATTGATCTCAAGGAGACGACGACGTCCTCTGTGATACATATTTTATCCCTTATTGGTATTCGGGTGGCCCTCCATTTTGATAGCTTGGAAAGGTTTATTCTGCTTTGATCTGACTTCATACAATCGCCGTTTTTGACTTATGCTCTGAAAATGAAGATTATTTTCCATACTGACTCCAACCCATTCATCCTTCCTTATTATTTCCTCCTAATGGGCGTGTCCTCCTCTCAATCGTCACTTTACTTGCTGGAACCGATGCCACAATGGTCAGCTCTCTTTTGATCCGACTCACACAAGCTTGACAGGGATTTGATCTTATATATTTTTTTATATGTTGTTTCCTTTTTGGTTTACATCGATTAGCTTTATAAAAAGCTCATTTAAAGTGTATGTTAGTTTATTTATTATTTATGATCTCTTTGGGTAATTTCGAATATAGATTATATTTATAAATTGGATTTATTATTATAAATATATTTATTTATCTATATGGTATTCTAATGACTATTATAATAACTAAATATCTTATACTTATATTTTAGTATTTTGTGTATTATTTATTTATTTGTCTTTAGGTGCTGGATAGTTTAGTGATACCATTTTGAGGGACATGACAGTCCGCCCTGCCCAAGATTGCTTGTCCTCAAGCAATATCAACTTAGATTACAACTAAGAAAATCTTTTCATCATCATTAAGCACACATGAGATAAACGCATTAGTCGTGTAACCACATACATAGGAATTCCCATAAGACTAGAGTACATGTAAGACACAAAGCATAAGGCAAGACATGATTACACATAGGCATGGATTATACGTATGAATACATGTCAAGCATAAACATTTTGGACAGCGATACGTGAGGCACGAAGCATAAAATATAAATACACATGAACATGAAGCACCATTATATACACGCATAAGATATAAACGTATGTAGAACTTACAGCAAGACGTATACGCATACAACATGGAGAGCACACATGAATACATATAAAGTTGTATACTTGTATAAAGCATGAATCATACACTTGCAAGGCTTTCGAGGCTTTCGCATGGGTCGCATATGTTGAATACATACCAAATATTGAGAAAATATTTAAAACATGTAGCAATCAATCACTCAAGATGTATACATACCATACATGGAGCAACTTATCATACATAAGGCGTTTATGAGTTAATCGTGTTGAAGGAACAATAGAAATATTTATAGCAAACACATAATCCTCGTAAGATATGATACACTTAGGAAATGCAAGCAAGGCACAATAATACACTCAAAATACATTTGAGGAAGTATACACGTTCAATCGGAAATATACACTCAAGAAATAAAATATACATAACAAAAATATACACACGCAGTAAACATGCTAAAGCACATTGGGCATAAAGTAAGCATATAAAACAAGAGGCACCATCATAAGACATAAATCATACATTTGAATACGCATAAGCAATAAAGCATGAAGTACTGGCATGAATAAATACATGGAGCATACCCCAACACGAAACATAGACTCGAATACATAAGGCATGAAGTATACACTTGAATATATCAAGCATGAGGTATGCTTGCCAATCACAAGTAGACATGTCAAAAACACACTAGTTATGAAAGACACATTAGAAATTTATCCACAGAGCAGTCATGTCAAATATGCATACAAGATGCAAAGCATGGAGCAAACATGAACACATGTAAGAGCATAATCACAAATTACACATGAAATACACGAAATACACTTATAAATACATGGAATAAGACACTCAATATGAGTCAAATTCGCATAAGGCATATAAATCATGTAACTACACGTAGAGCACATAAACTCAATCAAGGTATGCAATGCGTAAATACTCATAAGGTAGGAAGCAATGTAGATACACTCTAACAGGAAGCATACAAAGAGCGAGAAGCATTTAGTCAATACTTAGGGCATGAATATGTAGAGCGTTCAAGTATACTCAAATTTACTTCTATGCACAAAATATAAGCATATCATTCATTCAAAAAATGGAAAATACATACTATGAAGCATTCATTAGAGTGTACATACAAACAATTACATACAAGGTATGAACTTCACAAACACAAGCATACACTTAGGAATGGAGTAGTCATGTATAAGAGTGCATCAGTCATGAAATGATCAAGTAAGATGTTATCCAAGAAACAAAATACCATAAGTCTGGTAAAACATGAAGTATATGCACGAGTGCAGGAAGTCACAAAGAATACGTATGAATGCATGTAAGTCATAGAGCATACACTTGAATACAAGTCACAACAAATAGAATGCCATAGAGTATACACTCGAATACATCATCATGAAGTATACACTTGAATTCAAAGTCGCAAAGCATACAAGTACAAAGTCAGAGGGTATACACTCGAATACAAATACATCTCGAATTCAAATGCAAGTCATAGAGTATGCACTCAAATATCAATACAAAGTTATAGAGTATACACCCAAATACAAATTCAATCACGAATCATAAAGTATACACTCAAATAAACACAATCGGCGAGTATATACTTAAATACAATCACAAGTTATAGGGTGTACAATCAATTACAAATACACTTGAATGAAGTATGTTGTCAGACAATCGAGAAGGTGGATTCGGTGTATCCCATACTACACCGTGGACCCGTCCTCCTTCCCAAGGTCATCGAGTATACACATAAACATGAAGCAGACACGCGAATACACGTCATGCACAAGCATTCATATGAATATATGTTACAGAGCATTCAATCTGTAAATTTTTGAACAACTAAATAGATATTAAAACACCCCAAGTTATCATCGCTCACCCAATTCACAAGAGGTAGGAGTGGACCACGCACAAGGATGCCCTTAGCGCCTCTCTTCTCAGCCCGAAGGTAGTCAATAAACACCTGTTGTATTGACTCCCTCGGCCCTCCTGGGCAGACACGCAGTCATCCATGAGGGTGGCCTACCTCGAAGAGATCCTAGTATCTGCTCTCCTTCATGGGCGTCCAATCCTCCTCTATGATTTGATTTGAAACAGAATGATAATTTGGTAATGGGTAGACACGCAGTCCATGAGATAGTTTGGAGGAAGGATTCCCGTAGGAGGCCCTTAGAGCACTCCCTTCTCAACCCGAGAGCGGCCAACCAACACCCGTGGAAATGACCCCCTCGGCCCTCGTTGGCAGACCTGCAGTCATCCAATGAGGGTGGTCTACCATGAAGGGACTCTAGTATCTGCTCAACCTATCGGTTCCATCCCTCAACCAACTACATGATTGTTTGTTGATACAAACAATTGCATCTTACCTTATTACAAGTTACAATTACAACATGCTATGAGGATTCATGAATTCATTAAGATATTAATAATTTATTTATCATATGAATGTATATGCACTAGTCCTTTATGCTATAAATCTATCAATCACCAAAACATGTTTAACAAATATTATTCTCCAACTATATAAAGGTTTTTGGGATTGTTGATTTAGGGCTACCAAAATATGCACCTAATACTTACCACTTCGATTTTCCGAAACCTCCAACCAATAATGTCGCCTTCTTATACTATGTTTTACTAGAATGATAGATCATCATGACATCATTAGTTGTCCAATTCAAAATAACATATTAGCAATGCATTCCCAAAATGACTATAATAAATTACATCAATTAGATAAATATTATAAATTGTATTTATTAATCGCCTATTATGTACTCATCAATCATTATATATTTAGGTATATTTATCAATGATATTTAGATATGCCTATTCATCACCAATTTAATCTCCCTATTTATTTATTGCCAAAACAATATCATTGTTCTTATTCAAATCTCATAATTTGCATATATCTTACTAGAAGATAAATTATATTGAATGGTCACAACCATACCTGATCTGCATGAGTCAGAGTGTTTCTTTATGTTTATAGAATATACCTTTGTCTCAGTAAGTTTGCATACGCCATTTTCACAGGATGGCAGGACCAATGCTCTGATACCACTTGTAATGTCCCCTTTCTGACGGAAACACTTAAACCCGAATCTTGCATACAAAGTATTTCTCAAAGAGATATTAGAACGTTTAGAGATCAATAAATTAGACATTAAACATCCCTATTACTCATTATGAATAATTTTTCTATAATATATTTCCTTCGTACATTAGATACTACATCTTTCAAGATTTATAGATGGAATTCAGTTATACCATTTATCATTGTAGCGAACGAATAGAGCCGTTATTACCTTTAAGGGTCAATAATTGCTGCAAGCATCATTATTGGTTAGTCATATATATATATATATAGGTTCCCACCACTTATGATGTTTCCATGAATCTAATATATATATATATATATATATATATATATATATATATATATATATATATATATATATATATATATATACATCTGAATATACATTTATCAATTGTTAACCATATCCTCCTAACTTCCAATATACTTATCCATCCTAATAGATATTCAATTACATTCATACATAATAATGTGCTAAAATACGTTGCGGGTCACAATGCATATATATATACTTGTCATTTACATTTAACAATCACAACATATTTAGATATATTCGTAAGTGAATCTCGACATTCCTAAATATATATTAAATATATTTATAGCGATAACTGAGACATGAATTAGTAATGTATTATTATTCCCTTCAATACATACAAGCGAATATAAACTTCATTAAATATATATTACAATACTTACCTCTCTGTGTCTGATCGGATCCCAAAGACTACTCTTCCCATCAGGATATATTTGGTTCCTTTTATTTCCACCAATACTTAATCTTGCCTCACTGGTTGAATATAATCACTGTTGCAGTAACTTATTTTGCCTGTTATCTGTATCTCCCTTCATTCCCGATAACTCTCCCTTAAGTCATTTCTTCGATTCAATATTATGAAGCTTTTACGGCAACCAGACAATGCTATATTGCATCACAAATGATGTTAGATATTCTTCCCAGTAATTATCTATTCAGTGAACATCTTGTTGGTGTTTAAATTTGCACCTCTGGAATGCGGATTTGAAAACGGACAGCTATGCACAGATAAACTGCTCTTCAAATTAGGAGGGGAAGCTCCCTCTTGCTGATGGTGTTTGAAAGAAAGTAAACTAAAACTAAGTTGCCTATCTTTTTGATCAGCTTAGAGCACAAGGTTTATTAAACACAAACGCCCAGCTGAGATTTTTGATATAAGAAGTTCAACTACGACTAACTTAAACTAAAGCGTTCCTAACCTCTCAAGTAATAGCAGAGCAAGAGAAGTTAGAAATTAACAAGGTAGATCTTCTGACAAAATACTTCAATAAACTCTATTCCAACAAACATCTACACACTTCAATGTAAGCTGAAATCTAGATCACAAAAGTAGAACATAAATAATGGAAATCTGAGATTTTCGACCAAGGCAAAGGAGGCTCATGATTTTATTACTCAAATCTCTGGAACAAAGCTCACTTCTAACATGCCTTGAACAAGAAATTGCAGCTAAAGAGGCTTGCAAACTTATTCTTAACACAATAGAAAACAACAATCACACTAACTCCTTGTTGGCTAAAGAGGCTCAACAATTTGCTTATCACAACACAAATGAACAATACTTGAGCAACAAATAGAAGGCACAATAGGCTCGGTTTTGTTCTCACTAGCAGTTAAAAGAAACTAAATGAGCAAAGGCTCTTATTTATAGAAGAAAGAGGTGAGGAAACCTAAAATCTCCTTGCTTTCACAATCTAGGGCTTGCTCAGCAAGCAAGCTTTATTACTAAATCTAGAAAGAAGATAACATCTAAAACCTAAGAAAGCAGAAGAAGCAGGAAACACCAACTATTACATCTTATCTTCTTTCTCTTCTCAAAGAATGAATAAGGATCATTCCAAGAATAGAAAAAGCGGGAAAAAGCTGCTTTAAAAGCTTCGATCACATCGCTAGGAAGTTAGAGATTGTGTCGGTTCGGTGCATCTATGCCATCAACAGCAAAACACCGCTTTTCAAGAATATCTTCAGCATCTGCAATAGATCTCAGGAAATCTTCGACCTCATTGGCCGCTTTATCGAACTTTGCTGACATCACTGAAATATGGCCTATCCTTCTTCCAATTGGACTGCAACTGTGAACAACACTCTGAAACTGAACTTGCACTTCCTCAAGCCCGACGTAGGAACCATCTTCAAGACTATATTGAGAAGGGATTTCTATGACGAATTCACTGATGAAAAGAAGAGCTTCAACCACCCTTTGTCTGTAGGCGATGAATTTTTCAGATATCCTCTCAAAGGTTTTAACTTTGAAAACATGACGCTCTCTCCAGGCAAGGATTTGTCTCTTGTGCTCCTTTGAAACTGCTGAACCGTAGGTTGTGTCTAAATCAGCAATGATGATCTCATGTCTCGGTTTTACTTCAGCCAGCGTTTGTTCAAATCCTTGGATACCTTGACGTAGCTCATGAGCGTTTTCTCTTAACTGGAACATCCGTGCCAAGATCTCCTTTCCTCTGACAATGAAGCTCTCGATCCACTCCTGAGTCTCTTTCCCACAAATGACCAGTTGTCTTAACTGATGGTGATCAGCTGGTGTCTCCAAGACCTGGGGCAGCAACTGGGTCACGGAGAGAGCAGGTTAGAAGCTTCGAAGAGGGTGAAGTCTCTTTTCAAGTGATTACCATTAAGTGCATAAATTTACCTAAGCAATTGAGGCATAAAGGATTTTACAAACATATACCTCTTTTAAAAGAATTCTAGAGATAAACATTTAAGCCAAATCCATATGGGAACATTACAACAAGAAGGCGAGTAAGGAATCAGGAAACATGAGAAGACACGGCGAATCAAGGTGAAATTTTCACTAACATTAATATTTGGCCTTTTTCAAATATAAACAAGAAGATAATAAATGAATAACATCAAACACATTAAGATCAAATTCCTGCAATTTAACGTCCTCCATAACTGATCTGTTTGGTTCTAGGCTACACTAATCCCTGAATGCTGCTATCAAATATGCTTGAACATGCAAATTTCATTTACAACATAGCATAATCTGACTGTTGAGTTTGTTGCATCTTAAAAGTAACCAATCTTACCTTCAATATAGATCGCAGTGTTCTCTTTTAAAATACATTTAATCCAGATGTTATTTATATATCAGTAGGAAGGACTAACCATGGTAGATATAGACTGTTTCTACTTTAATTTGGAATTGCATAGATAAGTTAGATATTTCTAAACTGTTTATTGATGCAATACTTACTTAGTTTTATCATAATGATAATCATTCTATGAAATGATGTTAATATAAACTTAAAGAGCCGTTGATAAATGAAAATATATGTGATTGTTAAAAGATTGTCTTCTTTGTGTTTGCAAGCTTATTGGGAGGAAGGGTGTGAGGGAAGTGGTGCCTAAAAACCCCACTCAAGTCCATCCCCGAAACCCAAGGCAGGGATGGGCCCTGGAGGGGTGGAAATTCCACTCATAGTCCACCCAATCCCAAGGCATGGGTGGGCCATGGAGGGGTGGGGGTCCCACTTAAGCATCCGTTGAGGCCATGGAGGGGTGGTAGGCCTAGACCACTTATATGCTCCCCTGACTGTCCTCAATAAGTTAAGTCTCTTCCGAGGTGATGACATGGGTAGAGAATGCAGTTACTAAGTTGCCAAGAAGAGAAGATTGTGGTCCACAATCTCTTGGGCTTGGCAAAGGACTTCAGGGCGGATCCATCCATGCCACTCTTCATATGTCTTCTTAATTGCATATATGATTATGTTTATATTCTAGAAATCTAAATATTATTGCTAACAGATACATGTGTATGTGAAAATGTTGTTAATTGGTGAATGCAGACTTCAAGCCAAGGTCACTTCATTAAAGAAAACATTTACTTGGAAAAGAGGAAACCCTAACCCTAAGCAACAAGCAAAATCTAGGGTAAAGCAGGACAAGGGACATTACATTAGAGGAGCAAATGAATTATAATTCCTCTTTGTGAATTCAAAATCATTCCTTGTGCAAACTCTACAATTTAATGCTTTATGCCCAAATTTACATTAAAAGCAATAACCATGGAAAGAATATTTAAACCTAGTTGTGAGTGGCTTCCTTTGAGGAAAGGACCATTTGAGGTTGTCCTTGTTAGTTCTTTAAAACTGTGAGGTTTTATCCTCCTTGTTTTCCTCTTTTTTCTCTTCTTTGTTCCACCTCCTCTTTGTTGGAACTTTTGAGGGCCGCAGCATAATTCTTACTTTCCAATGTCTTTGTAGTTTGTGAACTTTTGCCATCAAAACCAAGACCACTTTTGATGAATGGTGATCTTTGTGAGTTGATAAGGTCCTCTAACATTTTGGAACTTTTATCAAACTTTATGTTTCTGCTGAATTGATCTTTAGTTTTTTCTAGCTCCTTTCTCAAGGAAACAATTTCAAATTCAAGCTTCTCACACTTAGATTGTTTTGCCTTTAGCTGATCTTTTAAGACATCTTCAATGCATTTGGCTTCTTCAACTTGAGTCTTCAAATCCAAAATTATCTTTTCGGACTTTTCACCGTCTTCTCGAATTTGGTCTTTCAACTTAGAATTCCGCTTCTTGAGTCTTTTGATTTCGTCTATGGCAACAGTAAGCTCTTCCTCAAGATCTTCTATAGTACCTTTCTCACTTTTGATCTCTTCATTCCCTTTGTCTTTGCACCTTGGAGCTTCTTCTTCTTTTGTTTCCATGGCCATGAAGCGAATTTCTTCTCTATCACTTTCGGAGGAACTTTTATCACTTTCCTCGAATGAACTTATAGGCTCATCTTATGTCTTAGGAAATCCTTATTTTCAAATTTCCTTTGAGTGGACTTCTTGTTATAATGAATTTCTTTATTGAATTTCTTCACAAAGTTAGCCTCTTCCTCATCACTTGAACTTTCACTTGATATGGGTCCTTTGTTCTTCATCCTTCTTGATGCTTTAAAGGCGGCTTCACATTTTGATGATGTTCCTTTCTCAATCCTCATTTCATAAGTGGTAAGTATGCCATATAACTCATCCATCTTCAAAGTGCTTAGATCCTTCATTTCTTCAATGGTAAAAATTTTTGCATCAAATCTCATGGGTAGAGATCTTAAAACCTTTTGCATAACAATCTCATCCTTTATCTTTTCTCCAAGACCACGAATGGTATTTACAACTTCATCCACACGGAGCAAGTAGGTGGCAACATTTTCATCTTCCTTCATCTTCAAACTCTCAAATTGTCTCCTGTGGGTTTGGAGCTTTGTCTTTTTCACCTTGTCATCTCCCTCATAAGTCCTTTGAAGCTTATCCCACATCTCTTTTGCTAATGTGCATTGCATAACTTTGACAAATTCTGATTCAGTTAGACCACTTGGAATTGCATTCATAGCTTTAGCATTGTTCTCACTAGCCCTCTTTTTAGCTTGATCCATTGGTCGGGTGAGTAGCAGGTGCCACATAACCATCCACAACAAAGTGCCATATATCAAATAAATGTCCATACTCGTAATCCAAAAAGCATAGTTGCTCCCATCGAACAGTGGTGCTCAGCTTGAGGAAAACCCTTCTTGACCCGATATGTGTGTTCTTAAGATCTTTCCTTCAAGCGGTTAGGCTTTTTCGAAGGAACCTAGTTCTAATACCAATTGAAGAAAAACACACTTTTATATTGAGAGGGGGGTGAATCAGTATAAGACCAACTCTTTTTCAATTTGTAACTTTGGCAATCATAAAGCAATAATCAAAGTATCCACACATGCAAGATCTAATAATAGAGAACACAAGATGCACACACAATTTTACGTGGAAACCCTTACAAGAGAAAACCACGGAAAAATATTGCTTTTATATATATCTTCTTACAAGCTTTGTAGGCACTAACCCACAGGAGACACCAATCCCATTGTCATATAGGCACCAACCTATTGAGGCTTCAACCTCTTGAGTGAGAGGCACCAACCTTCTGATCTTCACTGCTAGAGGCACCAAACTCCAAAGAAAATAAAATGATTGTTGTTTGGAGCTCCTTCAAATAAATTCCGCTTCAAAGCACTTCACAAATCTACCACAAAAGGCTCCTTAGATCTTCTCAATGATAACACCTTCAAATCTCCCCAAAATTTGATATAAATCTGCTCACAAATTTGATATAAATTCACTCACAAATCTGCACTCCACTTTTAAATCTGAAATTATACTTTTCAGATCTGCAGTTGTCTTCAAAATCCTGCCATCGTGTCTCCACAGATCTGCTCATAAATCTGCCATATGCCTGCTCCAAAATTCTGATTTTATTCTTTTAAATCTGCTCTTAAAAACTGAAGAATATTCAATTATTTCTTGCCTTTAAAAACACTTCACAAATTCCTCTTATATCTTCTCAAAGGGGGCGACCTGATTGAAAGGATATATCACTTTGCAAGGGAGGCGACTTTTGATTTATATGCAGCTCTTCATACCAATTTGGGCGCCCAAATGCAAGGGATCGGCCCCTTATCTAAACTATTTATTTGCAAATTAAACCTGCTAAACCTAGGTCAGCCAACAGCAAGAAATATAATATATTTATTTGAATTTTCAGGTCTTCAAATTGGGCGCCAAAAGCAAGAAAGACAGCTATACATGGGTTGGCCCATGTCATTTAAAAATAATTTGTTTGATGCATTATTGAGTGCCAATATAGGTTGGCCAAATGAAAGATGTTTTAATTTAATTTCAACACCTCAAAAAACAGTCGGCCAATTTACTTTAATCTGCCTTTGACATCAATGACAATAATTTTCCAACATGACTGTCCTCTTTATGACTGTTTTTTATTCCTCAAGGATGCTATCATTTTGTAAGGACTGTCCTCAACCATCATGTCTTGGTAGGCCTACCTGCAGCACTGCCCTATTCACAGTCAACACTGTCATAGCCTCTTTCCTCCTCTTGATCATTTGAAACACAACTTTCAGGTGCTAGCACTGACACAATACCTTTTGATAATCGTATCTTTGTGATGATTCTCTTCCTGACCTTATGCCCTTCATGGATTGCCATTTGTGATTTGGCATTTGACCCAATGTCATGACTATCATTGATTGATCACTTGTGTTTGTCTCTAAGTGTATCCTCCCTTTTGGGCTGCCATGGTAGGTAACACTATCTTCTAGACTCCTTTTGACTGTGCACTTGTACTGCCCTCCATAGACTGCCCTATACTTGTCATAAATAAACAGTCATTTGGAGAACTGTCATCTTTCCTTTATCTGCCCTAGGACTGTCACTTTTCATTATAGACTGTCATTCATCACTTGCATATGACTTTCCTATCACTATACTACATGATGACTACTCTGTGAAGGACTGCAATTGTTCTTAACACTGTCATTACACAATCTTGCTCACTGTCATCTAACAGTTCACAAATGGCATCCTTTACTTGTCTCTGGCCTGTCCAAAGTTTGTGGCCTTGCAAGGTTTGAATAGACTTAGAGTAACCTTCAAGCACATTTTGGCACAAATAAAAGTATATTCATACCTATGACTTCTTGAATTTCCATTAAAAGCCTTAACACTGTTTAGACACTCTTTATGAATACTCAGACTCTCGGTGTGTTTACAAGACTAACTAGGTTTTGAAGATTTAATATACACATCATAACAAAGGCACAATACTTGGCAGATTATGTAGTGAGGGCTGGTTGAATGGGACAATATATACCTTGCTCGTGTTTACAACCCTAACCTTTTGGAGACCACTGCCATATGCTGCTTTAAAAACTTTGAAAACATGACAGAGCCATCCCTTTTTGAAAGCAATTACACATGTGATGACAGTCATAACATTGTGATCTGTCATGAATTTCACTTAGGCTCCTAGGGTTTCATGGCATTCTTTCACTGTTTTTTTTTTGACATTTTTGACTGTTTAGTGGCATTTGGGAGTCTTCTTTGACATATATATCCAATCAAATTATAAAATGGCAGATGATCATGTGAAAAAATGGGAAGACTCTTATTCAACAAAAGCATTCTAGTATTCTACAGGTCTGTAATGCATATATGAACCATTTTAACAGACTTAAATGAAGCTAGAAGAGGATACTTGGTAGTGTAAATGGAACCATGTAGGGATGCAACGTGGGCGAGACTTAATCAACTCCTGGAACTTCTCCATTCTCCATGCAATGTGCCATACTCCTCTGGCTGTTCTCTGCAATGTGCCCTTGCTTCTTCTCCTTGTCTTCAATGTGGAGGGAGTTCAGGAAGGCAAAGAGGCAGCCTCCACGCCAAACCTTTTTCCCTCCTTGATGAGTGGCGTGGGAATACATTAAAAGCTCATTTTTCATTTTTTGACTCTATGGCGCCTAAGACCTAAGACTTATGCCTTCAATGACCTAACTTAAGACCCCTAAGAAACTACTTAGACTAAGTCGACAAAAATACCAACTGTAAACAAAAGAAATAATATGAAGAATAAATAAAGAAGAAGTTCGATTTTATGATTTTGCAGCTCCCAAGAAACAAAAACGACAGCGTTTTAATTGAAGAAAAAAATGGAAGCATCTAATGTTAAATAATGAGGGTTGAAATGTTTTAAAAATAAAATAAAATGACAATAAACGTAGTAGAAATTCAACTTTTCACAGTGCTCTGTTTTCATTACTGCATTTAAGGGGAAAAAAGTATTTATATTTCTTTCTAGTTACATTTTTTGGAAATAATACAATGGTGACAAACGAATTTAGGGTTGTTCTCTGTGCCGCATTTCCATGACTGCTATGCTGAAATTAATAGGAAATTTTGACAGTAAAATTGAATTATAATAAATTTGTACCAATGATCAAAAATGTTTACGTAACAATGGTCAGAAATGATTTACACGGATTGTGGAAATCTCATGTCTGTCAATGTTCAGAAATTCCTTTATAGCATGATGAATCAGGTTTCTTATAGAGATTAGCAGGATTTTAGTCTTGATCTAAGATTCGAAGCAAATAATTTATCATAGAATATTCAAATCTTGGAGTATTCAAAAGTTTTGGTATAACTTTCATCTGACACCCTGTTTTATAAAGTTATAAACTATATCATCAATCTTTACTGAAAGATTTTTCCCTATAAACTTTGAAAAACCTTGTGGTAAAATTTTTAAAGATGAACTAAAATGCATCGGAGTTATTAATTTATCCTACAAATTTATGAATTATGCTAAGATAGATTTCCATATTCTAAATGAAGCAGAGGTGTACAGGGTTTTGAATTCTGGGATTCTTTTAGAATTTCTAATGCAAAATTACTTAATAAAAATAACAAGATATAAAAACAATTGTAAATCTGTATTCTATCTTTAAATAATAATAAAAAATAATATGAAGGATAACTGTATAAGAGATTCAATATTAATGAAAACAACATGACAGCATTTTATACACACCAAAAAGAAAAAAAGGAACCATCTAGTATTATCAAAATAGGGCTAAAAGTAAAAAAAAAATAATATGATGGTTAATGTTATAGAAATTCAAATTTAACAATGGTGTGCTTTCATTGCTGCGTTTAAAGAAAAACAATAAATATATATCTTTCACTTTTGAGTAATGCAATGGAGGCAAACCTGATTTCTGAATTCTTTTCTAAAGCATTTCCATGACTGCAATGCTCGAGTTAAAGGATAATTTTGATGAAATTGAATTCTAGAGGCGCGCTTCTTTTCCCAATTTATTTGAACAGGATAATGTAATTGTGACGAGAGATATGCCCTTTCCCAATACCAATACCAGGGGAAACCCAAAATCAAACCAAGACTGTTACCCAATAGAATTATACAGAGATTCTTTATGAAGAGGATGAAATCGCTGTCGTATATATTCACTCTGTTAGAAGAGAATCTCTCAATGGTAAACATTTGCAAGAGGCGATCTCTCCAATCCTCGGAATAGGTTCTACAAGAACTTTAGACATTGCTCAAGAATGCCAAGAAGGGATCAACAAGGAAATAACTGACAAGAAAACTAAACTGGAGAGATCTCTTCTTGCAATCGATCGATTTGAAATGAGTTATGAGGTTCATCGGCTCTTTCTTCGATTTTTTTAAAAAAATAATTCACTATTTTTAAATAAAGATTTTAGAATACGAATTGGGATGATTTTCTTGAATTGAATAATATAAAATGAAGTGTTGTAAAGGAAACTCAACAATATATTTTTTGAAAAAAAATAACAGAATAATGGAAAGTAAAGATAATATACAATTTTTTATCTTGAAAAATCTTTTCAGGTATAGTAAAATTATTCACTATTAAAAAAATTCAACCATCCTTTGATATAATAATGAATATCACTTACTTGACTCGTAAACACGTGTGAATATACATAGATATATTGAAAGTGGTTTTCCGTATTGCATGAAATCATGTAAAAGATGGATACGAGTGCTTTAAAGCATGGGAAAAAATAGGAAAAACTAAAAATATTTTTTCAAAAAATGTGTTGGCTGATCCAATCTTGCCTGTTAAACATGGACAATATACAACACTTATCCAACATTCTCCCACTTGTTGAATGTTTTCTGTAAGGGACATATTCTTAAAGTATCAATTGTTGAGAATAACCATGTCCACTGATTTTTTGCACCAGGTAAAATTTCTTAGTATTCACAACTTTTGTTAATGAATTAGCAACATTTTTTTTGTCAATTTTTCTAACAATATTTGTTTACTTTCAATCATTTCTCTCACAAAATGGTATAGTGCTATAATATGCTTTGACCAAGAATAATAAGCAAGATTCTTGGCCAAATATATTGCACTTTGACTATCACTACGAATCCTTCCCATCTTTTGTGTACCAATCCAACTATTGAGCACAACCCTTTTAGCTACACTATTTTCTTATAAGCATGAGTAACTGCCATGTACTTCGCCTCTATTGTAGATAATGCAACCATTATATATCTTTTACTCATCCAACTCACTACTCTAAAAAGACTAAATGCATATCCACTAGTAGATCCTTGATAATCAACATGTCCAACCCAATCAAAATCTACAAATCCTTACAAATTCAAAGTGGTGTTTTCATCCTACCTTCCTTGGTAACAAATTGTATAATCTAATGTACCACATAGATATCTAAAAATCCCTTTCATAGTAGTGTAATGTTATTTACTTGGTTTGGACATATCTTGTAGTATCCCCAATGAAATAAATCAAATAATTATTCTTCAAAAAGGAAAAGTATGACAAATTGAAGCAAAAAAACTCATGTTTTTGTATTAAAGATAGAGCAAAAAACTTTTATACTGATGCATTATGCATCATCTGATTTTTATCACCAACTGGCTACATACTCCTATAGGTACTATTCTATAAGCTATAAAATCTACAACCTGCTACGTACCAGGTATTGTCGATTACATCATTCAACCATCTACTTGCACTTTGTTATAGATAAGTATTATTACAAAAAAAGACATTATATGTAATTATCAAGTTGGTTGTCAACATTTTTCCTTGCTTTCAACATAAGTTTCCCATTCTCCCCAGCCAAGAGGGGGGTCAATGTTAGAGAGGTCTTCATTGGAGTGAGTCACTTCCACATCTAGGTCCAAGCCTTCATTAATGTGGAATCTAGCACTGTGTTTTTCCTTCTTAGCCTTGTTTTCATTCTCTTGATTGTACCTTTTTAGGAGTTCGGTCATTCCTTTTAGTAGGGGAATGCTTGCATCCTTGTCAAATGCCCATGTGTGTCCATACTTGATCTCTGTTGTGTTAACACAAACTATACCTTCCTCTAATAGCTTTAAAAAATTGTTTTGATATTTCCATCGTTATTGTTACCTGCATAGCCACATTATTAAATATAAATTTTTTTTACAAAACTCAATAAGCAATATTTTGAGACCCTGCAGTTTTTCCTCATTCCTTTTAATCCAGATTTTCCATAAGATTTCATTAGTAAGAATTAACCAAAAAATATTGCATTCTTTATTCAATCCATCCACTTTACCAAATAATATTTCAGTCCATTTTATGTTACCTTTCCAACCTTTGAGATTAAAGCAAAACAAGTTTCAAACCTATTTTGCATACAAACATTCAACGAAGATACATATGCTTAATGGTTTATGGTTGCCTACAAGAGCTACACATATCAATATCAAAATGATTAATCTTATAAGGTAACTTTTGAAGAATTAATAATCATTTGAAGCAATCTTTCTTTGGTTTAATGCTACTAGACCAATTATTGGTGAAAACATTCTGCCATTTTTTATCAGATAGAGACAGATTCCATCCTTGGTTAAGAGATTCAAACACAACGTTATTGTTACTTAAAGCTTCATAAATTACTTTTGAATTTATCTTTTGAATAGGTGTGCCATCTTTCCATTTAAAGTGTTTAAAACAATCTTTATCTTTATTGCAAGTCTTAGGCAATTGAAGAACCTCATAGGTTCCTCTAAGCATGGAGTATGTTCTCCAGTTGGAGGAGGAGAAATCAAATTCACTACTCAGGGAGGTCTAATATTTTTCTTGTTTCCATGTGTGTAGGCATGTTCAAGTAGAGCTAATTGAAGAATCGTCATGGGAAGCACAATACCTCTTTTCTATCCTCTCTTTGTCATTTCTAGAATAGTTCATTTTGAATAGTTTCCTTTCAAGTAGTTTTCTTTTCTACATTTTTCGTACTTTTTGTCAAATAGAAAAACATAACCAATCAGATAGTTAGTAGGCTAGCATTTTTTTTTGTTTGCTTGTTGGACCTCTATCTGTACAGGACACCAGTGCATCCCTGAGATGCCAGTGCATCACGTTGGAGTCCAAGATCCACATTGTCGTCCTCAAACACTGAGCTATTTGGGTAGCAGATAGAAACTTTTGTATCCGGCTCTTCTGATTTTGTAAACACTTGGTTTAGCATAAGGAAAGTGGTGTGTTGTTTGCCCTTCCTTTCAATCCTCAATATTTTGTCCTTTTCAAACTTGTCTAGTCAACTCAAGGTAGTTTAGGGCAGTTTGTTCCTTATGACTCTTTCATGACTTGGAGTCTCAAGGGTGACGGATCCCCCTCTTCTACATTTTTGGTGAAACTGACGTGAAAATCTTTGTTTGATTTCTTAGTATCGAGGAACCTTCTCTTGTGTCTTAGGCATGTTGTAGAGCGTGCAACCTTGCAACCTAATCTACAACCCCTAGTTACATAGTTAGAAGGGCTCTTGGATATTTGGAAGCAGAATTTAGATAGATCACTATCTAATTTCTCAATCCTCTAAGTCCTCTAAGTCCATCCCATCAGGTTATGTGAATATGGTCTCATTCTTGCATATTCCTCCTACCCAGTCTGCAAGTGCATCACCTGACATAACATTTACCTCGCATGACTTGCCTCTGAATAAGGAGCCTTCTCCCTTATACATTCTCGCTTGAATCAATGGAAACATTGTGACTAGTGTCCTAGTTGACCTGACGAGCCGAATGAATGTTATAACTAAGGAAGCTCTATTTATAAACACTCTACATAGGGAGGAATATGAAGAATCAAAGGCTACTATCCATACACATGATGGACTCTCAGTCCCTTCTCTTGGCTCTATTTCTCTATCGGTCTTGGTAGGACCCAAGGACATTGATAATTCCTTTCTCATAATCCCAGAGTTAGACCTATTCAGAGTGAGGCTAGGCATCCCCTAGTTGGTCTCCATGAATGATGTCGCTTCAATGATTCATAAGTGTCTCAAGTTCTTCCATGAGGGCTCTATGCACGTAGTGCACGAGGCTGGTTATAAACCATTGATGTTGTGTGGGGGATTTTCATTGGATCATTTTTGGCCTACTCCAGTCAGACCTCTCCCTCACAGGGGAGACTTTTATTGTACTTATGTTAAGTATAAGACTGGGGGCAAGGTGTCAAAAATGAGCTATCTAGTGTCTCCCTACACTATTTCTGTGAAAGGTGGCATGATTATGCAGCAGCAAGCTGCCTCCTCCTCCCATCAAAAGGGGAAGGGGAAGCTTGCTTGTGCCCAAGGGTCTTCCTATTTTGTGTCCTCCACTCCACCCACTTCTACTTCCCGCCCTACTATGGCACCTTCGGTTCCCACTCCCATGCCTTGGTTGGGAAGCTCGATGGTGCCCTCTTGGTGAAAAGATAAGTGTCAAGTTTTTGAACTTCCTGTCTTGCCCATGGTTCCTAATCCCATTGTCTATGGCAAGGGAAAAGGTCCTCATGGGGTTTCCCTTATGTCTTGACCTTCGCGGCCTCCTACCGCTCTTCCTCCTACCCCTCCAATAGAGAGTGGGAAGAGGTCCACTACCAAGGCACTTGTGTCTACTTCTCTACCTATTGTTGTCTCTGCTCCTGTGCTCCCCACCCCTGCTCTTGTCCAGGAGGTTGTCCTTCCATCGGCCATGGTTGTGGAGGACACTCCTATGGTAGAACAAAAACCTCTCATTTCTTCTCAAGTTGCAACTTCTAGTACCAGTATTCAATGTAATCGGATTGCGCATGAGTGCAAATGTAGGAGAAAAGCTTTGGTTGCAAAACAAGCTACCTTGTAGAAGACATAGGAGGAGCCAGTAGCTCATATTCATGCATCATCTTCTATTGTGCCTCTTCCTTCTACTCCTTCTACCTCAGTTCCAATTGTCTCCATTCTACTTCTAGCTCCCCCAATGAGTGTTGATGATCCTCACCCCAAAACGGTGTAGGTCTTCGTCGCTCCTTTCGTGGATCCTCCTCTTTTGATGTCCCTCCTAGACATCCCTCCATTTTCTTATGCCATAGACATGCCAAACACAATGGTGGTGTTAGTCGTGACTCTATCTTCTCCCTCTTTTTCCTCTGCTTCTTTCATGGGAATCCAACACCCTCCACTGAAGTGCAAGCTAGAGGATTACCTCACTTCAAGTGGTGGTCAGAAGAAGGGGTCACCTTCTTCAGGAGCTAGTCCTTCTTTTGCATGGATCATCCTTGTGATAGAGGTGGCCCCTGTGTCCCCTAAGTTTGTCACTACCCCTCTCGACAAGGCCAGCAATGGATCTCGGGTGCTTCCTTCTTCTCCCACCCAATTAACACATGACATTCCAATGAAGTGCATGTTTAACTTGGTGGATGATGTCTTGACTCTGTCTGCGATCTTTGCAAGATCGATGACCTTCACCTCACAAGAGCTCAGTGAAGAAGACCTTGAGTGGCCTTCTTCCTTGGCCCTTGTTGCAAGAGAGTCAAAGGGTACTACCCTCCCTATCTCACCTTTGCAGTCTCGTCCTCCCTCCCCTATAATGATCTAGATTGGGAGTAGGACGACCTTCTAATCGATGAGGAGTAGGGTGGTACCTCTTCTTTATCTGTAGATTGGATTTGTGTGTGTGTTGTGTTCCCCCGTGCTTTTTTTTATGTGTTTGTTATGTTGCCTAGAGGACCCTTGCTACCCTTGTAGGTGCTTGGATACAGGCCTCAAAAATTTATCGTAAACTTCTTCTATTTGTTTCATCATGTTCTTCTATATGTTGTAAAAAAAAATTTCGACACTTGGGGATGATGCAAAGCATTGGAGGCATTTAGTCCCTCTTCCATGTTGAACTAATTTTTATATTTTATTTTTTCTTCATCTGCTCTTCTTCACGATCTGGGAACTTTTGGGATTGATGATCTTTCGTTCATATGTCATGTGTTACCTATTTATATATATGAATAGATCTGACCCTAAACTCCCAGATCCCCCTGTCTCTTGATTTCTTTGTCTTTGCTTATCTCTCATTTTTCTTTGTCTTTGTTTGTCTCTCTCTCTACCTGGGCTTAGTGATGTTGTCGTTCTTATGTGTTGTCCCTTTTGTGCATGAAAATATTCCACATTTACATCTCGCTATGTCTCATGGGACACAACATCTCTACTTCTTCTTTCTCTCCTTAGGATGCTACACACTCCTCTATGTAGCATGCGCCGTCCTTGGGGGGGCTACCATGTTTTTTTGATTTTCAATAAGGTGAATTTGGTGGCTAACGAATTCCTTACTAAAAAAAAATCATTTTCCAAAAACACATTCTTTAATAAGGGCCCCTTAGTGAAAATTTTCTTTTGAAAAAAAATTCATAGCAAAAGAATCTAAAAACTTTCCTTCAAATAAGAAGTACTTTTCTAATGAAAAAGTCTAAAAACTTGCCTTTCAGAAGGAACATTCTTTCTACCAGATTCCTTGACAAAAGAGATCTTTCAAAAGGATTACTTGATGAGACAATCATTTATGGAAAATTTCATGACTTTCAAATCAGAGTGTCCCTTTCGAATGGGCCCCTTACTATCTTGAAGGGTTCCCGAAGGGACCCCTTTGAAAAATTATCTTCAATTGCATGCTTTGTGATGTGTCTGTTTATTTTGGCTTTTTCAGCTTACATATTTTGTCTACAGCTTAACATGCTACTTTGTAGGACCAAGAACTTGTAAAGCTCATTTATAATCAAGCTTTCCTAGCAAGACCAAGCACCTCATCAAGCTTTCCTTATAGGACCAAGAACCTATAAGGATCTTTCATATCAAATTCTACAAGAATGAGAACCTATAAAATCCTTTCATGTCAATCCTTTCAAGATCAAGAACCTATAGTGCTTCCTTTGCAAGACTGAAAACATATAAAGCATATATCAAACTTCGCAAGACTGAGCACCTATGGAGCCATCTCTTTCTCTTTCACATCAAGATTGCCCTGCAGGACCGAGAACCTATGGAGCTACCTCCTCTACATCCAAGTGTGTCAGATCGAAGATCTACTTCCTCGACGATAAGGTATATTCTCTTCAATCTCTTTCTACTTTACCTCGCATCCACACTAACACGTATGCTTGCTAAAGTGGGGGATAAATGTAATGGCATGAATTTTCACCCTAAGAAAATTCCCCATTTAATTTCCCCTGCCTTAGAAAATATAAATTTGATGATGTAAAATTCACCGCCGCCACCTTATCTCTTCCACCTAGTTGCATCTTTTTGTGTTGGTGGAGAAATTTTTGTCAGGAACGTGTGTGTGCCGCATGGATGTCCATGCACCGTGCTTCCGTCCTGACAAGATTCTTGCCCCTGGGATCTGCAGAGACATTACATTTTTCATTGGCTACAAAGAGTAATGTTCCCTGCCTCCCTTGACCAATGAAATTCAACCTCTTGCCTCCATTTGGTTGATTCAAACTCAATTCATTCCAATCTTCTTCACTCTAGCTTCGTTCTTGATCATTCTCTCTCATGTTCTAACACTTTATTCTCCATTCTCTCACTCTTGCTTCACTCTACACCATTGTTCAGATTCTTGTTGCAAGCTTCTCATTTGGCTCCAACAATGTACTCTCATTGCAACACCACTCTCATTAAAAGATCATCAAGCTTCATATTCTCTATGTGGTGGTGTCACTCTATCCCTTTCGCTATTGGCCTTGAGACCTCATAGTTGGGAAGGTAACTTGGTATCTTTCTATTTGATTACATCATCATACTTGTTAGATAGAATTTTAGTTGTCTTTGTTTTCTATCTAGTTGTACTACTTCTTTTCTACTTTCTTTATCAATTTCCATATCTTGTGGCATCTTGGCTATCCATGGAGGTGGGAACACCAAAACAAGGCTTTGACTAAGGCAAACCTCAAACACGACCCAACATTTTTCTCATTTCTATGTGTAGGCATGTTCGAGTGGAGCTAATTGAAGAATCAAGTCGTGGGAAGCACAATACCTCTTTTCTATCCTCTCTTTGTCATTTCTAGAATAGTTCATTTCGAAGTTTCCTTTCAAGTACTTTGCTTTCTTGTATTTTTCATACTTTTGTCAAATAGAGAAACATAACCAATCAAATAGTTAGTAGGATCACATTGTTTTCTTTTTACTTTCTATACCTTTGTCCGTACAAGATGCCAACATGTTCTTGAGATGCCATCACATCATGCCGGAGTCCAAGATCCGCACTACCATCCTCAATGTTTAGTGAGTTGTTTGAGTAGCAGACCAAAACTTTTATAGCCAACTCTTCTAATTTTGTAAACACTTGGTTTAGCAGAAGGAAAGTGGTGCACTGCTTGCCCTTCCTTTTCAACCTCGGTCTTTCGTCCTTTTCAAACCTATCTAGTCAACTCAAGGTAGTTTAGGGCAGTTCGTTCCTTATGACTCTTCTGTGACTTGGAGTCCTGAGGGTGACAAATCCACCCCTTCTACACTTTTATGTTATACTTCTTTTAAATAATCATTTACAACCAATTGGTTCTCATCTAGGTGTAATTTAACTAGGTCTCGAGTCTAATTATTATCCAAGAACTTAATTTCTTCCTACATGGCCTCCTCTCCAAGACTCTTTTTCATTTGATATAAGTGCTTTATTTTTCATTTGATCTAAGTGGTTCATTAATAGCCTAAAGATATTCATCAATTTTAGATCAACCAAATAAAATTTATGCATATTAAAAATCAAGATCTCTATACCATTCTAGTTTTCTTCTTACTTGACCTAATTTCCTCAGATCTATAATTTTTGGTTTGCTTCCTCTAAATATGTATACTTTAATTTTTTAAATCCTACTTCTACATTCTCGTCTACCAACTCATTTTCCGCTTCTTCCTATGTAATTATTTTTAATTCAAACATAAATCTCTCATCTTTTGTTTCCATATGAACTCTTTTAAGTTCTCAATCTAGTTATTTTTCTTATTTTGGATCCCTCTTTCCTTTCCTAATAACTACATTACAACAATATGATTTGTTTTTGTCCTTCTAAGTTCCATAGATTATATCCTTGAATATCAGTACTATATCCCATAAATATAGACTGTTTATTTATAACTTAGCTTACTCCTTTCTTTGGGAAATATTTATAAGCATCACAACCAAAAAACCTTAATTTTTGTAGTGAAGGTTTCTTACCAATTCATGCTTCCAATTGAGTTGTATCCAACAATGTTGAGGTCAGTGGCATATTAATAAGATGAAAAGTAATTGTTATTACTTATAACCATAATTTTCTATCTAAGTTTACATAACTAAAAATGTTTTGAGCCTTATTCATATTGAATACCACTTGCAAACCCACATCATTCATTTTTCTTACTAAAATTATATTTTTTTCTAAACCTAAAATATATAAAATATGAGAGAGGATTTTAATTCTTCTATCTTTTATCCTTAGATTCACTTTTCCTTGACTATTTAATTATATTATCTCATATCATCCCCTAGGAATACTCCACGTACATTGATTTTCCCATTTCACTAAAGCACTCCTTATGAGGATTCATATAAAAAGGGAATGTGAATCTATCACCCATTCATCATAACATTTGTTTGAGCTTGCAACAACCCAAAATACATATTTTTAATATTCAACTAAGGTCTTTGATTCTATGGAAGAAGCACCTTCATTTGACTTGCCCTTCTCAACTTTTCTGAGATCTACAATCCCACTTATAATGCATTATTTTACCATAGTTCTAACAAGTTTTCTCTAACTTTTATTTAAAGTATTAGATTTACCTCTTGATTTCAATCCATTGTCCACTAACTTTTTATCTATTGAATTTTGACTTCCATACAACAATCCACCAATCCCTATCAACAAGTAAATCTTCCATCTTTAACTTCCATAACTCAAAAAATTATTTCCATTAAATTTTTCTCTCTATTATTGTGCTTCTTGTCATTTTTATTCACACTTAGATCCTCACATGTATATCTCCATCTTAGGACAAAGTTTATCATAGGTAAGGGAAAGACTCGCCCTTTAAACAAATCTCAAACCAAGCTATGATACCAAATGTAGAGAAAAATAAGCCTAATAAAGCTACACAATAGAAGTGTGCATGAGTATGACTTAAAACAAAAAAATAATGGAAAGGAAAGGCAATAAATACTTTTTTCACCTGAGAAAATCCTTTTAAGAGAAACCTAGTATAGTAAAAAATAATTATTCAAAAAACTCAACCATTCTCCAATATAGTAATGAATCTCTCTTACTTCACCCTTAAGCATGTGAAAATACAAATAGGCACATCAAAAAGTGGTTTTACATATTAGATGAAATCATATTGTTGGCGACACCAAATTTGCACCTTGCTTGCTAAGCCTTTCCAATTGCACTTAGCAAATTTGGAACAACATTGGAATGCTTTCAGGTTGTGGGTAACCTATTTGAAAGCAGACCTCCAGATTGTGGGCCAGCTTCCCCGTTTGATATCACTTAACTATTGAATTTTTGAGATAAGGGTAAGGATTGCATGAAAATAAACCTAATGCTAAAAAAATATAAAGTGATGCACCAAAACAACCTAGACTTGTTAACAGCTAATCATACTTGAATTAATATCACAAAGTTGGACTTACACAACTCACTTGATAATGCAGTTTGCATAAATATTTCATAAGAAGGTCTATAAATAATGTTATTAAAAGGAAAACAGAGATTTCACAATTAACAACACCACTAACAACACAAC